>BSBK01007634.1:127500-192500 GCA_027943335.1 Chamaecyparis obtusa | reverse complement strand
TTGATACGATAGCGATTTTGAGTACTTTTATAAGAAATAGACAAGCATGACGAGAGTTCTATTATTGATTTGCAACTTTCTCATAGCTGAGAATTGAGAGGCTCCTTTTTACGTTTTCATTTGGCTAAACTATAGGACTGAAAATATTTTGTTTTTCATAGAGTAAAACAAGTATTGAAGGGACCGGCAACTTGTGAACAAATCAAGTTTATTTTGGACAACAAAGATAGATGTGTTAGTTGGAGTAGCTCGTGAGTTTTCCTCCAGCCCATGGTTAATTAGTAAATTATTATTTTATTGTTGAGATAGGACAATTATTTATTAATTAATTAACTCATTTAGAAGAAACTACAAGCCAAATTGGTTAGCGTTGTTAGGTTGGCTTTTAATCTCAACCATTGATTGAGAATCAACCTCAACCGTTGGTTTACCAATGAGAGTAGTATAAAAGGGGATCTAGGGGCATTTGGAGAACACAAGCTGGAGAGCATTTGTAGTGTTAAAAAATGTCTTTGTAGTGATAGCAAACAAGTCTTGCAATGTTACCAAGGGCATAGTGATAGAGTTGGGATACCAGTGGAGGAATATCAACAGGAGGAATTGGGAGATTGTCAGGGTTCTGCCAGTGAGAGACAAGGAATTTTGTATCTCTTAATTTGCTAAAGTTCAATATATTTCTCATCTGCAGTAATAGTTTTCCCCTTGGGGTTTTTCCAGGGACAATTGTCCGAAAATATTGTGTTCATAATGTTGCGTATTTCTTTCCATGTATTTTTATTGGTGAAGTTGCAATTGTGTTATTTTTCAATATTAGCTATGAATTTATTTTCAGCAGTTAAATAATCTTTATAAGATAGGAGATTAATAATTAGTGACTACAATAGAATTTTCACATGGTATCAAAGCTATGTTGAGGGTAGAAAAGGATTACCCTAGGAAAGGAAAGAAATTAAGGGTTTATAAAACCTAGTTTGACCTCTTTTGAGTTACTTCTTTTATTTCTTTGAGATGGTAGTAGCTGGTTTAAGAGATTGGGACAGATTGGATGGTGCCTCAAATTTTGGTGTCTGGAAAGCCAGAATTTCTTTATTGTTGGAAGAGAATGGTATCAAGGAGTATGTTACCAATTTTGTAGTTGTACCCACAGATGCAACATAGCTCGCAACATACAAGAAGGACGATGCCAAGGCGAGGAGGATAATCCTTGATGGTGTCAAGGATCATATTGTTCCACATATCATAGATTTAGATACTGTGAAGAAGATGTGGATGCCATTCTAAATCTATATCTGAATGCTACCACCAACCGGAAGCTGATTCTCAGAAAAAATTTGAATAATATTGGATGAATAAGAGAGAAGACATCATAAGTTACTTCACCAGGCTTAGACTTGTCAAGGATGAGTTAGCAACTATTGGAGATAGTCGCAGTGATGATGATCTTGTCAGAATAGCCCTAAATGGGTTTACTAAACAATGGGATGTCTTTGTTCAAGTTGTCATTTGATGAGACACCTTACCGAGTTGGGATTGACTATGGAGTGATTTCACTCAGGAGGATTTTAGACTTAGTCTTGTCAATGGAGCCAACAACAAGAGTCATAAAATTGAGGTGGAACAAGAAAACATTGCCTTGATAGGGAAGGGGAAAGAAAAGAAGGGGTCTAGCAAAGGATCAAACTCACAAGGTTAGAAGAAGAAGTAGAAGGACCTATCTAAGGTCAAGTGCTTTTGTTGTCACATGTTTGGCCACTATGTTAGTGATTTCCCAGAAAGGAAGAAGAATGAAAATAAGGGCAAGAAGCAGGTGACAGCTTCAGCAACTGCATATGAGCTCTCTAGTAGATTAGAAGATGAGTTCGCACTCATAGCTTGTATGGTTAGTTTAACCTCATAGAGTGTTTGGTATATAGACAATAGGACATCATTTCATATGATAGGAGTTAGAGAGTAGTTCTCCAATTACAAGGAGGAGGACACCAATATCCAAATTTCTATGGGAAACTTGTCCAAACTCAACTCAGTTGGGAAAGGGACTGTTCAGTTTCAGAGGGAGAATGGGAAGATTATTCCCCTTCGTGATGTGTTTCATGTGCCAATATTAGGTATGAATTTGATTTCTATATCTGTTCTTCAAGATAAAGGGTATACTGTACTTTTTATAGGGACACATGTGTTGATCAAGCACAAGGATTGGAAATCACTTGTATCTATTGGAGTTAGGAGCGGTCGCCTTTATAGATTTCAGTTTGATACTCCTAAGGAACTAATGAGTAACAGTAACCCTATAAATCTTGGAGAGCTATGGCATAGGAGGATAGGCTATATACATCATGGAGCACTTAAATTTCTTCATGAGATAGTGACATGTGTTTATGAGGTGAGCACAAAGCATGATGATGTATGTAAGGGATGTGTGTTGGAGAATTTTGTGAAAGCATCTTTTCCAAGGAGTGAAACCAAATCTAAGGGTGTTCTTGATCTAGTACATTCAAATGTAGGTGGACCAATGTCAATGACGTCTCTCAGAGGATATGGGTACTATGTTACTTTTATTGATGATTTCTCCAGGAAGACCTAGATATACTTCTTGAAGACCAAGGATGAGGTTTTCAGTTGCTTCCAAGAGTTCAAGGCTCTTGTGGAGAACTCGATAGGAAGGAAGATAAAGGTTCTTTAGTTAGATAATGGAGGCGAGTACAAAGGAAATGAATTCTAGGAGTTCTGTACTAGGGAAGGAATCAAGAGAGAGTGGACTGTTCCTTACAATCCATAGTAGAATGGAGATGCTGAGAGGAAGAACTGGTCTATATCAAAGGTAGAAAGGGCTATGCTAAATGACCAAGATATGCCCCGCTACATATGGGCAGCGGCATGTAGTAAAAAAGTGTACATAAAGAACAAGGTTCCACATAAGGTACAAGGTAATATGACACCAGAATAGACCTTCATAAGGAAGAAGCCAGATGTTAGGCACTTTAGGATATTCAAAAGTTTGGAATATTACCATATTATAGGTGATACACGTACAAAGTTAGATCAAACTGCGGAGAGGGGGTAATTTTTTGGGTATAGTGAAACCTCAAAGGCATATCGGATATTTATTCCAGGGACTAAGAGGATTATAGTCAAACATGATGTCAAGTTCATGGAGGACAAGTCATTCAAGAGGTCTATAGATTTTCTAGCAGAAGATCAGAGTGAGCAGCTGATAGAAGCTCCAGGGGTAGCTCAACCGAGTCAAGGGCAGAAAATCTTGAGTACAGTTACTAGTACTAGGATAGGCTAAGATGGTGAGAGTTCACAAAGTATAGAGCAACTGGTACAGGAGGATATGCATCTAGAAGATATGGAGGTTGATATTTCATCCTCTATAGTTGGCAGCAGGAACTGTGAGGTTCAACAAATGGATAATTGGGAGTTTGTGGGAGCTCCTAGGAGGAGTACAAGAGAAAGGAGATAACTAGTCAAGTTCAATGACTATGTGGCTTTGGTCAACCAATTGGTAGACAATGAGTGTTTCAGCTATGAGGAGGCTGAACAACATCAGTTGTGGTGAGATGCGATGGTTGAGGAATATACCTCAATAATGAAGAATGATGTGTGGGAGGTAGTTCCTATACCAAAAGATAGGACAGTGGCTGGATCACGCTGGATCTATAAGATCAAGCATGATGTAGATGGTAGCATCGAGAAATACAAGGCAAGGTTCATGGAAAAGGGGTTCTCTCAAAAGGAGGGAATAGACTATGAGGAGACATTTGCTCATGTGGACAGGTATACTTCTATACGAGCTATGATCTCATTTCCAACACAAATGGGATGGAAGATCCATCAAATAGATGTCAAGGCAACATTCCTCAATGGTGAGTTGAAGGAGGACATATACATAGAAAAACCAGAAGGCTTTGTAGCACAAAGTAAAGAGACCTACGTGTGTAGATTGAAGAGAGCCTTGTACAGACTCAAGCAAGCTCCTAGAGCATGGTATGAGTGCATTGATACTTACTTGTAAGTACTGGGATTTGTGAAGAGTGAGGCAAATGCTAACCTCTACTACTTGGTGGTTGGGGTGAGGTTCTCATTCTAGTTCTATATGTGGATGAATTGTTTCTAACAGGTTCACTAGGTCTCTTAGCGGAGTGCAAGATGGACCTTGCAACAGAGTTTGAGATGAAGGATTTGGGACTTATGCACTACAGTTTTCTAGGCATGAAGGTTTGGCACATAGATGGAGAGATTTTCCTTGGGCAAGAGAAATATTCCTTTCACATCTTGAAGAGATTCAGGATGGAGGATTGCAAATCCATGTCTACACCCATGATCAAGAATTAGAGGAAGGTAGATACATCTAAGGAGAAGGATGTAGATCCTACCTTATACAAGTAGTTGATTGATTTTCTCATGTATTTGGTCAACACTAGGTCTGATATAGCATTTGTAGTTAACTTTCTTAGTCAGTTCATGGTGGAGCCAAAGAGAGTGCATTGGACAATGAAAAAGCATGTGTTGCATTATTTGCATGGTATAATTGAATATGGGATCAGATATGTTCAAGGTGAAGATATCAAGTTGATAGGCTATAATGATGTAGATTGGATAGGCAGTACAACGAACAACAGAAGCACTTCGGGGTGTTGTTTTAGTTTGGGATCGGGAGTTGTCTCTTGGTTCAACAGGAAGAAGAAGTATGTGGCTTTGAATTCTGGAGTAGAATACATAGCATCTTGCATGGAGACATGTGAATCTATATGGCTTGCTAGTAGCCTTGTTTTGTCATAGGGTTGAGACTGATATGATACATTTTGACAATCAAAGTTGCATCAAATTGTCTGAGAATCTAGTGTTTCATGATAGGTCTAAACATATAGACATCAAGTATCACTTCATCAGGGATTGTTTACAATGGGGGGTTGTTCAGCTATAGTACACACCTATAGAGGAGCAGGTATCAGACATTTTGATAAATTCGTGACCTTTCCTCCAAACCATGGTTAATTAATAAATTATTGTTTTATTATTGAGATAGGACAATTATTTGTTAATTAATTGACTCATTTTGGAAGCAAATAGAAACCAACTTGGTTAGGGTTATTAGGTTATTTTTTAGTCTCAATCATTGATTGAGAATCAATCTCAGTTTTTGGTTCACCAATGAGAGTAGTATAAAAGGGGGTCTAGGGGCATTTGGAGAACAAAAGTTGGAGAGCATTTGCAGTGTTAGCAAATGTGTTTGCAGTGACAGAAAACAAGTCTTGTAGTGTTAGCAAAGGTACAATGATAGCGTTGAGATAGTAGTGGAGCAATATTAGCAGGAGGAATTGGGAAATTGTCGAGGTTCTACCAGTGAGAGGCAAGGAATTTTGTATCTCTTAATTTTCTAAAGTTTAATATATTTCTCATCTGCAGTACTAGTTTTCCCCTCACATTTTTTCTAGGGACAATTGTCTAAAAATATTGTGTTCATTGTGTTGCTTATTTCTTTCCACATATTTTTATTGGTGAAGTTGTGGTTGTGTTATTTTTCAATATTAGCTATGAATTTATTTTCGGCAATTAAATAATCTTTATAAGATAGGAGATTAATAATAAGTGACTTCAATAGAATTTTCACAGGATGCAATACTTGTCATAAATTCAACAAGCTCAAATGAAATATCTTATATTTTTCTCCAAAATAGGCAAAGTGCAAGACTCACTATTCAAATATCCTTGTGTGTCTCATTAAGGAGCATCCCAATAACCTTATTATATTCTACTATGATTTTGTATCCAAAATATTTTTAGAATTAAGAAAATTTGAATTATCTTATAAAAAATTATGTCATTTGTACTTCACAATTCAGAACAATTATCATTCAATTCATTGGGTGAAGTTTTTGAAACCTTTCCTTAGTTTGAAACATCAAACCCATTATATCATGATGAAATGTGGGGCTAGAGATCCTTCAAAGGGAATTACGTTGATTTTTTAGTAACTCTTGGAGCTTCATTGAGTTTATATTGACCCATGCATTTTATAGAATTGAGTTATGGTGTACCTTGTAGCCATAATGAACTATCCATATGGATAAGAATTTATATATTAGAACACTTACATTCAATGAGAGATATTTTTTGGCTCAAAAAGATAGAAAAATTGGATAAAAATTAAGGTATTGGAGTTGGGAATTTGAGTCTTGTTATGAGTATTTGAGTAGTCATAGTCACATGTAAGCTTGTAATAAACTCATGGTGCTTTATAATTCAAATTGTAATCTAAATGTAGTGGGTAGATGAACATATTCAAATCATTATATAATAAATAGTAAATGAGAAGATCTATTCAATTGTAAAAATATTTTAATTGCATCAACACTCTATTACATGATCGAACAATCATATATCTAGACCCTTTATCAATTATTGCATAAATATGAAAATTATAATGCATGTACGATAAACAAAAACATATTATAAATTTAAAAAATACATGTTTCATATATTTCGTATTTTGTATTTCAAGTATTGTATTATAATAGGCCAGCATTACAACACTAGCATATTATAACATCCTCATGTTATGGATTATAATTTTAAAAATAACCTAAATCCCGATACTAGTTTGTTGTCTCATTTTCGGGTTCAAAATATTTTCTATGGAAGAACAAAACTAGCACATTTATAATATAAAAATAGATTTGTACAAAATATTTGAACTAAAAGATAATAAAATAGCAAAGAATTTATGAATTCAAGTAGGTTGATGAATAATCATAAAATTTGTACAAATATTCTTCCAATGTCTCCAACAGTTTCTCAAGAAACCTTCTAAACTTTAGGATAATTTGACCTCCAATGAAATTTAGTATATATACAAATATTGTAGAAGGGGTAAGTTCACTCATCTATGAGTCTAATTTTAAAGGGTAGTGATTAATTTCTCTTTCATTTTAATAGTTATAATTTGTAAGGTAAATACATTATTCTATTGTGTATGATTTAGGATAAAAAAAAAAAGATATGACATACAGTAGTTGGAAGTATTGAGATGAAGAATTGATGTGGGAGCATCTAGAAGTGTAAGAGAAATCTTGTGTCACCTAATAAATATTTTACATTAAGTTTTCATATTTTTAACTGATACCTATGATGTTCACTACTCTAAAATGTCCTAAAATCATATTAAAAATACTCAACTTAAATTTTGAACCTTTCAATGATCGAATGGAACCTTGTTGAATGTTTTCTCAATTCCTTCTCTTACAAAAGAATGGTATAGAGTATTCCAAGATCTTGAATTCAAAAATATGCTCAATTAGTTTGTCATATCTGAAAGTTGCACTTCTTTTAGGAGGAAAATTAGAATATTCAAAATACACCTAGAGGCACCAAAACCTACTTTGAGCATATTTTGGCATATTCAAACATAGAATATGAAGGAAGAGGAGTCATAGGTAATAAAATGGGGAAAACGGAAATTAGTTTAGTTTGAGAAACTAGAATGAGATGTAAGGCTCTAAAAGCAAGGGGAATGAAGTTGTGGTGTGTTGCAACCTATTGTATGTTGTATGTAATATTTCTATTGTGAAATATATCATCTTTTCATGTAATCAATCAACATTTACATGTGTGCAATGTGAGCTATTGTATTATTGTATTATTGTATTATTGTATTATTGTATTATTGTATAGTTGTGCCTTTTTCTTAACTCTACATCTGAGAGAGTTTGCAATAAGAAAAAGCGAGGCCAGTAGTACATCAATAACAGTAATGGAAGTTGCTTCCCACGCCATAGCTCACGACCTAAGCTCTTGATAATTGTGATTTGAATAACAATATAAAAGTTTTAAAACATGAAAACTCTATTATTTCACAGTTTTATAATTGAGCTTAGGCTCCTTTTTAGCATTTTGATCATGTTAAGCTTTTAAAGGATTTTTAATACAAAATAAACGAGCATTATCACAACTTTATTAATGCGGTATGACCTTCTTAATTGAGAATTGATATGATCGGAATTTATTTATTATTCTAATACAAAATAACAAGTATGATGATAGTTCTATTATTGAGTTACAGCTTTCTCGTGGTTGACAATTGATAGGCTCCTTTTAGCATATTGATTGGCTAACTTCTCCAACAATTTTAATAAAAAATAAAGGAGTATGAAACTTTTATATGAATTACAAAATAAAATTATATAAGAATTATTATTATATATTTTTCCTGTGTATGTTTCTCATTTTATTTGGAATAGCATTTGATCTTTAGTGTGATGGGTTCATCTTTTGATGTCCTTGTTTCAATTTGGGAGGTATATTTTTATTTGTTAATGGTATGATACTAATAATATAGGTTCCTCTCAATCTTAATTAATTATATAAATTATATCTATTGAGAGGTTTTAAAATATGTTCTCAATTTATCTTTCTACTATGTGTACCTTATTATCCTATATTTCCACTTTTCAGCCACTTTCTCATTTCATAATTCCAAACTTTTTATTACCATCTTGTTCAAGTGCTATAAACGTAAATGTAGAGGTTATAATTTTATAAAAGAGTTTAAATGTTCCTATAACCCTTAATTGATTATGACTTTTAGTTTAGAAAGATTAGGTTCTAAATGATAGTTTTAAGTTACCAATCAAATAAATTTTATTAATTATAGCTTTTATTTACATAATTTAAAACAAATCAAATAAGTGTAAGATTCCCTTGAGAAGTTTGATTTAGAGCTTGTGAATTAAAATTCATTATGCCGTGGAGCTAGAACTTTTGTTTCTCCTTCATTTTTCCCATCTGTGGTGTTTTGTTTGAGAAGCCATGCATGCTTGTCACCTGTCAACCCATCGTGAGTTTTGGTGCAGTTCTCTTTTGTGTTTGCTTAAGTCCATATTTGAGCACCGCATATTTATCAAGTGCTAACCTCATTTCCCTCTTTGTTGGTGGGCGCGGGAACTATTTAAGCAATACACATGGAAGTCTTGCAGGAGTTTGGGGAGCTTCATCTTTCTTTCAAATGGAGATCTTGCACCCATCTGCCACATGTTTATTTTGCCTTAACTAAATGCTTCCATGCATTTGGCATCCATGAAGTTGTTTCTTGCACAATTTTGGCACATTTTTTAGTAAAACCATCATGATGATTACAAAGAAGATAGTAGTTGGGTGAATTAATGGAGAATATGATCTCGAGTGGTAGCTAGGTGACGTAATGGAGAGTCAGATCTTGGGTGGTAACTGGGAAAAATAATACAGATTTGATCCGATAAGGTGGTAGTTGAGAAAAGTAATAGAGAATATGATCCTTCTATTAGACCAAGGGCTAGTCGTCATTTTATCAAGGCCAATAAAAAAAAATTGTAACTTCTTGACCTTACAGAGTGAGATGCCTAGTATTTTCTACAACTACCCTCTTGTTAAGGAGATGAGGTAGTACATTAACCTATATATATGCAAAGTTTTTATTGTAAAAGGGACTTTTCAGACAGATGTAGAGGACTCTAATAGATATAAGAAAACTATTTTACAGCCTAAAATTATAATGTGCATTTGAATCAAATAAATATAATCTTTGAAATTGTGATTTTGATCCTTTGATCTCTTGAATATCCATTGTTCGTGTATGATTTATGTAAGGAAGGAAAGGTATGTGGAAATGCTTCCTATGATAATCTTGAGAGGGGAATTATGTAAATCTCAACTTAAGTATTACAATAGTTTAAGAAACATGCAAGAGCACAAATGGATTAACCATAAACATATAACATGGTGATTATCGTGGGGAAAACCCTTATGGGAGAAAAACCCCACACTCTAAAACCTGCATTTAATGTATTATAGAATCAATAAATGACTACAACACACTTGCAATTAAAGTTCTTACAAGAGCATCACCTCAACTCAAGCTTGGACTTTCATACTTTTCTTGGATTTACTCTTAACTCTACTATAAAATGAGTTAGACACCCCTTAAGAGAGACCCTAAATAGCCTTAACTTGAGCATTCAAATATATAGGCCCTTAAGAGCTATTCTACATAAAAATACAACTTACTATTACAACTCTCAAATTATCCTATATTTTAACAAAGGAACACTCCAAAGTGTAAATGTATTTCTCTTGCACTTTCTTGTAATCCTTAATTCCCCTAGACAAATCTTAAATGGTTGTAATAATCTTATCAGCATTATGCATAGTAAGAGAAGACAATTGAATAGCCCTAGTGTTCAAAGCATTGACCTCAGACACCAACCAAATTAATAGAACATATTCACTATTACTAGCATCCATAACATTCTTGCACATATTCACTAAATCATAAATAGAGTACCTATTTTCTAGAGGAAAATATTTTCCAATATCCATAATGATATCAATATGGAAGGGTATCTCATGATACACATAAGAGGTTGCAAAATAAAGTCTCTAGAATCATCATCCTTACCAACACTCAGATTAATTCTCTTTTTTACCCACATCATCCTATTAGTTCCCATTAAGTGGTATAATTTAGAAGTTTTCCCTTTATCTTTAGTAGATAGAGAAGACTCATCCACTTTACCTTTACCCTTAACATCATGACTAGGGCCATATAAATTAGAAACATGCCCTTATGAGGGAACATAATATGAATCCTTTTCAATAGACACAATAATTATAGTGTAGGATGAGGAAACCCTTTTGGTATGTTTTCTCTTTCTTAAATAGAAATAGGCTTCTTCATCTAAGGGAATGTTCTTTTGGGTCTGAAGAAAAATGTCATAGTGATAGTGAACATTTTGCATAAATTTAATCCCCTTTTTGGGAAGGTGGTTCTTCTAAATAAATAGATCATCGACATGCTCCATAATAAGGACAATAAGGCCCTCATCAATGGCTGTAACAAAATGGATTTTACCATGAACTTGCAAACTATGGAAAAGTGATGGAAAAAAGTAAAAGGGAAGAGAGCTACACTTATTGGACAATGAAAGTATTTGAGAATCATAAAGTGATAGCTAAAAAATTGAAGAAAATAGCCATCAAGAGTAACATACCACATGATAACTTCAATGAAATTTGTCAAAAGTGGTTTTATGGTGGATCTGTTATAAATTTCATGCTTTTCATTTTATCCCTCTCACCTTTCTCAAATAAAATCACTATGTCTTCATCTAAGAACTTTGTGTCCCTGAATAATTTTATGTATTCCACCAAAGTATTAGATACTTTTTCCAAAGGATGCTCAGAAGCCTCAATCTCAAGCCCATATAAATTTAGAATGATCTCATACCACCCTTCAACAAATGCAGAGGTAACTTATGGGTCAGATCTCATGTAATTTTTCAAATTATGATGCAAGGCCACCGGCCAAAAGCTCACTCCAACCCTCATGCCTCACCTACCATTCCTAATAATAAATGAGTTCCACCTAGTTTGTATCACTACACATATCATGGAGAGAAAAAATGAATGACAACATGACAAAAATAATAATCTAAATACAAAATTTGAAACCCATAAAGAGGTTGTCGTCATTGTACATGCCATTATGAACAAACGATAGAGAAACATACTACCTTGCATGAATTTGAAATGTAACTCCATCAATTCCCAAATCATCTTTGATCTAGTAGTATGTGTAATCAATTTTGAATTAACATCCCATCAAATCATATTGACTTGAATCAGCCTTAGGTTAACAAACCTATCACCCACAACATTTCCCTCACAAGATACATGATATAAATTTAATTATAGAAATTGATCATACTAATCATAGGACATAATAACCCAGCCAAAATAATCCTGGATATAATAACCTGACCGCAATAACCTGAGGACAAAACAACCCAAAGTCATAATAACCCAATCCAAAATACACTGCAGTCAAAATAACCCATGGACAAACTAACCCCATAAGATTATTGGAGCATGATTTTGTAATGTACTACTAATCACATCACCAGATTCTATTTATATTTTAGTATAGCACCGACTTGAACAATTATTTGTAAAATATTCTACACAACGCTAGATCATTTTATTGATACCTTCTCAATGAAGCAAAAATGTGTAACGATTTAAAATGAGTAATTTCTTTTTTTTTTGACTTGTTAAAAATTGAAGAGGTGTTGTATATATTAAAAATTATGAAGAACTTCTTGATTCCCTACAATTATATTTATTTTTGTATACTTTTATAGAATCCCCTTGAAAAATTTAATATAATCTTCAAAAATATATATTTAAAAATATTATTTTTTATGAATTTTGATTTCTCTTTTTCTTATCACTCTACACACTCTTAGTTCTTGTCCCCTTATTCCTTCCTTTACTTCTCTTAATTGTAACACTTTATATATCCTCTTAATGCCTCTTCATAATGCCTTTTGACTTATATCTTTTCATAATAACTCTTATTTAGCTTATTCCCATGAATTTGCCTTTATTTCTATAATTATTTACCATTTTATAAGTTATTTAAGCATATTAAAAATGCTTTAAGGCTATTTTAGGGGTATATAATAGATATATGATCTGAAAATGACCTAAATATCCTCTGTGGTGCCTCACAGTCCCTTTTTTAGCATACTAACTTGATATAAAATGACCATGGGTTATTTTGTCCATGGGTTATTTTGACCATGGGTTATTTTGACCCTAGGTTATTGTGACCTTGGGTTATTGTGTCCTTGGGTTATTATGGCAGGGTTATTGTGTCCAGGGTTATTTTGGCTAGGTTATTATGTCTGATTACTGATCATACTAATACTATCAATAATTAAAGTCTTAATAGTCCAACTCAAGATCTAAGTCCCCCTTGGGAAATTTAAAATGTTTAATGAATCACATACAAGCCAAAATTTAGTGAAACCCTTAATTTCTAGGGCTAGTGTAGGTTTTACAAACCTTGTCATATTTTTTTTTTTTTGGATACAAAAGGAAGGGCTACTACAAAGACAAACCTACCATTATGGTCATAAGCCACTCCTTCATAACTTGCAATACCATGATTCCTCTTTTATGTCCCATCAACATGTATCAACTAAAAATTTTGTTTCCTACACCTTCCATAATATAAATATTTACTTACACATCTAAAATATAACACAATAACTTCATATGTATATATGAAAAATTTTTAAAATAGTTTGTTTTAATTAAGTCATGCATATATGAGGTAGTAAGGATAAAATTTACAATATAAGCTTGAATAATTTCATATTCAAGTAGAAAAAAATATTCAATATCTTGGTACAAATTTTGAGCTATTTTCTTAACAATGTATGTGTAGGAAAAAAAATCATAACAGTTATCCCCTATTAGTAGGGATGTTGGTGCTAAGACTATTAATGTAAAAAAATAAGAAAAAAATATACACAACCTCAACAAGATTAGTTCAAAATAAACTTTAAGGGGTGAGAATAGGAATCAAAATGAAGATTGGTAAGCTTGAGATTAAGGGTTACTCATTGTCAATGCTTATCGCTATCTAATTTGGTCAATTACATAATAGGAAGTTGGAGGCTATAGTGAGATTAGTATGGTAACTATTAAACTATTTCAAAAAACAAAATATTAAATGTGTATGGAGAGTATATTTGTCATTTCCCAATTGAGGCTGCTAATATAGGAAATTAATTTAAATTTATGAAATTGCTAGAGGGGTTGTCTTAATTGTAAATAACAAGGAAAAAGATCTCCCAAGGGAATCCTCTAGATGATGATACAATGGATGGTACAATAATAATTAAAAGTTAAATTTTAACTCCATTACAAAGATCTCGAGACGATTAAGTGAATCTATCAAGGACATACAAGTAGTTAATACATTGGTTAGATTTATTCCAATAATATGCATTAGGTGTATCTGTTGGTGTAATTAATTATTCCTAATTATACTTTACTTAATCTTACTTAGGTTAATGCATTGCATAGTAAGTTGTGATTGAGACACCTAGGAGTGTGCACATCTATTAAGCACATGGTGTAGGAGAAATTCCACTTTAGGTGTGATAGTTGTCATCACATACCTCATTGTGTGTGAGATCCACCTTTTGTACTCTTATCACATTATCATCCTAATCCAATGCATATACTTTATTGCATATTGGAGGATGATCCACATTTGGTGGACATGTGATTACACCTAGCATAGGTGATAGCTTATCAGCTCCTTATCATTGTCTCTTATTGCCTTTCCTATATAAGGAGGCCTTTATGTAATCATTTATCAAATTAAGCAATCATCAATTCATTGGATCTATTCAATCCATCCTTGCATTCATATTTTCTCTCTTGTGGTTTTCTTCAACCTCTTGATCTTGGTTCAATATTTGTTATTTGAAAATTCTTACATGGTATCAAAGCCATTTGAGTGTTTAGATCAGCCGATGTGAAGAGATCTTGATGCTAGCTTTGAAGGTCCAAATCTTAGATCTGGTAACCAGCGTGTGATAGAGGTGTCTTGGAGCATATCTGACCTCACCATTGCGTCCAAGAGACTGTTTCAGTTAAAATTAACTATAAACTCACCCATATTCAGTGAAAGTCAAATCTGAGGCAAAAAAATTTTGCAAATTGGACCATTGGCCCGATCTGCACACCTGAGAATATTCCTTTCCGGCCAGAGAATATTCTATTCAAAGGTCACTAGCATCATCAGCATTAAGCAAGTAGTGTGCAGCCTGAGGGCGAGTACAAGTCCAAAACAAGCTGCTTGCTTTGTATTACACCAGCAGATTTGCATATAAAAAGGGCTCAAAAGCCCACCATGCATTGCATGTGGGACTAAAGTCCCAAGCAGCTTCCCCACACTGCTGCAGACCGCTGCCCTCCCTCTACCACCGAAGCGGCCAGATCTAGCACACCTCCTTCACCAAAAGAGTCTACCATAGGCCAGAAACACTGAGCCCACGCAGATGCGGCGTGGATGCCACCTCAGTGGCATGGACGCCATGCGGGCCCTACAATCTAAGGCAAGCCACCCGATCGCCATGTCAGACGCCTAGCGCATAGCAGGCCACCACCTCATACAGACACATCACCTCCCTACCTGGTCAACACCATGTCACCCTACCATACCATCCATATAGTACAGACACGCCAGCTCATTGCCACGTAAGTCAGGGCTGAAATTTTTTGATGATGTCATCAGTTTTAATGTCCTAAAATTGATGGCCATCTAGCCATCACCACAGGGAAAAATTGGGTTTTTTTGATAGCCGTATGACCATCAAATTTAACCCTGTATATCACTAACATCAGCAGGGTTTGAAATTTTGCAGCCTTCACCATTGGAGTTTTCATTTTGACAGTCTGACTTTAGAGGGCCATAACTTGCTCAATTTTGCTCCTTTTTTTGAGCAATTTTTTTTGAAATTGGGTAGAATGCCCTGAATTTTCTAGTGGTGGTATTGATTTTACATTTTGGTGGCCAGATTTATAATAATTGCATATTTTGTTGACTATTCCTATCTGTTCCTGATTTTTGCAACTTCCAGGGCTTCGTTTGGGCACATACAGTAACATTTTGAGGTGAAGTTTTTTTTAAAGTGCATGATTTTTCATCTACCTTCTAGATCTACAATCAGATTTGAGTGATTTTGTGTAGACATATCACTTTCAGAAATAGGTCATTTTGGGGGTATAATTGCACTTGGTTAGTCCTTGGATTTCATTTTTTTGATTTACATTAGTCATTTGAAGGAGTTATCAGTAGTTATCAGTCATTATTTGGTGTAAATATGGATAATTCAAAGGTTAAAATCCTCACTTCATATAACTACCATGAATGGAAAGTATCTTTAAGTGATCATTTATTGAGTCTTGGATTGCTTAGAATGACTCTTGGGAAGGATCAAGAACCTCAAATAGGTGTTGTAGAAAGGAGAAAATGGTTTGATAGAAGTGATAAAGCACTTGGCTCTCTTAGATCATCCATCTCTGGTGACTTGCACTTTCATATTGCTTCTTGCACACATCCTCATGATGCTTGGATCACATTGGAAGGACTCTTTGGTAAACCTGATAGGATGAGAAAATTCAGATTAGAGAATGATCGCATAGGTCTTAATCCTAGGGATTTTGACAATATTCAAGATTTTTTCTCTAAGTTCAATACTCTTAGATTGGAGCTTTCTTCATGTGGCATTGTTAAAGGGGATGAACAATTGATCTTTTCTATTCTTTCCAAGCTTGGCCCTGATTATTCTATCTGTGTTTCTACATTCTATGCTACTATGGATGCTCTTGGTAGTGCATACAAATTTCCCTCTTTTGATGAATTTGCAGCGCAACTCACAAGGGAACAAGCAAAGTTGGCACACATGGGTCAGTTGAAGCCTTCCACACATCAAGCATTGATTGTAAGTGATTCTACTTCTAAGGCTTCTAATGGAAAAGGAAAGAAACACAATAAGGATCCTAAGCCTCATGACAAAGGTAATGAATCTTCTTCACCAAAAAGTACTAAATCCAAGTCCTCTTCAAGAGAGGAATCATCTAGAAGAAAGAGAGATAAATGTGCATATTGTCAAAAGTTAGGACATGATGAGCATAAGTGTTTTCGAAAGACGATTGATGAGCTAACTCACATTATTTAGAAACACAACATTAAGTTGCCCTCATCCGTGTATGCTCCTTCTTCTACACATTTGGTAGCTTCTACATCTCCATCATCATCCAAAGATAAAGGTAAAGGATAAGCACTCATGGCTTCCACACATCTTGAGCAAGGTAAATGGCTTCTTGATTCAAGTGCATCTCATCATATGGCATCTTCTATGGCTATGTTTTCTTCTATTGAGCCTTGTAATTCTCCTAATATTTTGATGGGTAACAACACATACATGAAAGTTTGTGGGAAAGGTTCTATTCCTATGGGAGAAGGGACATTCAATGATGTTCTTTGTGTACTATCCTTGACCACTAATCTTCTTTCTATTTACCAAATCACACATGGGGCACAAGGTAAAATTATTGAGTTCACTCCTGATTATGTCTACATTAGGGACATGGAGACTAGAGATGTCATAGCCATGGGAGTTGTTGATCATACATCTTGCTTGTATTCTTTTTCTAGTTTTGTTGATAATGATGATGATATTCATGATGTACCCATCCCTTTGCGAAGGGATAATTGTGAGGAAAATTTTGGGCACTTGAATCATTTTGTTGTTGAGACAAGTGTTGATCTTCCCACTCCTCAACCTCCTGCTTCTTTAGACATGGGCTCTACAATTCAGCAAGATGATCATAGTGTTTTAGATCTTGCAGAATGTGATGACTACTTGGATGCATCTTCACCATTTGTTGATTCTCATGATGCACATTTGGAAGACATACATGAGGGGGTTTCTCTTTCCCTTGATGATAGTTTCATCATAGATGGGGATACTTCTTCACCTTCTTTGGAGATTGGTGTACTTGATTCTTCTCCTTCTTCACTTGATTTGTCACATGAAGTGATAGATTTTTTGAGCATGGAGATTCCTAATTAGTCTTCAAAGATTCATACATGGAGACCGTCATCTTCTTCCTCATTCCATTTGCACATGGATTGGCTTCTTCATCATTTGATGTATCTATTTCTTCCTAAGGGGAGACATGTTTCTTGTAAGCATTGGCTTATCTGTTGTTTGCAGGTACTCTTCATCAACATGGGAGCTTCTACATTATGGGGGGGATATCATGTCTCCAACTATCCTTCTTATGGGGGGATACTTCTTTGTATATACATGATGTATGCAGTTCTTGGGGGGTCTTGAGTACTCCATCCATCCATGCATCTTGTTTTCTTCTCTCTTTTTGGGGGAGGGTTTTTCCCATGAGGTTTTCCCTCTTTCTCCACTTTATGAGAGTTATGCATTTCATGTATTGCATTTTGTACATGGGTACCTAACATGGCCTAGTAGCCGGGACCCATCTTGCATTGTAAGTTTAAGTGCATTCCCCTAAGTTGCACTTAAGGGGGGGTGTTGGTGTAATTAATTATTCCTAATTACACTTTACTCAATCTTACTTAGGTTAATGCATTGCATATTAAGTTGTGATTGAGACACCTAGGAGTGTGCACATCTATTAAGCACATGGTATAGGAGAAATTCCACTTTAGGTGTGATAGTTGTCATCACATACCTCATTGTGTGTGAGATCCACCTTTCGTGCTCTTATCACATTATCATCCTAATCCAATGCACATAATTTATTGCATATTGGAGGATGATCCACATTTGGTGGACATGTGATTACACCTAGCATAGGTGATAGCTTATGAGCTCCTTATCATTATCTCTTATTGCCTTTCCTATATAAGGAAGCCTTTATGTAATCATTTATCAAATTGAGCAATCATCAATTCATTGGATCTATTCAATCCATCCTTGCATTCATATTTTCTCTCTTGTGCTTTTCTTCAACCTCTTGATCTTGGTTCAATATTTTCTATTTGCAAATTCTTACAGTATCAAGAGGATATATTTTATTCTCTTGTATTGCATCATTTCTAATTCCCACAAGTTTCATAAATGATAAATTGTATAGAATTATTTTATATCCCTAAGTGAAGGTGATGAGGTGTACAAGGGAGACTAGATCTAGGGATGAACGTGTCAGTAAAGTATAATTTTCATTAAATAACACGCACTAAGAAACAACTTAAGCTTTGAAAAATTTAGTCAACTTTGAATATTTAATACAAGTTTAGCATAGTAATTAGCTTTTGGTGTGTTATATTTAAGTGATTCAATAAAGGACCTGTTATATTTATGATTATAACTTTCTCTCACAATTTTCAACTTAATGAAACTTTTCAAGGTGGAATTTCATTGTTTGGATGATGGATACATCTATGCACCTCTCCCACATGTAACAAAAAATTTCCTTCCTGGGATAGATTAAGGACAAGAGGCTATGAAGCATTTTGAAATAAAATGAAGAGATCTTACTGCATGCCATCAAGGGTGTCCTAGGAAAGTCATTTATGAAAATAGACCATCCTGATCAAGTGAAAACAAACATCTCCTTAATATTATTACCAGTGCTAGTAGATATGGATCAACTATTAGATATTATGAAGAGCCTATCTAAATAATTCTTGAGGAAATAATTTCTATGGTATCTTAATGATGTATTGGACATGGTAGGAAAAGATGGTTGCATACAATTTATCCAAGGATTTTATATTAGCTATATCTATAGAAAGTCAATGGAGAAATATCCACTCATCTTCACATATGTGCACTCAACTCTTTGAAAAAATGTGTCGTATGTGAGTATGTGTGTACTTTTCTTGAAGAGATATCTATAAATTGTACTATTAAATTGGCTTGAGGGGTTATAAAATCTTGTGAAGAATAAAAAATTAAGTGAAATAAGTGACAATGATACCTAGTGGTAGAAATGGTGGTTTTTGGTAGTTACCAAATTTCTTTTGTGAAAATTTGATATCATGGGCTTGATGCAAATTATGCCTATAAACTTTATAGCTACTCTTGGTGTTATAATCAATTGCTAGGTATCTTTTGGCTCCTTAAGTCATAGGTGTGATTGTTTTTGTCCAAGGGTATTGTTTTAGGTGTATTGGTTGGTTGGTTATGGGTGATATGCATTATAAATTATGTATATTTTTTATACTACAATACAAAAGGAGAAAGCCCTAAGTGTAAAATTTACCTATAAAAATACATTAATGATGCTCAACTATAAAGCTAGCCATGTTTAACGAAATATTCATTCAATTAAAAATTAATACTAACGATTTTATTGGTTTTTCAAACATTAATTAATTTCTTTTATAAATTAATTTTCTAGTTATACTTTTGAAACAATAGCAATTAGTTTCTTTTAAGGATTCTGACAAAACTAGATCAATCCACAACCAAACATTAAATAATTGTTAATAATAATTGATCATTTTAATTGTATATTTAATACTACTTATATTTTACCATATTAATTGATTATTGTCTTTTGTATAATTTAGAATAAAATACAAAATGCATACAAACTAGTAGAAAGCAATGAGATAAAGAAACCATTACAAAATGTAATAGTAAATGATACAAGTTTAATCTTAAAAATATAAATATTTTGACTTTCTTTTTAGCCATTTATTTATATACTATATTGATCTAGATAATTTTTAGACAATAAATTTGGACTTTGTAAAAACCAAAGGAATTTGAGGTATTAAAATACTTGTAAGAGATTATATTTTGAAAAGCTCTTTCTATATAGTGCAAAATGAAAAGACAAAGTTTAGTAGAAAATTTAAAATGTAGAATAGGCATTATTGCATTTTCTATAAATAAATGTTCACATAGATTTGCATTCCCTTAAACAAAAGTGTAATAAAAATATTTCACCAAAATAAGTGAATCTTATTTCAAACATCATGGTAAATAACTATAGAACATAACCAATAAAAAATATCGATTCCTTTAACAATAAATTATAGAGCTAATTAAAATTTGATATGACAATTTACAACTTTTATCTTTTCTAAATGAATAAATTAGGGAAAAATCAAAGAGGGAAAAACGACTAATGTACCAATATCAAAATGTTTCTTTTTGGAAAATCTCTTATAATGAACTCAATTATTTTCTTCTATTTCTTTTAATCAAACATATAAGCATCACTTTTTATGTACAAAATTTACGTACCCTATATTATTAAACAAAATAAATCCTATATAAAAATTCAAAATAAAAGAACAAATTTAACAAAAATATTTGTAAACATCCTATTTTACTATAGTATATTTTATTTTAAACTAAATTATATTTTATTCACTATTAGAATTGTGACACACCACTTAGAAAGTAAAATAAAATATATATCATACGCAAAACCTATCCAATACATTCTAATTTTGGTAGAACACTTAAAACATAACATAATTTTTTTAGATTACACAATCCACTATCATTAAAATTTATACATCTAATGTCAATGATGTAGGAAAAGAGAAAGCCTAACGCTATACCTAAATCTAATAACAAGACCTAGAACAACACACACTAAGATTTTGTATTTTACAAGCAAGTCCTTGTATTTAAAAGACCAACAATGTGGTTAGTTGGTAAAATAAATTTTTTTTGAATAGTTACCAGACATAGCAAACATATCAGTATAGAGGAAGGTGAGGTTTAATAATGGCCTCCAATGGAATTACTTTGTATGGCCTAATTCCAAACCTCTTTGTCATGTCAATTACAACACTCTCTAGAGAAAACCATTTGGAGCTCTGAAGCAGCCACCCCAATGTATAGCTGACCACAATCAATCCAAAAGAAAGGCCCAAGCACATTCTTCTTTCTGAACCAAACATAATCAACTCAAAATCTTGACCTTTCTCATCAATCTATTTGATGCCATTGATAAAATGTTCAGGAGGTACCAAAAGAGGTGTCAATGGATAAAGCCTGAAAGTTTCTTTCACAATTGCCTACGAATATTTATAATTTTGCACATCTGGTTCCTCTATGAATCAGTTCCATCCAAAATGCATATCAATCTCTTGTCGGTATTTTCCCAAAATATCCACCTGTTGTATCAAAGATGGCATGGCCTGATCATTGTTTGATCCTTCTTTGGAGTATTGATAGTATGGAAATCCTGATACTTTTTTTGATCCCTTAAGGACACACACATCCTTATGCTTGGTCCATCTTTTGATTCTTCTTTTTGAGACATGGATTTCCCTTGATGTTGAATCCTTTCGATGAAATGAATAGCATGTCAAACATACTTTCTATACCATTCAATTCATCTTTGATGGGTTGACTATCATGCCACACATAATTTCTAGACCATTCAATGCCTTCTCTTGTTGTAACACACCTTCTTCTTTTTTTCTTGTGTAGTTTCCAATAAGGGACAAAAACCTTATTGGGTGAGTTGGCTACACTTACTTGTTACTGACATCTCTCTTATTTTGGCTCTTCATATGATGAAGACTCAAGTCCATTTGGGGCTTGATAATTTATTTGTCTACTTATTTGTGATAAGATTAACTCTTTCTCTTTGATCTACTTTACCATACTTTGAGGCAACTCATACTCCCACTAAAGTTGGGGCTAAATGTGTTGTCTTAAAATGGATGTACTTTTTATTTAAGATATTGTATCTCCCATCCCTTTAACAAATTTATGGACCATGGATGGATTCATACATGACCCCCTTCTTCTCATGTTCTGTCCCATTTTTACTCTTTTCAACTATGTAGTCTCTGAGACCCCAAGGTTAGCTCCTTGTCAACCAATCACAGAATAGGTTGACCTAGTCGACCTATTCTCGAATAGGTTGACCTAGTTGACTTGTTCTAGAACAGGTTGACCAGGTCGACCTATTCCTTGGGGATTTTAAATCCCAGGGTTAGTATTGTCTTAGGGGATAAAATTGCCAAATAGGGTGCCCCCATCGGCTTTCTTTGTTTTCCCTCCTAGAGACTCGTATGAAAGGAAGCCTATGCATCTCATTTAGGGAGGTAATTTTCACTATAGAAATGGCACATGCAATCTAAAGCATTCAAGCATGAATATTTTCATCGAGTATTCAAAGCATTCGTTCATAGATTCAAGGACCCTTTGCAAGCATTTCCTCTTCAAGATCTAGCAATGTGTTGGCCATCAAAGGAGAAGATTTACATTGAGGCATCCATCATCTTCTTCATTGGTTCACATTTACATCCATGGATCCATGATGTGGTTTAGGTAGATCTATTAAATTTGTGGATATTTCCTACAACTGTTATTCCAAATTCAACACCTACAACATACAAGCCCTATAAAATCCTTATTGACAAGGGTTTCTACAAGAAAGGTGAATAATTGCATTTTTTTTGTTTCCTTTAAATATTTACATTATAATTTCAAGGTTGATTCCTTAATCTAGGGCTTGATGAAGGCAATCCCTCATCCATCCAAACCGAAAAACAAGCATTGTTGTGTGCAGGAACATGATATCATAATTACAACCACAAATCTAGAGACTACTTGCTCAGACATTTATGAAGTTGGGACAAATTTTCTAAAGTACCCAGGAACATGATGATCTAGTTGACATGTTCCTCTAGGTATAGGAAAAATAACATTTTCTTGGCTTTCTATTGTGATCACAAATTTGCAATTGGAAGTTCTGTCAATGGTTCAGATCCATAGATTTTGGAGCAAAAAGGCACATTCCTCTACACATTTCAAGGTGACTACTTTAACATTCATTTCATTTCTTAATATAGACCTATTTTCACATCTTAACTGGGGTAATTGCTTACATTTAGCATCTACATGTATCTTATTTTCCTCATTAAATCAATTGGTTCAATTACACATTTACTTTTACACATCTTTAATCAAATCCTTCATTCTATGAAAGATGAATTTCTTATGTACTTCCTTAATGTAATTTAGATTTAGCATTTATATCCCTTTATCTCCTTGGGTTTTTCTAGTCTAACTTAAGTTATATTGAGAGTTATGTTTGGAAGCCCCTCTTTCGATCTTGTATTTTGAATGTTAGTGTGGAAGTAGCTAGTCAATGAACTCATCTCACATAGTTTATATTGTTAAATTTATTAGCACCAATTTTTCCCCTAAACAAGAAGAAATGAGGAAACCTCAAGACCCTCCAAGGACTACTTCCTTGACCCCTAACATTAGTCACAAGTAAAGATAGCAAGGTGATGCTAAAGGTTTGGTGAATATATTTGAAACCTACTGCTCTATAGGCAAATACTCCAAAGATAATGCACCATATTGAATGAGCCACCAAATGAAGTGGATGTGGATTTCAATGTGTTTAAAGTGTTTGTGTTCTATAGGGTTTCTATAAATATGTATGGAACTCTGATTATCACACCAAAGAGTAGTAGGATGAGTAACAGGAAATCCAAACTGAGCCATCAACTATTGAAGACAAATAAACTCTTGACTAGTCAAGATAGGTCCTCGATACTCAAATTCAATGGATGATTAACGTAATAGAAGTTTACTATTTGTAAGACCAAGCAACTGGACGAAAACCAAGGTATAAAAAAAATCCACTAGTAGACTTTGGGTCATCAACATCACCAACCCAATCTGATTCAATGAAGCCCACAATCTCAGTAGAACCTAATGTGTAGTGAATGCAAACTTGTATAGTGCCTTGAATCTACCACAGAATGTTCTTAGCTTCCTGAAAATAGATCTCATGAGGATCTTGAGAGAATCAAGAGACAAGGCTAACTGTAAATGAAACATCAAAATGACTGTGTCCAATACAAAAGGCTTCCAACTAACTACCTATACAAGGTAGCATCCACTATTCGAGTAGTGCAGCTAGTAGACAATATGACACTTGAATGAAAAGAAGCAGGGATTGGCTTACAATCAACCATTCCAATTTTTTAGCAAATCAAGAGCAAAATTTTTTTGGAAGATGGAAATACCCAAAAAAGATTGATTTATTTGAAGACCAAGGAAATAATGTAACAAACCAAGCTCAGTCATATGAAATCACTTCATCAAGGATTTTTGAGTTTTATCAATCATGGCATGACTATTCCCTATGATTATTAAGTCATCCACATAAAGAAAAAGAATAATAATATCCCCCAATGTTAGTTTTTTTTTTTGAGTGGTAACATTTTGACATTCATTGATAATAAAAAGAGGAATTACATCAGAATGCCAATTGTAAAAAGTTGGCCAAAGAATTAAAAACTTATATCATCCCTACCCCACAAACACATATAGATGTTAAACATAAAAAGGGAATTGACACCCTACCAAAAAACTACAGCATCCCAACACACAAAAGAACACAAAAACAACTTATACATTCCCAAGGAATGGCACTGTCTTCCTCTGCCATCCATCTGTGCTTAGTGTTTAAACCACTATGCCACCTCCTCGCTCATGAAAATGGGAATGACCTAGACATCATTTCCCTACCTTTCCTCCTTGATATCACACCCTTCAAACCATCAAGAAGAATATGTTGTGCGTGGTGCCAAAAAAAATTGCAAGATTTGTCACGTGCGAGGGAGTGACATATCATGAGTGCCATCAGGAGTAATGGTTCATAAGTACTCCTTCTGATGTAGGAGCATCTTGGGTCCTTGGCAATCCTGTCTCACCAAAAATATGTTTGAAGTTTCTTGTGTTGCTCAGTTTCTTCTTTGACTGAGTTGGTTGGTAGTTGGTCAGTTTCCCTTTGGTTATTGAGTGTGGTCGATCATCCCTTGGGCAGTCAATTGTTTCACTAGTGCTCAGCGTTGCTGGTCTAATGCTCAATCATCCTTGTTTTCTGCGTAGTTTATTTTGAGTTCTTGTTGGGCTGACTTGTGCATTTATTATGGGTCACAGATTTAATGCTGGAATCTTTCATTGGGAGGCATGTGGTCCTAGATCTGACCGTTCCTTCAATTGATTATGGATCTAAAGGTCGACTCAGCTCGGTAGACTCTTGTATAAATGTAGTTATTGGTTTAGAGTTTAGGAAGTAGTTTTTGGGAGTTAGAAGATAGTAGACATTAGAATTGAGATTGTAACAGTTCCTCGCATGCTGGAGGACTTTTGAGTTTCATTGTAATATCAGACCGTAATCGGGAAGGCCTTACATCCCGGCATGTATGATTTATTTGATCATAATATATGAATGATCTTACATTCTCTCTCTCACTATTGTGTTTGTTAGCTTTCACATTGTGTTGAACAGGGTTGGATCATTAGGGTGTGCCATTCCTTGGCCCCTCTTGCTCCCTGCCTTGCATCAAGTGGTATCAGAGCAAGGTGAGATCTTGATCTAGGTCTGGAGATCTAGGTTTGTTGGTTCCTCTTGAAGCCCTAGTTGATTGTTGTGGGGTAGCAGATTGCGATCTGACCTGCAATTGCAGAGGGTTGTCAGGATGGTTCATGGGAGGTGAGATGCATATCCAGGATTGGCAGATATGCTAAGACAGATTGTTGCTAGATTGGAAGCGGTCGAGACAGCCCAAAGAAGAGGCAAACATCTTGAAGATATTAGTGACGATGAAGTTGAAGAAGAACAGGTGGATGCAAAACATGCACCTGTTATGGATGAAGGTGAAGAAACATTTTTTAAGGCTTTGACAAGTTTGAAGTCTACACCACATTTCAATCCTCCTGAATATGGTGGAAAATTGGATTATGATGAATTGGTGGACTAGATCACTGAGATGGAAAAGTATTTTGAATATGAGAACATTCCTGAAGATAAGAATGTGAAGATTGCAAGCACTAAGTTGAAGAGTCATGCATCCCTATGGTGGGAACATCTGCAATTGGATAGAAAAAGAAAGGGCAAAGACAAAATCAAGGTATGGAATAAGATGGTAAATAAATTGAAAGGAAAATTCTTACCCTGTGATTATCAGATTAACCTAGCTCAGGGAATGCAAAGCTTGAAGCAGAAAGATAGCTTGGTAAAAGAGTATACTAAGGAATTCTATAGATTGGATATCAGATCTGGACATGATGAAGATCATGTGAAAAGAATTGGTAGATATTTGAATGGTTTGAGGGTTTCCATCCAAGAAGAAATCAGCTTGGTTAAGTTGGAAAGCATTGAAGAGGCTTATCAATTTTCTTTGAAAGTTGAGGAGAAATTGAACAAGAGACATGAGCAAAGACAGAGAGGTCGAGGTGGTAGATTCCCTAGAGGAAGAGGTAGATCTAATGGTGATACTGGTAGATTTGAACCTGAAAAGACAAATTTGGACAAAGGAAAGACCAAGTGGAAAGGTGAAAGTTCATCTAGAGGTAGAGGCAGTAACTACTAAGGCGGTTATAGCAGAGGAAGTTTCTATGGAACTTGTTATAACTGTGGAGAATAAGGACATAGATCATTTGAATGTACACAAGTAACTAAGAAGACTGGTAGTAGTAGAAATGACGTGGTGCAAGAAGATCCATTGAATGAAGCTGAGAAGGAAAGTAACTTGATGGTAAGCAGAGCACTGTGGAATGAAAGAAAAAAGGAAGATCCACTAAGAAAAAGTTTTTCCAAGACCAGATGTAGAGTTTCTTATAAATTTTGGAAGGTAATCATTGACAGTGGTAGCTCAGAGAATCTGGCATCTGAAGAGATGGTTACTAAACTACAATTGGAAAGACTAGAACATCTGAAACCTTATCAAATTTCATGGATCAAAGATGAGCATACACTCCTAGTAAGTGAACAATGTTATGTGAATTTGAAGATTAGAAAATACTATGATAAGGTGTTGTGTGATATCATGCCTATGGATTGTTGTCATATTTTGTTGGGTAAACCTTGGCAATATGATAGACATGCTATATATGATGGGAGATTGCATAAGTATACTATTGTGGCTGATGGAAAGAAATAAATCTTGTTACCATTGATGGAAGAACCTGTTAGTAATGTTTGCACATTTGTGAAAGTTTTCTTGATGGAATGAAGTTTGTGAAAGATTTAAAAATGAATGATGTATGTTTTTCTGTAATTCCTAATAAGCCAAGTAGGAAAATAGAAGATAGTGTCCTTGAGGAGATTGACAAGTTACTCACCAAGTATAGTGAAATCATTTCTGATAATGTACCTGATGGTTTTCCACTGAAAAGAAGTATTGATCATTGAATGGAACTAATCCCTAGAGCTAGTTTACCGAATAAGGCACCTCATCAGTTAACACCTACCAAGAATCAAGAATTGAACCGACAGATTCAAGAGTTGTTGGAGAAAGGTTTGATTAGATAAAGTTTGAGTCCTTGTGTAGTACATGTTGTATTAGCACCAAAGAAGAATGGGGAATGGAGAATGTGCACTAATTCCAGAGCAATCAACAAGATAACCATGAAGTATAGGTTTCCTATACTGAGAATGGATGACATAATGGACAGTTTTACTAGGGCAAAGTATTTCACCAACATTGGTCTGAAAAGTGGGTATCATCATATCAAAATTAGAGAAGGTGATGAATGGAAGACTGGTTTCAAGACAAAAGAAAGTTTGTATGAGTGGTTGGTTATTCCTTTTGGTTTAACTAATGCACCAAGTACTTTTATGAGGCTGATGAATGAAGTTTTGAAGAAATTCTTGGGTAAGTTTGTGATTGTATATCTTGATGACATTTTGATATTTAGTAAGACCAAAGAAGAAAATTTGTTGCATGTTAGACAAGTTTTGTAGGGATTGAAAGAGGAAAAGTTGTTGATAAATCTGAAAAGTGTTCATTTATGAAAGAAGAAATTGTGTATTCAGGATTTGTTATTTCTACTGATGGATTCAAGATGGATCCTGAAAAGGTTGAAGCTATTCTAAATTGGCCTACACCTAAAAATGATAGTGAGGTAAGTTCATTTCATGGACTGGCAAGTTTTTACAGGAAGTTCATTAGAAATTTTAGTGCAATTTGTAATGCTATGACTGAGACTATGAGAGGAGACAAAAGAGTATTCAAGTGGACACATTGAGTTAATAAAAGTTTTGAGACTCTAAAGTAGAAAGTTGCTAAATTACCTATTTTGGAATTACCTGATTTTAGTCATTTATTTCAAGTAGAATGTGATGCAAGTGGAAGTGCAATTGGAGCTGTGTTGAATCAAGAAGTTAAACCTGTTGCTTTCTTTAGTGAAAAGTTGAATGATGCTTGAAGAAAATATTCTTTGTATGATCAAGAGTTCTATGCTATTGTTCAAGCATTGAAGAAATGGAAACATTATTTGATATCGAGTGAATTTATGTTGTATACTGATCATAAGGCTTTACACTATTTGGGTAGTCAGAATAAGTTGAATTAGAGACATATGAAATGGGTTGAGTATCTACAGAGTTATACATTTGTGATAAAACATAAGAGGGGAGTCACTAACTGAGTTGCTGATGCATAGAGTAGAAGAAGATCTTTGATGACCGAGATGAAAATTCAAGTTCTTGGTTTTGATGAGATGAAGGATTCTTATGAGGATGATCCTAATTTTTCTGAGCCATGGAGAAAGTGCAGAGCACCTATACAAGATCAACATGATTCTAAATGGGATGAATATTTTGTTCAGGAAGGTATGTTGTTCAAAGGTATTCAGTTGTGTATACCAAGAGGAGTAATGAGGACTAATTTGATAAAAGAGAAACATAGTAGTGGTTTGGCTGGACATTTTGGCATTGACAAAACATGGAATTTGTTGAAGGAAAATTACTTTTGGCCACAGTTGTATAAAGATGTTCAGAAAATTGTGTAAAGTTGTGAAATTTGTCAAGTTGCAAGAGGAAGAAGTTAGAATACTAGTTTGTATCTACCAATTGTTGTACCTAAGAAACCTTGGATTGACATCAGTATGGATTTTGTCCTTGGCTTACCAAAGACAGTAAGAGGTAATGATTCTATATTTGTTGTTGTGGATAGATTTTCTAAGATGACACATTTTATACCATGTAGAAAGACATCAGATGCAATACATGTAGTAGATCTTTTCTTCAAAGAAATTGTGAGATTGCATGGGTTATCAAGGAGTATTATCTCTGACCGAGACAGTAAATTTGTTGGATACTTTTAGAAGACCCTTTGAAAAAAGTTTGGCACTGAGTTGAAATATAGTTCTACATTTCACCCACAAACTGATGGACAAATAGAGGTTGTAAATAGAAGTTTGGGTAATCTTTTGAGATGCTTAGTTGGAGACACATAGAGTAATTGGGATTCTGTGTTGGCACAAGAAGAGATTGCATACAATAAATCAATGAATAGAAGTACTGGAAAAACACCATTTGAGATTGTGAATGGCACAAAACCGAGAGGAATATCTGATTTGAGAGACATTGATGATGAAGAATAAGAGAAGTGCAGAAAGAGTGAAATTTGTTGAATACTTGAAGACATTCCACGAGGATGTGAAATTGAAGCTGGAAGAGAGTAATCATAAATACAAAGACAGAGCTGATAGATCAAGAAGACATAATACTTTTGATGTTGGTGATGAAGTGATGGTTCATTTGAAGAAAGGCCGATTTCCTGTTAGCACATATGGAAAGCTAAAGATGAAGAAATTTGGACCTTGCAAGATTTTGAAGAAATTTGATAGTGGAAACGCTTATGAGGTTGAGTTACCTGATGATATGGACATATCACCTATTTTCAATATTGTTGATTTGTATGAGTATTATGAATATGATGAAGAAATGACAGTACCGACAGAATATCCTACAAAGTAGAATGAAGAAGTGGAGTAGATTTTGAAAGAAAGAGTTGGCAAGAGCACAAAAGGAAAACAGTATATGGAATCTCTGGTAAAGTGGAAGAATAGACCGATGGAAGACAGTTCATAGATTTCACAGTTTGAGTTAGATGCAGCTTGAATCATACCTGTTAAATGATTCTGAGAATCATTTCAAAATAACCCTAGGTGTCTGATGCAGGAGCATCTTGGGTCCTTGGCAATCATGTGTCACCAAAAATATGTTTGAAGTTTTCTGTGTTGCTCGGTTTCTTCTTTGACCGAGTTGGTCAGTAGTTGGTCAGTTTCCCTTTGGTTGTCGAGTGTCGTCGGTCATCTCTTGGGTAGTTAGTTATTTCACTGGCGCTCAACGTTGTTGGTCTATTGCTCGGTCATCCTTGTTTGCCGAGTAGTTTATTTTGAGTTCTTGTTGGGCCAACTTATTCATTTATTATGGGTCACAGATTTAATGTTGGAATCTTTCATTGGGAGGCGTGTGGTCCTAGATCTGACCGTTCTTTCTTTTGATTATGGATCTAAAAGCCGACTTAGTTTGGTAGATTGTTGTATAAATATAGTTGTTGGTTTAGAGTTTAGGAAGTAGTTTTTGGGAGTTAGAAGATAGTAGACATTAGAATTGAGATTTGTTAAAATAATAACAGAATATAGAGAGATAGAAAATTATTTAATCAATGAGCAAGGAATAAGGAGATTTACCATGAATAATCACAAAACTAGGAGCATTCACCAAAGAACAAGGCAACAAGGAGATAATATTTTGAAGGGCGAAAAGTAAAAAAAAACTCTGTGATATAATGAAAGTGGCAAAAATGCCTAAGAATGAGAGAGAGAGAGAGAGAGAGTGAGAGCTTAGCTCTTACAATGTTCAAGAACAAGAAGAATCTCTAGTGAAAAGAGAAGGAGAGACATCTCTTTTAAAAGAGATGTGAGAAAGGAGTTACATTGTAACTCCCATTTCTATGTTTGCCACATTTCATTAGTGTGTGAGACAAGTGTAGGATTCCTCATAAGGAGGAATATCTATTTTCCTTAATAAAGGAAATTACAAATATGAAATGTCCTCCCACTTGGACTAGATGATGAATACAATAGGATACCTTGGTTTATTCTTACAAATTTAACAAGGAAAGATTAAATTCTAACAACCCCATTTAATCTTTACTTGGGGGTTTACAATCAAAGGGTTTTAAACCCAAATTTGTACAATGAATCTAGAATTTCTCTCTAGAGAGAGGCTTTGTCAAGATGTCTGCAACTTGATCTTCTCCTCTATAGAAGATGAGGGACACTTGTCTATCTTGAATGTGTTCTCTGATGAAGTGATGATGGAGAGCAATGTGCTTAGATCTTGCATGGTAAACTGGATTTTTTGCTAAGGCAATTGCACTTTGATTATTACATTACAATGGCGTAGGTTCTTGTTGAGGTAGACCCAAATTTTCAAGTATTCTTCTAAGCCATAGAGCTTCTTTAGAGGTAGTACTACATCCTTTATATTCAGCCTTAGTAGAACATAATGAAACTGATTGTTTCTTTTTACTTTTCCAAGAAATTGCACCCAAACCAAGGAAAAAATAGTAACCACTAGTGGATCTCCCATCATTGGGGTCACCTCCTAGATCTGAATAAGAATAACCTTTAAGAATAAAATCAGCATTGGCATCATAAAATAAAGCATAATTTAGAGTACCTTTAATATACCTTAGGATTCTTTTAGCAACTTTTAAGTGAGATTGTTGAGGTTTAGACATATATCTAGAAACTAAGCCTACACTATAAGATAAAATAGGTCTAGTGAGGGTTAGATAAATTAAACTACCTACAAGTTCTCTATAAGAAGTAGCATCTATGAAAGGAGATTGCATATCTATCATTAATTTAGTTCCTAATTCACAAGGAATAGAGACATCATTAGCATTAGTCATATCAAATCTTTATAGAAGATCTTGACCATACTTAGATTGAGAAACAAATATACCATTAGAAGTTTTCCAAATTTGCATGCCTAAGAAGTAGTGCAAGATGCCTAAATCTATCATTTGAAAGTTTTGATTGAGTTGAAATTTAATTTCAGAAAGTAAAGGAGTAGAGCTAGAGGTACGGATTAAATCATCAACATATAAAATAATAATAACAATGTCATTTTCAATATGCTTAATGTATAGGTTTGGATCATTTTTACTTCTATCAAAACCTTGAGAAATGAAGAAAGAATTGATTTTAGAGTACCATCCTCTAGGAGATTTCTTTAAACCATAAATAGACTTCTTGAGTTTACAAACTAAATGTTCATTACCTTGTTGAATAAAACTAGGAGGTTGAGACATATATATTTCTTCATGCAAATCACCATTTAAGAAGGCACTTTTAACATCCATTTGGTGAATAGGCCAATTCATTTTAGCAGCTAAAGAAAGAATAACTTTAATAGTAGGTATTTTAGCAATAGGAGCAAAGGTTTCATTATAGTTTATACCTTCAATTTGAGAAAAATCTCTTGCTACTAGTCTAGCTTTAAATTTACTAATATCATTATTTGAATTTAACTTAGTTTTATATAGCCATTTACAGGAAACCAGATTTTTACCATGAGGTAAAGGAACAAGATCCCAAGTGTTATTAGAAATTAAAGAGTCATATTCTTCTTGCATAACAGTTTTCCAATGAGGTTGATTTTTAGCTTGATCAAAGGTTTGAGGATCATTAGATTTAGAGAGAGAAGTCATAAAGGCATAATTATAGTAGTTTATCCTTCTAGATTTAAGTCCATCCATTCTAGAAATGTAATCATAACCTTCATTAAGTAAATCTTTAAACCATTTAGGATTTCTCCTAGAATTAACATAAATATTACTAGGAGGAGTAAACAGATTATTACCATTATCATCATCATCACTGCTACTACTAAAAGGAACAAATTCATTAGAAGGAGTATCATTACTATCTTTATGTTTATCATTATCCTATTTATTAGTATTATCCTTGGTGTTAGGAACAGAAACAGAAGGAACAGAAACATTAGGAGTAGAAATTTGAGGTGTAGGGTTGAGAGACAGAGGTTGGTCCTCCACAAGAAATATATTACTGTGACTAAAATCAGAATCTAAAATTTGAGAACAGTCATAAACACCATTTTCAGCAATGCAAACATCTCTAGCTATGTGAAGTTTATTAGTAAGAGGATCATACACTATAACCTTTAGTGTTCTCAGAATAGCCAACAAATATATGAGGTGAGGATTTAGGATCTAACTTTTTTCTTTTCTATTTAGGTGTGTGAACATAAGCAGTGGATCCAAAAATCTGTAAATGAGATAAATTAAGTTTTCTTCCTGGCCAAACTTCTTGAGGAGTTTTATTTTGTAGGGCCTTAGTAGGAGCTCTATTAAGAATATAGGTGGCACATGCCATGGCTTCAGCCCAAAATTTATAATCTATATTTCTAGCATGTAAAAAACATCTAGCCATTTCTACTATTGTTCTATGCTTCTATTATGCCACACCATTCTGTTCTTTTGTATAAGGAACGGTAAGCTCATGTTTGATACCAAAAGATCTTAAATAAGAATGGAAAGCATGATTAAAATATTCAATACCATTATCGTTCCTAAGAATTTGAATTTTACAACCACTTTGTCTTTCTACAAAAACATGAAATCCAACTAAAATATCAAGGACTTGATCTTTACTATGTAAGAAATAAATCCAAGTCTTATGAGAATAATCATCAACAAAAGTCAAAGCATATTTAGAGCCTAAAAGAGAAGTATTTTCCATAGGACCTAAAATATGACTATGAATTAGAACTAACTTATTATTAGCTCTCCAAGATGATTTATGGGGAAAATATTCTCTATGCATTTTACCACTCATACATCCATTGCAATCAAACTTAGGAGTAAACTTAGGTAGCCCATCTACCATATTTTCTTTTTGCATTAATGAAATATAATCAAAATTTAAATGTCCTAGTCTCTCATGCCAAATGTGAAATCAATAGTAGTAAGTAAAGAATATCTAGGAGAGGCAAATTGATAAAATTTAAAGAGATTATCATCATCTAATTTAGCATCAGCAACTATCTAATCGGTGTTGGGATCAATGATATGGCAATTATTTTTATGAAGCTCAACCTTATAATCTTGGCGTAATTGAGGAACATAAATAAGGTTAGCTTTCAAATCAGGAACATAAAGCACATCATGTAATTTTCCATTTGGAATAGAAAATACCCATTCCTTCAACTTGACAACAATGATTATCAGCTAAAGAAATAGGAATATTCATAGAATCAGGTCACAAAGAATCAAAGACTTCCTTATGAGATGTAACATGTTGAGATGCACCACTATCAATAATCCATTCAAGTGGTTTATAAGCATTAAAATAGATAGTAAAAGAAGAATGAGATTGATTTCCATTAGGTTTTCCATTTGAGTAGTTTTGAGAATTATGTTGATCATCCTTTTGTTTCTTAAAATAGTTTTGTATTAGGTGACCTTTTTTACCGCAATAGGTGCAATGTGGCCTATTTGACTGACTATTAGTATGATAGTTATTAGAAGGCCTAGAATTGTAATGATCATTAAATTGTTGGCCTGAGTTATTATTTGAATTATTAGTATTGTTAGATCTTTGATAGTTTTGGTTATTTTGATTAGTGTTAGAAGATCTATTGTTATTGTGACTTTGAGAGACATGCATGTTCGTGAGTTTTAAGGATGCCAAATTGAATTAATTTTGCTTCTTCTTGACACAACATATTTTGAAAGATGACATAAGTTAATTGAGATGCTAAAGAAGGAATAGCTAACTGAGAGTAAATATTTGTAATAAACTATTGGAATTGTCTAGGAAAACATTTACGAATAATTATGTGGATTATCCTTAAATCTGAAAGAGGAACTTGTAAACTAGTTAGTAACACTTTAATGAAATCAAACTTGAGTAAGAAATCGGTATACCTAAGGTCTTCAAGTTGGTCTTGAAGCTGGATTTTTTGAGTCTCATCTGCACTATCATAGGTATTTTTCAAGATGTCCCAAGCTTGATGGGCTTCTATACAAGTAGAAATTAAGACATACAATTTGGGACTTAAGGAGATCCCGATTAAACCAAGTGCTTCCTCATTTTTAGTCTTCCAAGAAGTTTGGATAGCTTGAGGAGCAGAGGTTGTGGGTTTTGAACTGGCATCAGTTGCAATATCTAAAATATGTCTAAATCTAAAGATGAAGGTCATGTGTGTTTTCCAGGCATGATAATTTGTACTAGTTAACTTTATTTCTGGCATCAGGGTAGTCATGGTTAAAAATGGAGATTAAAGTAACGAACACCTAAACTTAATGAAAAAACTTAATAGAACCTAGAAAAGAACACAGATCAAACTATATACACTTGCATGCAATAGTAGAAAGCTATAAAAGCTTACGCCAAGGAGGCATGCAAGGAAAAACAACAACTAGAGGTAAAAATAGAAACTGAGAACACAAAGGAGTTAACATATCTTGGTTAAGTTGTTATTGATTAACAAATAACACAAGAATCTCTTGCATGCAAAGAGAAAGAAAACTAAATAGCCTGAAAACAAAGGAAAGGCAACACAATCCTGCAAAACAAACGTTAATGAAACCAAGGAATGGAACTAAATTTGGAAAATGACTAAAATAATGAGAATGAGAACTGAATCTAATGAAGCCCATTATAATCTTTAGAAATACTCTCCAGAGAAATGCATACAAACTATAGAAAAAACTATTGCGAGCAAAAAAGAACTAAAACTAATGCATGAAATAAGAGAAACATAAATATTAAATAAGATTCGAACCTACAAAGAATGTTAGGAAACAGATATACTAAAAAATTTAATAATAAAAGGATTCAAACCTACAATGAATGCGTTAGGAAACTGAATTGAATCTAACTAAAAACCCTTAACACTAGAGCTAAAACCTATTTTAAAACACAACCAGATTTGAAAAAAAACTATAGTTATTAGGTTAGAACAAAACCATCGAACAAAAAGTTTATTATAACAACAAATAAAACCTTGTATTCTATACTAAATAAATTAAAAAAAAACTAGCGGTAGATTATTAATGAAAACTAAATCTAAACCTAAATTTAATGTAATACACCAACTTTTATTATCATAAACTATAATAATTATCCCTCACATCTATATTCAATGGAAGAGAAGGCTTAAATAAAAAAGATACTCAACAAATGTGACCCTATATGCTACCAAAATAAAGGGTTAGGTGATCTTGGCGAGCTTAGATTACCTGATTCCAAGCCTCCTACTAGTGAAAAAAAATTGGCTTCTACCAACCAAGTGGTCCTGTGGTGACAAAGAGAGGGAAAACCCTAAACAAGCTCAAAGTAGGCTATGACCCGCGTGAGGATGCGACCTACGAAGAATGCTACCACTTGATACTCAAACAATCTTACAATTTCCCCATGAGAGTTTGGATCTCCCAGGCGATGCCTTGCATAGCCCTAGTGCACCACCGTTGGTGTCTACCACTGTGTTCTTGAAATATTATGTCCACAAAATCCTTCCATGAGTTGAGGTTGCGGGTAGAGGGAAACAAGGGAGTGAAAGAGAGCTGCAGAAATATCAACTATGGTAGTCAAGGCCCCTCTCTTGATAGCCCTTATGCACAAGTATCTTCTTCTATAGGGGAAACCCTTATGCAAGGAAAAAATGTTAATGGCAATAATCTAGAAGTAGCGGAGGCTGAAGAACCCTGGAAAAAAAAAAGAATGAACATGAGCCACAAACGGGAGTAGTGATGGGAGGTCACGATACAAAAAGAGAAGCTACATTAGATGAATTTACGCTATGAAACCAATGCAAAAGGATTTAATACAAATGCAAAGAAATGAACAGATAAAATTTAAACAAGATGAAGCAAGGATAATAAAAAATAATACTATTTGGAAATTTGGAAAAAAAGAACAGAAAAGAACTTAAACAAGATGAAGCCAAGAAAAAAAAGATGATGAAAAGTATTTCTTCGAAATAAGTCCAGAGGTAGCGGATGGGGTTTTGGAAGTAGAGCTTGTGGAGGCGGGTGGAGGAGAAGTGGGCGAAGAGTTGGTCGCAAAGGGCCAAGGTGAGGGTATCATATGTTGGCAATGTGGGGGATCAGTGGAGTGAAGTCCTTGGTACTAAAGTAGGGATTCGAACCTTCAAACTCCCCAAATTCATGTAATCAGCATTCTGCATCATGCAAAGAGGATAAACTTTTGAAATGCAAAACAAAGTATGCAAACAAATGAACCTTTGAAATCGGCAAAGATAAAAATGATAGCAGCCTCCTAACCGCGTAAACCAATAAGATAGCAGATTATCTTATACCGCGTAAGCCAATTAACATAATCGTCAAAAATGAGTGAGGATAGAGGAAAAAAATGAGAAGAGCTTCTCTATCTTTGCAGTTGTATTGTAATTGCAGAAGAAATATAAAAAATCAACTCTGTACTCCAGATAATCGATATCTATAAAAGATAGATCAAAGAGAAATGATCAACTTTCGCAGCAGTAAGGAAATTTTTGCGAAAAATAGAGCAATAAAAAAAAGGAGCTTTGAACTACGGTATTTTTTGCTAGATTGACAAACAAGATCAGAACTTTAAAAACAAAGGTACTACCAACTTGATATTTACTTCTCTGTGATGATAAAAAAATGTGTGCAGAATAAAGGAAAAAAATGCATGCAATGATAGAAGAATGTAAACTTGGAAACTAAAATAGAATACAAAGAGCCGAAATTAGAAACAATAATTGTTAATTAAAAAAAACTATACATGCATGTAACCGATATTAGAAACAAGGATAGAAGAATAAACTTTTAAATATTTAAATGCTTTTAATATTATAATATTTAAAATATTATAATATTAAATTAGGATTTGGATATATTTAATTTTGTATTATGTTCTTTATCAATAATGTATCCAAACCTGCACAAAACAAATCAATAATGTAACCAATAGATAAACCGGGTTTGGCAGTAAACTAGCCAAACCCAAAAAAAATTTGACTTTTTCTCTCTTAATCAGATTAGTCAAAAAAATATATACTAGCAATAAACTCTCTCAAGAGTCTCTGATATTGGAGTGCTCCAAGATATGGTAGCTCCTTCACTTGTACACTCAATAATGGATTAAACCAACTTGCTATGATACCATGTTAAAATAATAACATAATATAGAGAGATAGGAAATTGTTTAATCAATGAGAAAGGAATAAGGAGATTTACCATGAATAATCACAAAACTAGGAGCATTCAGAAAAGAACAAGGCAACAAGGAGACAATATTTTGAAGGAGGAAAAGCATAAAAAAAACCCCGTGATATAATGAAAGTGGAAAAAATGCCTAAGAATGAGAGATAGAGTGCGAGCTTAGCTCGTACAATGTTCAAGAAGAAGAAGAATCTCTAGTGAAGAGAGAAGGAGAGACATCTCTTTTAATAGAGATGTGACAAAGGAGTTACATTGCAACTCCCATTTCTGTGTTTTCCACATTTCACTAGTGTGTGAGACAAGTGTAGGACTCCTCATAATAAGGAATATCTATTTTTCTTAATAAAGGAAATTACAAATATGACATGTCCTCCCACTTGGACTAGAGGATGAATACAATAGGATACCTTGGTTTATCCTTACATATTTACCAACGAAAGATGAAATTCTAACAAGATTGTAACAGATCCTTGCATTTTGGAGGACTTCTAAGTTTCATTGTAATATCATGCCATAATCAGGAAGGCCTTACAGCCCAACATGTATGATTTATTTGATCACAATATATGAATGATCTTGCATTCTCTCTCTCACTGTTGTGTTTGTTGGCTTCTGCATTGTGCTGAGCAGGCTTGGATCATTAGGGTGTGACATTCCTTGGCCCCTCTTGCTCCATGCCTTGTGTCACCTTCATAAATTAGTAGAGATGCTTTAATTGGCCCCATCATTGTAAAATCCTCATTTTATACCAATTCGAGACTTCTAAGGTGTTCATGAATTTCATACTGATTCCCCAAAGCTGCATTTGCACCCCTATTGGCCACTATGTCTGCCACCTTATTAGCCTCTTTGTAAACGTGGGAAACCTTAAAGTCCTTGAACTCCTTTAACAAGAAATGTTAATCTGCTTGATGTATTTGTCAAGATGCCACACTACTATCTTTCCTCACGTTATACCATTAGTGATTATCTCTGAGTCCCCTTCAAGGTGCACTTTGCGGACACCCAATTTGGCTCCTAAGACTAAAGCCTCTTTAGCCGCAACACATTCAGCCACATTATTCATACCATCCTTCAATCGTTTGGCTATAAAAGAAAGGGTGTTTCCCTGATGATCTCTTGCTATATAACCACAACTAGAGACCCTCCAAGTTTCCCTGAGTGGCTCCATCAAAGTTGATTTTCACCCATCCTTCCTCCGGTGGTTGCCAAAATACCTTCTCCCTTTTTTGTTTAGGATTAACCCTTAAAATCCCATTAATGGGTCATCTCCCCATGTTGTTGAATGTAAACTGTAGGATCAAAATAACATCTAGTGAGCCTAGAAGAAAGAATATATATATATATATATATATATATATATATATATATATATATATATATATATATATATATATATATATATATATATATATATATATATATATATATATATATATATATATATATATATATATATATATATATATATATATATCTATACATATACATACATATATCTATACATATACATACATATATATATACATATACATACATACATGTATATATACATATACATACATATACATATATATATATATATATATACATACATATATATTCTCATACCAAACTCTAGGATCTTGCTTAAGACCATATAATGAACATCAAAGCCTGTAAACAAGTGAATAATTATGTACAAAGCGTAGTGGTTGCTCCATATAGATCTCTTCTTGAAGGTCACCATGTAGGAAAGAACTCTTCATATCCATCTGATACACTGACCAACCCCTTCATGCAACAATAGAAAGTACAAAATAACTGGAATCCATCTTGGAAAGAAAAGCAAAGGTCTCAAAATAGTCAATGCCTTCAACATGAGAAAATGCCTTATCCACTAGATAGGCCTTATACTTATCAACATAACCATTAGCTATAAATTTAGTACTATACACCCATTTACATAGAACCTACTTTCTTCCATTAGGAAGAGGAACCAAATCCAACGTATTATTCTTCAATAAAGAAGAATTATCCTTATCCATAGCATTATCCCATTCTAGTTTACCTGAAGAATCTGAAAATTTCTAAGGATAAATAGAGACTACATGACTCAAAAGACTAATCCCTAAAGTTTGGGAATGAGTGAAACGAGTGGAAAAGGGATTACTTACAAGAGGACCAACAACATCACTAGTTGTTTTAGCCTATAAAGGTCTACTAGGTGTAGGTGGAGTAGGAGAAGATGGAGTAATGCCAACAACTATATCAATACCATCTCTAGGAATGGAAGCAACATGACCTTCAACATCATCATCATCATCATCATCATCATCTAAAGGAAGGACATCTTCAGAAGAAGAATGTGGAAGGAGAGAGAGAGAGAGAGAGAGAGAGAGAGAGAGAGAGAGAGTTGTGATGGAGAATCCTCCTGAGTATAGGATTCATCAAACTGAATGTCACACTGAAAATGAACCTCTTGAGTGACAAGGTCAAATAATCGATAACCATTCACATCCTTGCAATAGCCAACAAAAATAAAGTGCTAACTTTTCTTCTCCATTGCTTTACACTGATTATCATGAATGCATGTCCATACATCACTGCCAAATACTCTATAAAAGGATACTCTGGGCTTGACATGAGACCAAGCCTCCTTGGGAGTCTTATTCAGTACTATCTTATGAACCATACAATTTTGAATATAGTTGACACAATTAACAACCTCTACCCAAAATGTTGGTACCATGGACGTAGACTGAAGCATGCAATTGGCTATTTCCCATAAGCTTCTATTCTTCTGCTTGACCACACCATTTTGCTAAGGAGTGTATGGAACTATATGTTGATGAAGAATAACTTGAGTATGATAGAATTCCTTGAATGCTTGATTAACGTACTCCCCCCATTATCTATGCGGATCTTTTAAAGGGAATGCCCTGATTACTTCTTTAAAATTACAAGGAAGGTTATGATGTGTTAAAGAACCTCATTCTTTTATATTAAAAATTATGTCCATGTGCACCTAGAGAAGTGATCAATGAAGGTGAGCACATACTTGGCCCCTAAAAAATGGAGAAGGAGATGACATCAGGTCACTATGCACCAATTCAAGGGGTGATGAAGCTCTTGAGGCCACACCCTTAGGAAAGGGATCTCAATGATTCTTTCCAAGAACATAGCCCAAATAAACTCCATCTAAACAAGAGATCTGATGTACACTGGAATGACCAAGGTCTGGATGCTCATGTGTTGAAGATATCTATAATTCATGTGCCCAAATCTTTCATGCAAAATCTTGTAGAATCTATATATGAGAAATAAAGGATGATGCCAATGAAGAATCAAATCCATCAAACCTATACAAGTGGGCTGCATGATCATTTGTTCGTGTAAAAATGATCTTTTCAGGATTCTCCATCTCTTTAATAGTCACATGAGTAGGGAAAATGTCAATAATTTTTCCATCACCATGATTGCAACTTTTATAGATGGGAAAGAGATGTGAAATATTAGGAACAAAAAGAGTATCGTCAATGCTACCATCATGCATTTTAACTGATCTTGTCCCTAGAACTAGAATCTATGATGAGTTCTCAAAAGTAATATGTGAAGTAGGACTTTCAGAAAGTGAGTGAAGAAGATCAATAGATTGACTCATGTGATGTGAAGTACCATAATCAAGAATCCAAATATAACTTGTAGATGATGAAGTCTTAGCTGAGAAGGCTTCTCCTTTTCCCGAGGAAGAAGAATTAGACATTACAATATTGTGCCTCTTCATAGCTTCTACTAATGTTACTAGCCTTTGGGAGTATGTGTGTCATTATGCATGGGTTTCCCCAAAAGGAATAGTTCTCTTGTTTCTTTGTCTACCTAGAAGATGACCATCCTGAGTTAGGAAGAGGAGAAGGACAAGGAGGTTTAGGCTTATCATCATTATTCACCTTAGGCTTATAGAGAGGCTTACCTCCTCAAGATGAATGTGTTTGTGGATGCTTCTTATACTTAACCTTTCCCTTAGGAGATTGAGCCATCAATGCATGACTCTTAGGAAGAGCATCCATTTGAGTTAACTTTACTTTCTCCCTAATTAATCTATCATAGAACTCCTCAAATAAGGGCATATTATGATCTTCTCCCACAACATCCATAGTAGAATAAAAGGTAGAGGCACATACTTGGAAAGGACCTCTAAGCTTAGTAGATATGATCAAGAAAATACACTCCTTATCTTCTTTGGCATGGCCACAACCTTTCAACTGAGATAAAATTAACTTGATCTGTGCAAGGAAATCTTGCATTGAGGAAAATGCAATTGGGGAAAGAGAAGTGAGATCCGCTTCTAACTGCAAGATTTTGAATTGGCTGACTTTAGCATACAACCCTACAATCTTATCCCATACTTCTTTTTGTATTGTACACTTAGCAATATGAAACAATAGATTATCTGACACATGAAGACTGATGAGTCCTTTTGAATCATTCATTTTGTTTCTATGAACAAACTACTCAAATACCTTGGTGAACTCAGGTTGGTCAGCTTGCAAGAGCTAGCAAAGGCCTTGAAATTGCAACAATTGCGACATTTTGAGCTTCCATGTGTGATAGTAATGTGGGGTGAGAAACTCAATCCTAAGATCTAACATGTCATACAAGGGCATACAAAGGATTAATGTGCCTAACACAAAATAACTTGTAGCTACAAGTTAGTAGATCTCACATAAAATGGCAAAAATTTCAAAAAAAATGCCGTTTTCACAACGTAGTTTGTCGAAGCAGCTTTCTAGTGATACCCTGGTTGCAGAAAGCCGACGCCATTGACAAAAGTTGCACTAATTTGATAAAAAGGACCTATTTTAGGCATTTTTATAATCGAAACTAGACTCCTAATTGCTCCATATGACTACGAACGTGGACTGTCCTGCAAACCGTCACCAAAATCAACGCAGTCCACAACCTCATCGGGCTATATGCTCATTGATTATGAGAGCATCGGACTATTAAAATCACCGAAAGTCGGTGATATAATAAAGGTGGCATGATGCTTGCAGCGGCGCATGGCCTGAATGCAAATTGCTTGGGCCCATCTTTAAATCTCCACTGGAGCTACAGCATTAAACTGAGATCCATTGGAAAGATTGACGACAATCTATATTTGAACATGGTTGTGCACAGATCAATATACGCACAGACCAGCGAATGGGAGAAACACGTGGCATCTGAAGACATCATCAGATCTTCAGATGCCCCCTGTCGAACCGAAGAATGATGCACAAAAAAAATGTTCTCCACGTGACCCTAAAAGAAGGTTGATAAGACCGTGCTCATTAATGCCTTGAACATTGTCATGAAATCCTCAAACATAGTGGACACGTAACCATGTATAGTGCCGCTCCATCCCTCACCTTCGTGCTTGTTAGCGCTACGCTCTGAGGCACACATTGGATGCAATAGCTACCGGGAGTAAGGCTTGCATCAAGGAGAAGATGAGCGCAATTGAAAGACCATGTGCAGTTCCTGCCAATTCCAGATGCAGAAATAATTGGCCGGACACAAATAAAGAAACACGCATGTAACACACACAACTCATCATTAAACAGAAAGCATTTGCAATAATTTGTAGTCTACAGTATAGATTCCATTGGTTTTCAAACACGGTTACTAACAAAGGCCAAGTCACCTGGTTGGAAACACAGCTTCAATGAGTAGGTGAATGGGCAGACTTAGGCCACAATATGCCAAATAGATCCGCCGATCATAACAATACTTGAACCACAAAAAATGGTCAAAATATTGAAGGCCATCGAAAACAAAGACATTAATTGGCCCAACTAACACATGGAAAACTCTTTGTTTGTGGCAAAGATCGGCAAAAGTAAATACAAGATAAGGGGCATAATGTATACGTGGCTAATCCAAAAACACTTGTTAATGGAAATAGACGTCGACCAGTGCTAAAACAGTGGCAAAGAATAACAATCCATGCGCTAAATGAAGATTATGTTTGATTGGTAAGCTATAATCAAAGGAGTGGGTAGAAAAGCGGAAGTCGCAACCAAATAAAGTGACTAAAGCGTCGGCCAACCATTTTATAGAGGATTTTGCTCAGCGTAAATATGGGGTCCCTTCAATAATAAAACCGACCAACTCAAAAATCAAAAAGGTCAACAAATAATTGAGCTTACAACAATTGGAAATCTACGATGCCCAGACAATCTTCAAATATAAATGCCAGTAAAATAGATATTTCAAAGGCAGATTCTCATGGATATCTGAAAGCTCGAGACAAGATGACCCTCAAAACCATAGAGAGATTCACAAGCAAGAGAGCTTGATCACAGACTATAGACAATCTACAATGGTAAACTTAAAAAAGGAACCAAGGACCTCAAAAAAATGAAAACTCTCAAAATTAGAAAGAGCTGCAAGACTTTCTGCTCTGAAAACTCTCAAAATTAGAAAGAGTTGCACAAGACTTTCTGCTCTGATACCATGCTAGGATACACTATTATATACCTAAAATTTAATCTGAAGACATCCACTAGAGAGTGATATTAAACATAAGAAATATATTTAGTGAGGTGATTATAAACACACAACAAGATCTGCTTATATAGACAAGAGCATATAGAAAGAAAGGATAGGGTTGAGACAAGTGTCTCCACATGGAGGAACTAGAGTTCTTATAGAAGTTTACAATATCCTCTAGGATATGCTAGAGTCCAAATTGGACTCAAAGATATCCATCTACCTCATTAATGAGGTTTACTTAAGTAAACTTAGATAAGAAGTAATCTGGTGAAAACAATATCACTCCAACAAGTCATGCTAGACATATGTGCAAACCTCACCAATCCATTTCCCTAGTACAAGCAGTTGGAAAGTGCTACATTTTTTGTTTGACGGTTGTCTTTTTTCTCTTGTTATGGGCTCATATCTTCATGAAGAACTTTTGTGCAGAAATATCCTTATTATTTATTTTCAATGCCCTTAGTCTGGTAATGATAAAAGAATGACCAAGAACTAAATAGGGATGACAATACTTACAGAGTCTCTATGAGGTTAGGTAATCACAAAAAATCAATGCTAACATTGTCATAGTTTGAAGTATTTAATTTTAGCATTCTCAATCTTCTCCAAATGCAAACCAAGATCAATTTAAATGCCACTTTGTAGTAAGCAAGATTTCCTAATGTCTCTGATAATTTTAACTAATAGAAAAAGAAATTTGATTGCCTTCCACCGCAAACTTGCTCTGATTCCAAATGACAGAGGAGAGTAGATTGTTTTGTTATATTGTTCAACGATTTCACATCACTTTATACAAGAGATATATACACCTTGGTAGCTATATAATTATAATTGTGTTGTAACTAATAGATAGTTATGCGTATCAATGCTATTACACCAACAAGATCAATTTGTTGGTTTTATTTTGTTGATTGAAAAGGAGTGTGGAGGAGAATGTGTTGAACATATTGAAAGGGCTATAATGGAGAACAAAGAATTTGTGGAACAAGAAGAGTTGAAATAGTAGGGCATGTATTTTGATGTAGATTTAGTTCTTTCTTTATGAGTTGAAATAGATTTTCAATTGAGATACTTCACTTAGATAATTGTTGTATGTTTGTATAATTGAATAATTATAAAGAATGAGACTTCAATTTTTTGGAAAGGGCTTGTATTGTGTTTATAGCTGGGATTTGGACACATTTTCAAACCTCTAGTACATCAGTTACATTTGCAAGACACATAGTCTCCACTTGGTGTCCACATGGAAAGTTCTAATTACATCACGTATGACTCAGTATAGTGTAGCAACATTTAAGGATTATGTGTTGGAAGTTGCACTATACATTATGTTGACACACAAACTCAAAAGTCATTTTAGTTCAAGGTAGAATCCACTAAGCATATGCCATCACATCATCAATTGCCATGAATATTCTCTCACGCCCTTTTATATGGAAGAAGGTGGGTCATATCTCATCTCCATACACCAACTAGCATTATTCTATTATAGTGAACGGTCTCTCCATAAAATAATTTTGCAACGGGGATTTATTTCCATTTCAAAACACCCAGTTTCAGCATATTACAATTCCTGCACTCTTTCTTGCCGATGATGGATCACAGAGTGTTATCTGAAATGTTGATGCTAAAAACCACTCACAATCAAATCCAAAACTGTACATGCATTTAGAAATGGATTGAGAAAATCTGATAATGTTAATTCACCATATTAGATTAAGAGTCAAAGACATCTTAAGAACTATGACAAAATAAAACAAAATGAAACCCAAATTGATATAAAATCATCCAAAATAAGTAAAGAAAAAAACATAAATATCAATTTAATAAAAATACTTTATTATATAATAAAAATAAAATTTTACTATATTCAACTTTATACACATTCTTATTTTTAATACAAAACAAATAGATATACACAAACAATTCATACATAATTTTTTTATAAAAACATATAATTATAGATAAATTTGTTTTCGATATTTTCTCTACGTGTTCCATTTATACACCATCACTAGCCTATTTGTACTACTACATTTTCATATATAATAATAGCCAGACATTCAAGAAAGCTTATCTCTTATATCATATACGGATATTTGGTACTGCTGTTCAAAGGGAACATTGAAGGGTAGATAAAGTAAACTTGATGACTGGGGACAACATTTTGGTTAAGTGTTCAAACAATCAGTTCACATGGAGGGGAAGGCGAGGTTTGATGATGGCCTCCAATGGAACTGCTTTGTGTACTGTGAGCCCGAGTGCCCCAGTCAAGTCAATTTCAGTGCCCTCTGGGGGAAACCATTCGAAGCTCTGAAGAAGCCGCCCCAATGTATAGCTGACCACAATCAATGCCAAAGACATAGCCGGGCACATTCTTCTCCCTGAACCAAACGGAATCAATTCAAAGTCTTGCCCTTTCACATCGATCTCTTTGCCGCTCTTGAGAAAACGTTTAGGAATGAATTCCGTGGGGTGCTCCCACACGGCCGCGTCCCGTTGAATTGCCCACACATTCACTAACAGTTGCGTTCCTGCGGGAATGTGATATCCTCCAACAATGCAGGCCTCGGCAGATTCGTGAGGGATCAGGAGAGGTGCCGGTGGATGAAGCCTGAGAGTTTCTTTCACAATCGCCTGCAAATATTTCAGCTTCGGAATATCTGATTCCTCCATTAACCGTTCCCGCCCGACATGTATGTCGAGCTCTTGCTGGGATTTTGCCAAAATGTCCGGATGCTGCATCAGAGTTGACAGTGCCCAATCGACGGTCACGGAGGATGTTTCAGTACCTCCACTTATGATGGTCTGCAAAAACAAGAAATAATTTTTTAGTATAGAACATACACAGCCCCTAAGTTGAGATCATCCAAATAAATCAAAATGTAGAATGATAATACAAGTTGAAAGACACTCTATTCAAACAAACTAAATAGTTTATGCAAAGATAAAGTGGTAGAAGAACATACATGGGCGGTGGCTTTGACTACATCGTCCTTATTGTCAGATTCAATTTCATGGTTGTCTGTTGCAGAGATGAGAACATCCATTAAGTCTCGAGCCTGAACCCTTCTCATTTTCCGTGGTCATGTAGCAATTTCTTCATAAAAACTTCTCTCTTCTTCTTTAGATTCTTCATTCTAGACACTACTCCGTTCGGATCGATCCACTTGAGGAAAGGGAGATAATAGATTGTTAGGAAGATTAATATTGTCTAGAAGAATTTAGAGATTGGATTGTCTAGAGTCTTCAATAAGATCATTCTAGAATTTGGGTAGAACATTCTAAGATGTAGAATATTCTAGAAAAGGAGTTTCCAGATTTTGTATGCCCTCTATAAATATGTACTGTGTAGAAGCATACTGTGTATTGTTAGAAGGCATTTGAGAGCTCAGAAAGTTGTAAGCAAGCTGGATTAAGATATTATTGTGTTTTTTGTTTCATATCTCTGTTTTCTGCTCTGTTTCTTTTGCCCTGTCTTAATACAGCTGTTATTACTGGTTATTTTTATTTTGGGCCTGTTTTCACATGGTATCAGAGCCAAGTTCAGCTAGAAGATTGTTGTGAGTTTTAGCTAGAAGATTGTTGTGAGATTCAGCTAGAAATAGATTGTTGAAGTGATTTGTTTTAAAAGTTTCTATATTGCTGAAACAATATTTGCTTGAAGTTTCTTCTTGTGTGGCTAACATGGGCTCTACAAATGAAATATTACCAATCTTTGATGGAAGTGGTTTTGCAGATTGGAAGATTGCAATCAAGAATGCTTTGAGAGAAAAGGCTTTATGGAGAATAGTGAATAAGGAAACTATAGAACCCCAAACTGATAGAGAAAAAGAGCTTTGGAAATGCAAGTTGGAGCAAGCTAGAGGTATTATTGGTAAAGCTTTAAGCCCCAATCTCAATAGAAGATTTGTTGATATTGATAATCCAATCGAGTTGTGGGAGAATTTAGAAACAGATTATAAAGATGCAGATGTTGCTAACATGTTTAGTATAGAAGAAAAATTGGTGAACTTAGATCCATCTGAGTTTGAAAAGATGACTGATTATTTCAATGAAGTTACTTTTTTAAATGTCCAGCTGAAGAAAATAGGTGCTGAATATGTGAAAAAAGATTTTCAGCTAATTGCAATGGTAGAAAGTAAGCTTCCCCAACCATACAAGGTATTTAAGGAATCAAGAAAAAGTGTTATTCAGCTAAATCCCAATACTCCACAACAATCTTTTGATCAGTTTTGCAAGTCTATTTTAGATGAAGAAGTTTAGCTTATTAAAGAAGGATATATTAAGAAGAATCATGCTTATTCAGCTAAAAGTAAATTTTTTAGAAATGATGGAAAGAAGAATTGGAAAGGATATAATAAATTTTTGAATAATGAAGGTTCTAACTATTTTTCTAGAAATGATGGTGCAGAGAAACAAGATGGAAGAAAACCCATTATTTGCAGGGATTGTGGTGGTGAAAATCACATGGAGAAATTATGTTTGAAAAAGAAAGACAATGAAAGGCATCAATACAAGCCCAAGCAAGAAAACTTTAAGGATGGAAAGAAGGATAGGTACAGCTTTGTAGCCATCTCCAAAAAAAGAGAAGATAAAACAAGTAAGGAGGTAAGTGTTACACCTGAAGTTAAATCTAATGTTAAAGGGGGGTACTTTGCTTCAGATTCTATTAAAGAATGGATTTTAGATTCAGGTGCATCATATCACATGACTGGAGATAGATCTTTGCTTACTAATTTTTATGAAGGAAAGAATTCAGATCAAGAAATTACTATTGGCAATAAAATGAAACTTTCGATTTTAGGTACAGGAATTGTTAATGTAACAAATGGGTCTTTGTAAAATATTTTATTGGTTGAAGGATTAGGGGTGAATCTAATTTCAGTATACAAAATAGTTCAAGCTGGATATGAGTTTGTTGTTACTGCTGATCAAGTTATTGTTAGAGATAGAAAAGACCCAAACAATATAATTGCCATTGGTAGAGTTGATCATGAAGAGAGTCTTTTTAAATTTGTGGGATTTGCTGATGAAGAATTTAAATACTCTCATTCTTATATTGCTCAAGCTGATTATATGTCAAAACTTTGGCATGCTAGACTTGGACATATAAATTATAAGAAATTGCAAGATATGGTTAGAATGGATATGGTTAGAGGGTTAACAAAAATCTCACCATCTGAAGGAGTTTGTGAAGGATGTGTGCTAGGAAAACATCATTGAGATCCTTTTGATTCAGGTAAAGCATGGAGAGCTAATCATCCATTACAACTCATTCATAGCGATTTATGTGAACCAGGCTATCCCTCACTTTCAGGTGCCAGGTATCTCCTCACTTTTATTGATGATTATAGTAAGAGAGTATGGGTTTATTTTATTGAAAGAAAGAGTGAGGTACTTGAAGTTTTTAAAAAATTTAAGGCCTTAGTTGAGAATTAATGTGGGAAAAGAATTAAATGTTTAAGAACCGATAATGGGGGTGAGTATTGTAACTATGCATTTGAGTCATTTTGTGAGACTTGTGGAATTAAAGTGCAAAGAACAGTGCCTTATAGTCCTCAACAAAATGGGGTGGCTGAACGAATGAATAGAACTCTTCTAGAAATGGCTCATTGTATGTTGCATTTTAAAAGCTTACATAATAAATTTTGGGGTTTGGTTGTTTCTTGTGCTACATATATTGTAAATAGAATTCCCACTAAAGCCCTCACAAATATCATTCCTGAAGAAGCTTGGAGTGGTAGAAAGCCTCACATTGGTTATTTAAAGGTATTTGGGTGTATTGCTTGGACACATATTCCCGATGAAAAGAGGAAAAAGTTAGAACCAAAGAGTCACAAGTGTTTGTTTATGGGTTATAGTGAAGAATCAAAGGCTTATAGGTTATATGATTTGACAACAAACAAGGTATTTGTAAGTAGAGATGTAAAGTTTGATGAGCATTCACAACTTCCAACCACTTCCTCTCACTCTACAATAACAAATGCTTCTCCTATTCTAGAAAGAAGTGAAGACCATATTGATCAGATGAGGTATGCATTGCTAATGAAACTACAAATGCTTTTGATCAGCCATTATCTGCAGGTAGTGATGATGAAGATGTTTCTCCAGATAGACAAAAGACAAGAAGTATTGAAGAAATCTATAGGCAAGGCTCAAAGACCCAAGGAAGGAATGGTTGTGCTCTCATGGCCAAAGCATTACAAATAAATGATCCAAAATCATATGAAGAAGCTAGAGGGAAGAAAGAATGGGAGCAAGTCATGAAAGAAGAAAATAATGCATTAATGGACAATAAAACTTGGGAACTGGTACCTCAACCCCAAGGTAAGAATATTATTGGTTGCAAGTGGGTTTACAAGACAAAATTTAGATCAAATGGTGATATAGAAAAATTCAAGGCTAGATTGGTTGCTAAATGATTTAATCAAAAAGAGGGTGTTGATTATGAAGAAACATTTGCTCCTATCATTAAAATGAATACAATTAGAGTTATTTTATCTTTGGCTACAAATGTTGGGTGGCATATTCATCACATGGATGTAAAAAATGCTTTCTTAAATGGAGATTTATATGAAGAAATCTATATGGATCAACCTCCAGGTTTTATAGATCAGCAACATCCTAATCATGTTTGCAGATTGAAGAAGTCACTCTATGGACTTAAGCAAGCACCAAGAGCATGGAATGAGAAGATTGACAAGTATTTCCAACTTCATGAGTTTAAAAAATGTAAATCAGATCCAAATCTTTATGTGAAGAAAGTGAACAATAACATCCTCATTGTTGCAGTTTATGTAGATGATTTACTCATAGCTGAACCAAATATTGGTTTAATTAATGATTTGAAATCAGATCTCAAAGAGGCATTCTATATGAGTGATTTGGGTGAACTAACTTATTTTCTTGGCTTGCAAATTAGTAGACTTCATGATGGGTTGTTCATCTCTCAAACAAAATATGCTTTGGATCTTTTAGAGAAATTTAAAATGATTGATTGCAAGCCAGCCCCTACTCCTTTCCAATCCGGAGTTAAGCTTACTAAGGAATGCACCTCCAAGAAAGTAGATCCTACTCTATATAGACAACTTGTTGGTAGCTTGGTTTATCTAACTCATTCTAGACCAGCCCTTTGTTTTGCAGTAAATATGGTATCTCGATTTATGCAAGAACCCAAAGAAAGTCATTGGTTAGCTGCCAAGAGGATTTTGTGATATGTTCGTGGAACAATGTACTATGGCATATATTACAGTTGCAAGTCCCCAATTTCTTTGCTTGGCTTTACAAATTTAGACTGGGGTGGTGATATTGATGATAGAAAATCTACTGGAGGCTATGTTTTTCAGCTTGGATCAAATCCAATTACCTGGAGCAGCAAAAAAATAAGCAACTACATCACTATCTTCCTGTGAAGCAGAATATAGAGCAGCAAAGGAAGCAGGAAAAGAAGTAGTTTGGCTTCGACATCTTTTATGTGAGCTTGGCTTTGAACAAAGTTTAGCTACTACTTTGTATTGTGACAATCAAAGTGCTATACAAGTTGCAAGCAATCCTGTTTTTCATGCTAAATAAAAGCACATTGAAATTGATGTTCATTATATTAGGGATCTTGTTCAAGATAATATTGTTCATCTCCAATTTTGTCCAAGTGAAGACCAAGCAGCAGATATATTTACGAAGAGTATGCTTGAGGCCAAATTTCTGAAATTACGAGGTTTGTTAGGCATGATTGAGGTGAACATTAAGGGGGGATAGTAATATAATGTTCCCCTCCCTTTTGTATTTTTCTTTGAATTCTTCTAGCCAATCTTAAGGGGGGATGTTAGGAAGATTAATATTGTCTAGAAGAATCTAGAGATTGGATTGTCTAGAGTCTTCAATAAGATCATTCCAGAATTTGGGTAGAACATTCTAAGATGTAGAATATTCTAGAAAAGGAGTTTCCAGATTTTGTATGCCCTCTATAAATATGTACTGTGTAGAAGCATACTGTGTATTGTTAGAAGGCATTTGAGAGCTCAGAAAGTTGTAAGCAAGCTGGATTAATATATTACTATGTTTTTCGTTTCATATCTCTGTTTTCTACTCTGTTTCTTTTGCCCTGTCTTAATACAGCTGTTATTACTGGTTATTTTTATTTTGGGCCTGTTCTTTAGATTCTTCATTCTAGACACTACTCCGTTCGGATCGATCCACTTGAGGAAAGGGAGATAATAGATGACATCTAATGCTCCAGCTAACGAGGAACCTTCCTTTAACATATCCTTAAAGTGCTGCGCTTCTTTGAAGGCATCGGAACAGAGATCTGGCGAATATCTCTTACTAGCAACCATTCGCATGACGATGTTAAATGTTAGATCAGAGAGCCTCGACTCGATGTTCACTAGATTGATATGTCGCTGCCAACTCTCGAACAACGAACGGATGAGGCCGGAAGTTTCCTCTGCACGGACGTGCCTGAAAGATTCGATCCTGTCGGCAGTAAAGAGCTGGAGCCTGCAGATTTTTCTGACCTTTCGCCAGTATGAGCCGTAAGGAGCAGAAGCTAACACTTTAAAGTCATATCCAATGTGCTTTCCTGTAGACGTAAGTGGCCGGGATGCAAAGGCTTTGTCATTCGTTGTAAAGCATTCTTTTGCCAGATCTGAAGAACTAATGACCAAAATCGGGCGGACGCCGAGTTGGAGATGCATGATGGGGCCATAGGTCTCTGAGAGAGAGGATAGAAGTCTGTGAAGGGGCTGTTTGCTTCTATATAGAAGAGGAATATGGCCAAGTATCGGCCACGATGGAGGATGCGGTGGCTTTGCCTTAAACTCTGCATCTGAGAGACTTTGCAATTAGCAAAAGGGCAGCCAGTAGTACAGCAAGAACGGTAATGGAAGTTGCTTCCCACGCCATAACTCACGGCCAATATAGTGTTTTGTATAAGAACACTATGTATGACCACTACTCTGTTATTTGAGAGCTCTATTATTGAGCTTAGACTCCTTTTCAGCGTTTTGATCAGTTAAGCTTTTCTCGGTGTTTTAATACAAAATGAACTGGCATGATCATAGCTCTATTATTGAGGTATGACCTTATTTGAGAATTGATATGATAGGGATTTACGAGTATTTAATAAGAAATAGACGAGCATGACGAGAGTTTTATTATTGAGTTGTAACTTTCTGACAATTGATAGGCTCTTCTTTAACGTTTTTTTCTGGCTAAATTATAGTACTGTGAAAATATTTTGTTTTTCTTAGAGTAAAACAAGTATTGAAGGGATCTGTAAGTTGTAACCAGAGTTCTATTATTGAGTTGCAACTTTTTCGGAATTGAAAATTGATAGGCTCCTTTTTAACTTTTTTATCTGGCTAAACTATAGTACTGTGAAAATATTTTGTTTTTCTTAGAGTAAAACAAGTATTGTAGGGACGAGAAAGTTGTAATCAGAGTTCTATTATTGAGTTGCAACTTTCTCATAATTGAAAATTGATAGGCTCATTTTTAACGTTTTTATCTGGCTAAATTATAGTACTGTGAAAATATTTTGTTTTTCTTAGAGTAAAACAAGTATTGAAGGGACCGGCAAGTTGTAATCATTGAAGAAAAGGAACTGCCAGTTCCAGAGAAAAATCAGATGTAAATTAACAACTGACCAGCAGCAAAAACAAAAGGAAACAAAAAGACTCAATAGACTCCAAAGCCTATAAATTTTTTTTTATCATTTTAGTTCTTATACAAAATATAAGAGTGAAAATATTAATATGGAATATAAAATAAAATTATTTCAGAATAATTATCATTATATATTTCCTCTGTGTATGCTTCTCATTTTAATTGGTATAACATACCACTCAGGGTGTGATGGACTCATTTCTTTATATGACTATTTTAATTTGTGAGGCATATTTTAATTTGTTAATGACATGATATTATTAATATAGGTTCTTAATCTTTATTAATCATATATATATATATATATATATATATATATAAGTTTTAAAACCTATTCTTGATTTAGGGAATGTCTATGAGTTTAAGATACTAGAAGCAATTGCCATGTCACCGATATTCAATATTGCAAATCTTAACCAATATCATGAAGAATAAACAAGTAGTGACAAAATAGAATTTTAATTCAAAGAATAGTTATGATGATGATGACAGTGATGATGATGATGATGATGGGAACAAATGAAGTCGATTTTGGACAACAAAGTTAGATGCAATACTTGTCATAGATTCAACGAGCTCAAATGAAATGTCTTATATTTTTCTCCAAAATAGGCAAAGTGCAAGACTCACTATTCAAATATCCTTGAGTGACTCATTAAGGAGCATCCCAATAACCTTATTATATTCTACCATGATTTTCTACCAAAAATATTTTTAGAATTAAGAAACTTTGAATTATCTTCTCAAAATTTATGTCATTTGTAGTTCACAATTCAGAGCAACAATCATTCAATTCATTGGGTGAAGTTTTTGAAACCTTTCCTTAGTTTGAAACATCAAACCCATTATATCATGATGCAATATGGGGTTAGAGATCCTTCAAAGGGAATTACATTGAGTTTTAGTAACTCTTGGAGCTTCATTGAGTTTATGTTGACCCATGCATTTTATATAATTGAGTTATGGTGTACCTTGTACCCGAAATGAACTATCCATATAGACAACAATTGATTTATTAGAGGACTTACATTCAATGAGAGATATTTGTTGACTCAAAAAGCTAGGAAAGTTGGATAAAAATTAAGGTATTGGAGTTGGGAATTTGAGTCTTGTTTTGAGTATTTGAGTAGTCATATTCATATGTAAGCTTGTAATAAACTCATGGTTCTTTATAATTCAATTTGTAATCTAAATGTAGTGGGTAGATGAACATATTCAAATCATTATATAATAAATAGTCAATGAGAAGATCTATTCAACTGTAAAATATTTTAATTGTATCAACACTCTATTACATGATTGAACAATCGTATATCTAGACCCTTTATCAATTATTGCATAAATATGCAAATTATAATGCATATACGATAAACACAAACATGTTATAAATTTGAAAAATACATGTTTCATATATTTGGTATTTTGTATTTTGTATTGTGTTATAATAGGCCAGCATTACAACACTAGCAAAGCATTGATGAATTCAAGTAGGTTGATGAATAATCATAAAATTTGTACAAATAATCTTTCAATGTCTCCGGCAGTTTCTCAAGAAACCTTCTAAACTTTAGGATAATTTAACCTCCATTGAAATTTAGTATATATACAAATATTGTAGAAGGGGTAGGTTCACTCATCTGTGACTCCAATGGAAAAAAGTAGTGATTGATTTCTCTTTCAATTTAATAGTTATAATTTCTAAGGTAAATACATTATTCTATTGTGTATGATTGAGGATAAAAAAAAAGATATGACACACAGTAGTTGGAAGTATTGAAATGAAGAATTGATGTGGGAGTATCTAGAAGTGTAAGAGAAATCTTGTGTCACCTAATTAATATTTTACTTTAAGTTTTGATATTTTTAGCTGATACCTATGACGTTCACTACTCTAAAAATGTTCTAAAATCATATTTAAAATACTCAAATTAAATATTAGACCTTTCAATGATCGAATGGAACCTTGTTAAATGTTTTCTCAATTCCTTCTCTTACGAAAGCATGATATAGTGTATTCGAAGATCTTGAATTCAAAAATATGCTCAATTAATGTGTCGTATCTGAAAGTTGCACTTCTTTTAAGAGGAAAATTAGAATATTCAAAATACACCTAGAGGCACCAAAACCTACTTTGAGCATATTTTGGCATATGCAAGCATAGATTACAAAGGAAGAGGAGTTACAGGTAATAAAATGGGGAAAACAGAAATTAGTTTAGTTTGAGAAACTAGAATGAGATGTAAGACTCTAAAAGCAAGGGGAATGAAGTTGTGGTGTGTTGCAACCTATTGTATGTTGCATGTAATAAATCTATTGTGCAATCTATCATCCATTCATGTAATCAATCAACATTTACATGTGTGCAATCTGAGCTATTGTATTATTGTATAGTATTTTTAGCTAACACGCATAAAGAATCTATAATAATTGTAACATTAAATGAAGCCATTCGAAGCGTCTCTAATATATAATGATTCTATTATAGTCAATCTAGATCTAGATGAATTTGGCATAATCAGACTAGAATATTTGCAACCAAATGAGTTTGTGCTGTAAACTATTTCCCACAGAGATTTTATTATTTGTATTGTTTGCTCCTGCTTCACACCAAGTTTGAGATGCATGATGGGGCCATAGCGCTCTGAAAGAGAGGATAAAAAGTTGTGAATGGGTTGTTTGCTTCTACTTAATAGCGGAAGACGCCCAAGTATTGGCCAAGATGGAGGTTGCGGTGGTTGTGCCTTTTTCGTAACTCTACATCTGAGAGAGTTTGCAGTAAGAAAAAGGGCAGCCAGTAGTACAGCAACAACGGTATTGGAAGTTGCTTCCCACGCCATAGCTCACGACCTAAGCTCTTGATAATTGTGATTTGAATAACAACATCAAAGTTTTAAAACATGAAAACTCTATTATTTCACAGCTTTATAATTGAGCTTAGGTTCATTTTTAGCATTTTGATCATGCTAAGCTTTTAAAGGATTTTTAATACAAAATAAACGAGCATTATCACAACTTTATTATTGAGGTACAACCTTCTTAATTGAGAATTGATCTGATCAGAATTTCTTGAGTATTCTAATACAAAATAACGAGTATGATGATAGTTCTATTATTTAGTTACAACTTTCTCATGGTTGACAATTGATAGGCTCCTTTTAGCATATTGATTGGCTAACTTCTCCAACAATTTTAATGAAAAATAAAGGAATATGAAATTTTATATATGGATTACAAAATAAAATTATATAAGAATTATTATTATTATATATTTTTCTTATGTGTATCTTTCTCATTTTATTTGGAATAACATTTGATCTTTAGTGTGATGGTTTCATATTTTATGTGATTGTTTCAATTTGGGCGATATATTTTTATTTGTTAATGGTATGATATTATTAATATAGCTTCTTCTTAATCTTAATTAATTATATTTATCGAGAGGTTTTAAAATATGTTCTCAATTTATCTTTCTACTATGTGTACCTTATTCTCCTATAAATTCCAATTTTCAGCCACTTTCTTGTTTTATAATTCCAAACTTTTTATTACCATCTTGTTCAAGTACTATAAACATAAATGTAGAGGCTATAATTTTATAAAAGATTTTACATGTTCCTATAACCCATAATTGATTATGACTTTTAGTTTAGAAAGATTAAGATCTAAATGATAGTTTTAAGTTACCAATCAAATAAATATTATTAATTATAGATTTTATTTACATAATTTAAAACAAATCAAAGAAGTGTAAGATTCCCTTGAGAAGTTTGATTTAGAGTTTGTGAATCAAAATTCATTATGCCATGGAACTAGAACTTTTGTTGTTGCCGCATTTTCCCCATCTGTTGTATTTTGTTTGAGAAGCCATGCACACTTGCCATATGTCAACACGGCATGAGTTTTGGTGTAGTTCTCTTTTGTGTTCGCTTAAGTCCTTGTTTGAGCACCACATATTTATCAAGTGCTAACCTCATTTCCCTCTTTATTGGTGGGCTCAGGCACTATTTAAGCAATACACATGGACGTCTTGTGGGAGTTTTGGGAGCTTCATCTTTCTTTCAAATGGAGATCTTTCACCCATCTGTCACATGTCCATTTTGACATAATTGAATGCTTTCATGGATCTGGCATCCATGAAGTTGTTTCTTTCTCAATTTTGGTACAATTTTTAGTAAAACCATCACAACGATTACAAAGAAGATAGTACTTGGGTAAATTAATGGAGAATATGATCTCAAGTGGTAGCTAGGTGAAGGAATGGAGAATATGATCTTGGGTGGTAACTGAGAAAAATAATAAAGATTTGATCCAATAAGGTGGTAGTTGAGCGAAGTAATAGAGAATCTAATCCTGTTATTAAACTAAGGGCTAGTTGTCATTTTGTCAAGGCCAATGACAAAAATTGTAACTTCTTGAACTTACAAAGTGAGACGGATGATATTTACTACAACTACCCTCTTGTTAAGGAGATGAGGTAGTGCCTTAACATATATATATATATATATATATATATATATATATATATATATATATATATATATATATATATATATATATATATATATATATATATATATATATATATATATATATATATATATATATATATATATATATATATATATATATCGTGGGAAAAACCCTTATGAGAGAAACAACCCACACTCTAAAACCTACATAATGTATTATTGAATCAACAAATGATTACAACACAATTGCAATGAAATTTCTTACAAGAGCATCACCTCAACTCAAGCTTGGAAGGACTTCCTCTAGCACCCGGCCTTGCATACAATACTCCAAATTCAAAATCCTCTCCAAGCCCTGATTATATAGGCATTCTACAACCTAGAAACTACTTGTAGTTTTTCAAAACTATAGGCAAAACCACCATGTCACATGTTTCCCATTCTTGACATTTGTATTTCCATGATGAAAAGAATCAGGTTAAAAATAGTATTCCCGTCCAAAATTTTGTCCCCTAGTGTAGACCCTCATAAAAGTCATGAAATATGTCATATATGCTCTAAAAATATCCCTCATATATTCTACTATGGGCAAGGCATCTTTTGAAAACTCATACACCTTTTTCGATGAATAAACAAGTGAAAAACTACCAACCAATTTTGTTGGAATTATCTAAAAAAAAAGCTTGCAAGATTGAGACACATGTTTCTCAACATCCTTCCACTTGTTGAACACCTTGCAAGAGTCAGGGGATCCAAACTATCATAGACTTAATTGCTAGGGGCCAAAAGGCCCATAGACTCTAAACTTCTTTGTGCTCACAAGCTTAGTTAATGTATCAACAATATTCACCAAAGTTTCTACCTTCTCCAAATTCACCTTGCCATCCTCAACCATATCTCTCACAAAATGATATTGTACATAGATATGCTTGGTCCTTGCATGAAAATTTGGGTTCTTCGCTAGGCAAATTGCACTCTAACTATCACTATAAATTGTTACGGCACCCTGTTTGAACTCTACATCTAAACACAATCTCTTGAGCCAAATGGCTTTCTTGCAGGTATGAGTAGCTACCTTATACTCTACCTTAGTAGTGGACAAAGTGACCACATCCTGTCACTTTCTTATTTAATTGATTGTACCACCAAATAATGTAAACACATATGCACTGGTGGATCTTCTTTTATCAATATCACTAGACTAGTCTAAATCCACATAGCCTCGAATATCCAAGAAATGCTTGTTTCATGTTCCATGAAAACATATAGAGTACTTTGAGGTACCCCACAAGTATTGGAAAACTCTTTTTACTACATCTCAATGTGCTCTTCCTAGATTATACATGTAATACGAAAGTAGTCCCACTGCTTGGGCAATGTCTAGTTTTGTACAAACCATAAACATACATAAAACTTCCAATAGCACTCTGTTATAGTACTTGACTCATCTCTTCCATCTCCAATGGAGATGTAGGACTCTGTGAATTAGAAATCTTTGTTCCCACTGTAACAAGAACACTCAATGGTCTAGAATCCTATATATTGCATCTTCTAAGATTATATAAGTTAACTATTCAACAACAATCAAATTCCTCAGCTATATCTGTTATATGTTGTGAGGGATGTATTCTTCTTGCAATATCTTAGGATTGGGTTTACATTTTTGTTGTCAGCCTGCCATATTTTTATTTATTTCTTTTTTTTGTGGGCATTTCTTTTGGTATCTCCTCATATTCCTAAATTTTGTTGGTTGTACTTTCTAAATACAAAACTATTTTGTGCACACTAGTTGAAATCCATATATTCATTGTGTTGACTTTATTACACCCTTCATGACTATAATGTTTAAGTTAAGTATTGATGCAATTTTCTAAAGTAGCAAGTTTTGTTATCATTGTTATTTTTCTAGTGGTTATGACCTGAGATCAAGAATTATCAAGGAAAGATATTGAAATGGAAAGGAAAAAATTTTGAGAGGTTAAAAATATTGAGTCATCAATCAGGTATACTTTTTTTTAAGTAATCGCTACATAAATGGTTAAGTTTTCTTGAATTTTTAAAATAGGTCATAATTATTCAGTATCATATTCTTAGCTGCAAGTTGCAGGTCTTCATACCATAAATTTTAGAGTTCAACTCTTACATGAAAAAAGTTGTAGGTTATATTGAGCCATTTGTTATCTTTTTTTACTCTTTAATTGTTAGAAAGATTAAATTCACATCCTAGTTGTCATTGTGTTTGGGACATAAAGCTTTATTTAACTAAATTAATTCTTTTAATATTGAGATAAAAAATCTACAAATAAAGCCTAGACTGGGGGCTGCATAGAAAACTATCATATGAAGAACTACTAAAATGGTGGTATCAAAGTTGCTTACAAGCAATCCACGTATCAAAATCTAGTTGTAGGATTGAAAAAAAAGACAAGATAAAAAATTTCATAGGCCCGTACAAGACACCCACCAAAATATAGACCATCAATTTATAAAACCCTTACAAGATATCCCAAGGAATGATAGGTAGTGAAAACCAAATAGATAAAAAAAAGAGCATAACCATATGTTGCCTCACCTATTTGAGGTAAGCCAAACTTGGTCCAACTCTCTTAACAATGGTACTTATATGTCCAAGTGCAGCAACCTACAAAGATTTGTAGCAGTAAAGAGAATCCCCATATTTTATCAGCCTAAAATAGTCTTTGGCCACTTTGGCAATGAGATTGTGAGCAATATTGATCTGGCCAAGGGCCAACTTATAGTGATCTTTATCATATAAAAAATTTAGTAGATCTCCATAAAATAGATGCACATCATCTTGGTGGCAGAAATCATCTTGGAAAATCTCCATAAAATGGATGCACACCATACCTATCAGTTGAACTAGACTTTCTTTGTTGTAGAATTGATTTAGTATAGAATATTTTCCAGCGGGATTTTCTTAAAAAAAGAAAGGTTTTCATAGCATTGTCTACCACTTGAGAAAAAGTTTCCATAGCTAAATTTCCTTGCCACAGTTAATATTTCTCTAAAGACTTACAAGTTAGCAAGTCCTCAGCTAAAGGGCTGATAAACTAAATAAAGTTTCAAACATATGAATAGATAAAACTCATACAAGCAAAAGCCAGAGCCAAATTGAATAGCATTGGATATTTATCTGTGGAAGGTCCCTGCTATAATAGACACATTTGTCACTTAATTAAGATGACAATTGTGAACTAAGTTTCCTAACTTTATAAGTCATCATCATCTTTATTATCTGTTGTAGAAAATATATCTGAAACACCAGCAGAAGCACTAGTAGGTCTATCTAGAAATTGAAATTCAGAACCAAAGCCCTGAGATTGTTGTAGTGTTTGTGCAAAGGCTTGATACTTCTGAATATCAACATCACTGACAATTCTTCAGGCATATTTCATTGACTCCTCAAAATGAGCAACCTTTATTTCAGCTACCACATCACTATCATCCTCATCCATTTCCTTGGGGTTCTAACTTCTTTTTATTTCATGTTCAATATCCTGTAACAGTGTAGAGGAAAGTGAACATGAAAAATTGAAATAATGTAGTACCTCACCCCTAGTCCGATTATATAAATGTTATGATTACTTTAGGATGATAGATTATATGTTAGGAAATTATTGTTGCATATGATTTACTAACCCCATACTTGCATGTGTATGGTTGATGTGTTTATTTTACATTTCTGTTTGATGTGCTTGATGTGGTTGAGGGATGGAGTCTTAGTTACTTGCTTGTGAGATCCACATGATCAACCAATCCTTGCCATTATCTGTTATATAGTTGTATATGTATGTACATGCGGGTTTTGTATGCAGGTTTGTAGGTACCGGGCACCGACTTCCCTGAATTGTCAGGATGAGCATGCCCTATCACAATATCTCAAATGGTAAGAGAGGGGAGATAACACAGATCTAAAACCCTAACCCATACCCATTTATCCTAGTTGTTGGATAAATATCTGTTGACTACCCTATCCGAATTTGCCAGGTTGGCAAAGTTCATGGATCCCTTTCGGGTGTTGCTTGTTTTGGTTTTGTTTGATTTTATCTTGTTTGGCTTCAGCTGATTTGTGGTTATGTGGGTGATTTTTATGTGATTATCCATTTATTGATTATAGTTAATTTATGTTTATATAGATTATTTTATGTGATTATCAATGTTAGGTGCATAGTTGAATTTTATGATTAAATATGTGTTGGTGTCCAAAATGACTCTTATGTTCTAACAGGCTGCCAATATACCCTCAGAGGATTCTAGGAATGGTTAGCTCCAAAATGGAATAAGGTCTTAGGGTAACTAGACCAACTATAGGGACTTAATATGCCCTCTTCTACTTCTGGCTCTATCAGACCAAGGCAGGTGCACCTAACCTAGTATAAAATAAACTTCATACATCAAGAACTAGGTTCATAAAATAGATAAAAGAATAGCAAGAAAGTGCTAAGTGTTAACCACAGACAACCATATGCTGAAAACTTAAAGAATGGTTCTTAATTTATGTTTTTTAAATCATAACAACCTATCAGGACATGTCAGCAAAGAAATACTTATCTAGGCTAGTGCCTCATCCATTGGGCAAATTTTCTTAGGTAGATCACACACACACACATTAGCATTATATCTGAGATTTAGAGCCATAAACACATCTATAATCTCCTTTACTACTTATATGAAATCCTCACATAGACAAGAGATAGACCTATGTCTCATCTAGAGCATCATTTAATCTAATCCTAGATTAGAACTGAAAAATGAAGACATATACATTGATAAACATGCAATGAGCTAGAAAACTCAAAATCTATCTACAATGACATAGAGGAGAGATAAGAGTCTTATATTTGTATTAAGTTTGGAGAATCCTTAAGTGTATACAATCCATCCAAAAGAAACCTGCTTGCAAACTGCAGCTTAGACCTACAACTTTCTCTCAAATTGCAAAAAAATCAAGACAAGTCATTACAATTCAGACTGGCAGAAGACTCACAACAGAGAAGTTTGAAAATCTCACTGCCAATGCCCATAAATGATAAAAAAAAATCCCTTTATACTAGGGTTACAATGCAAGCGTAATGATCATTTCAAAATTTCAAAACCACCTAACCCCACTGAGAAACAAAACCAAGACATGACAGGGGTCAAGCCATAGCAAAAAAGCTCAAACAGCTGAAAACTAATAGCCAACCTACCTTGTACTGATCTAAGTACCAAATCATCATCAAACCCCCAAGGAATCTGGCCAAATGACCCCTACAACACGCTTCAGAGTACTGAATCATTTATTCTCCTGTGGCAAGACATTCCTCTGCAACTACCATGGCAACCTGGACCACAATGCAATGCCTGGCTATAAATTCCACCCACTCTGGCTGCTCAAAAATTGAATTTCTGGTACTTCCTAGCTTGAAACCCTTTGCAAGAATTTGAATTCAAATCCTAACGGTTACATCTTTGGCACCCAGCAAATCAATGGTCCACATTCAAACCACAACCAACTTTATATCCCCGTCGTCGGATCATTATACTTCGCAGGCTCGGTAACTTAACACTCAACCTCAGTGGCGTAGTCGTGCAATCAATTACACTATCCGCCACAAGAAATCAGCATCACCTTACCTTCTACATAACCGCCGACGCCAAACTGTCAAATCACCACCAAGAAACCCTCGGCCCCACCACCAGCAAGCAGCCAACCAAAATCAGACATCACAACACTAAGCAAGTGGCCCCACCAAACCTAGCAAATTGGCGACAAAGGACCTTCGCCAATTCGCTAAAAAAAATTGTGCCTTCGCTAAACACTTAGCGACTTCCTGACTGCCGCTCGCGCAATCGCCAGAAAAACTAACGAACCACCAAATCATCCTGCGAATACATGACAAGACAACATCTTGTTGGCACCACCA
>BSBK01007634.1:0-122500 GCA_027943335.1 Chamaecyparis obtusa | reverse complement strand
CTACATGTGTCGGTTGCCTCTGGAATAGTGAGTCTTTCATGACATTATTACTTTTCACCTTGAGTTAGAGAGCTTTTAGGATTCTTTCCTTAGCTTGATATGTTTTTTGTTTGTTATTTGAGTGGGATCTGTTGTTATCTCCTCAACACGGTGGGAGTGGGCCATTTAGGTTCATGAGGTTGGGTGGTAGTGGTTCTTTTACCATTTGAGATTCTGACGTTCATGCACCAGTGCTGGATGATCCCTGTAGCAGTGGTTCCTTCTTGATCTTCATTATTGGAGAGGTGTTCTTCTTCATGATATTCTTCCTTGTGATCTTGTATCTTTGTATCAGCTCTTCAGAGATATCATGATGTACTTCTTTTCAGTTATTATATTACATACCCTACAACATGTGCAGTGGATGGAGGTTATTATGGATACCTTATGGTACCAGATGTAATTATGTTATCTTCTAGGTGACGTTGTTTTTAACTTTCATTTGCTTATGTGAGTTTTGTAATTGTACCTTATCTATATTATTAATTAATGTTAAGTAATCTTTGTCAAGGAACCCTTGAGAGTTGTAACCTAGGTTGGTTGTTATGTTATGTGAGTTAATGGTAATTGCTTCCGCATTGGTGTTTATCTTGTATGTTAACTTTTTTTAAAAAAAATTATTCTGCAAACTTAGTTACATGTTAGGTTAAGTTCTTTTGGGTTCCCTAGCGGGGCATTACAAATAATAAGATACAAGTTGAGGAAAATTGAATCAAAAAATGTAAAATTCTAACAAACCAATTCAAAAAAAACCATTAATAAATTCATAACCAAATCTAGTTTGCAAAAGCCACCACAATTGAAACTCACCTTCTCAATATTTTCTCTAATAGCATACTTGCAAGCCCACTGACAAATCTCTATAATATTAGCTCCACTGAATCCTTGGGTATAACGGGTCAATGTCATTAGGTCCACATCCTTTGAGATGGGTGATTTTCTCAAGCAAGAACTGAAAATTTAATAATGTGAGGACTCATCAGGTAAGGGAATGTAAATCAACTGGTCAAGTCAGCCAGGCCTTAGCAATATAGGATCGATGATATCGGGTCTATTTGTAGCACCAATAATGAAAACTTTTTTCTTGGTTGTTATACCATCCATCTCCATTAACAACTGGTTAAGGACTCTATCTGCAGTACCACCAGCATCCCCAACACTTCTTCCACGCTGCAAACATGCAAACCAATTATCCATCACCAGTCATAGCCTATCTCTCAAATACTTCAAACAAAATGAAAAAACCCACAGTTTCATGTAGACCAGAGCAGATGGATTGCTAGAGCCCAAAGTAGTCTAGAAAATAGAACAAGCAGGGACCCGCTAACAACAAGCAGCAGAATGAGTGTGGACCTAAGATAAATATCTAGACTAATCACTAATCAGGATGTCATTGGTGATTAGTCTGGATATTTATCTTCAATTTTTTTTTAAACATTCCACATTTTGTCAAAATTTTGATTAACCGTGGTTGACCTTTCTACTCACCGTCATCAAAAGTCTGACCTAGTTTGGTCTAAAACTTGACCATTCTATGTTGAAATGTGGCATTGTGGGTTTGGCATCCTGGTCAAAGCTACCAAATATTTGGACCAATATTGGTCTAAAGTGTGATGAACTTTGGTCAAAATATGACCATCGTGAGTTTGGCATCCTAGTCAGAGCTACCAAATATTTTGACCAATATTGGTCTAAAGTATGATGAACTTTGGTCTAAATACAACCATCGCTAGTTTGGCATCATGGTCGAAGCGGACAAATATTTCAACCCAAATTGGTCAAATGTTCGACCAATATATCACCACTTTCTAATGTTGTTTTTGGTCAAGATTAGCCTTGTTTTAGACCAAGATTGGTGTCGAACATTCTATGATTAAAGAGAAATGTCGATATTTCGATGATGAAAATAGTGACCAATCAATTGGTCGAGTATTCAACCCATTTGTGTAGAAACTTCGACAATACTTTGTCAAAAAAAGCTGCAAAATGTACTAGTGGCAGTAGTGAATTGTTCAAATTTAGTGTGGATCAAGCAATTGTTAAAAGGTATGAAGGAAGAAATCATTAACCCAGTTGTTATTTTCTATGATAATACAAGTTTTATCAATATATCAAAGAAAGTTGTAATGCACACTAAGACTAGGCATATTGCTATCAAGTATCATTACTTGAGAGATCTAGTTCAAGACAAAGAAGTGAGATTGGAGTATGTGAATACAAAGGAAGAGTTAGCAGATATATTCACTAAGTCATGTTAGAATGATTTTAGAACAATATAGAGGGGGGGTGAATCAGTTGTTCCCATGTCTAGATGTGTCGATTCAACTTGTTATCTCTTCAACAATCTCAGATCTAATCAGCTTTCAACTCGGTCTCTATAACATATACAAATAACATAAAACTTGCAGTCCACTATCCTAAAGTAAATAACTTGCTGAATATAAAACTTTCAACATCATCCACATCAAAATCAGTCACACAAGTATAACACTAGGATTTATAGTGGAAACCCAATTTGGGAAAAACCAATTGTAACATGTTACTAATTTTCACTCTTCTGAAGTGAGCTCTGTGAAAAGCCAACCTAGTTAAAGGTTTACAATATACACTGTTAAATGGGACCTAGTTAAAGGATTCAATCACCTTGTTAAGAGTGGCCTTGTTAGAGGGCTTAAGAACATTCCATCAGAATATCACCTTGATTAAAGGATTTACACAATGACTATTAGGTCAACCTTGATTAAAGGATTTAGATTGATACAATGGTTAGAAAGTAATAGTAGGTTCTGATCTGAAAAATATACAACTCACTTTTCAAATACAAATCCACTTCGCACATATGTTGATTTAGTGACTGACCTTCATTTTTAGCTCCATCTCTAATCTTCTCCAAATTCTCTTCAAGAAATCACAAATGTGTTCAGCTCCTTCACAGCTTCAACTTCAGCCTTATTCTTAGACTTATCAGTCAATAACATCAAGCTCTTCCTTGTATGTCTATAACCTCTCAATTAGGTTAATATTATACCTCCTTGATTAGGTAGATTAATCTTTTTCCACTTAATCTCTTCCGTAGATCTTAGGTTTAGGCCAGATTCATCGAATCCTTCCATCATTATGTTCTCCTTCTTTTCCTTCTAGATACATCTCCAAACTTCTCTTTGAAATCATAATAAAATGATTTACCATGCATTAAATTTTTTATACCATTCATTAATAATGTTGACACATTTTTCATAGCCCAATAATTTAACTATATTAGTTGGGATTCTCAATTCTTTCTCAAAATGTAAATTACTGACACTCGATCAATACTGTGTTCATCTCCTTAGTCATTAATGTGTATCTCAAGCATCACTAACATATTTTTTTTTGGCAATTATGTGTGACTCATAAGTTACTAATGTTCAGTCAACACTAGATTTTCTCAGCATATACTAGCACTCGGTTGACACTAACATCACTCGGCTTATACTAGATTTCTTCACTTTTTCTCAATTAAGCCTATGTTTCCAATCTTTCTTCTTCACTTGGTGTTAAAGATAAACAACACATTACCTTGTCAATGTGCCAACTAATCAAGTACCCATTGAAGTATCACATAACTCAACCTTTCCTTAGGTTCTCTTGTTATCTCCTCACCCTCTTCATCAAAATATATGGTACTCTCTTAGATAGAAATTGTCTTACCAGTTAAGGCTTGACATCAATAACAATATAACAATTGTTTCAATTGTAGTTTCCAACAATCTCCCTCTTTGGCATTGATGGCGACACAACATGAGTATCATATGATTCACCAAACAATCTAAACTCTCTATGCAACAAATCTCCATTAATATCCTTATCTTAATTATGATTCTCATCCAACACATCCAAGTACCAACTCCCTTTTGGATCTAGATTTATCTTTGATGTATCTGTCTCTCTCTGAATCTCTCCCTCTTTTCTTAGGGCCATTTACTTTTCTAGAATTCTTCCTTAGAATGTCTCCCTCATTTTTATTGAATTTCTCTTCATACTGTATTTTTCTTCTTGAATCACTCTTCCTAAGTCTCTCCCTCTTTGACAATAATTCCAAAGAAACTTGTATCTCTTACATCTTTACTATGTAGATATCTTCATGTCATTTTTGTATGATGTATAGTCACACTGTCATATTTTCTTTACTTCTCACAACTCTAGGCAATTCCTCAGTTAGGGGAATCACCCCTAATTTACCTCTAAGGCATTCATGAGCATCTTTAGGTAATGCTTTTATGAATATATCTACTAATTGTTCCTTTGTATTCAAATATTCTAATCTTACTTCATTGTCTTGAACCAACTCTCTCAAGTAATGATACTTGATAGAAATATTCTTAGTCTTAGTGTGCATAATAGGATTCTTTGATATGTTAATAACACTTGTTTTATCACATAAAATAACAATTGAATTAGTGATTTCCTCATTCATACCTTTTAAAAATTACTTTATCCATACTAAATTTGAACAATTCATTGCTAAGCTATTACATATTCAACTTATGTTGTAGATTGGGAAATACGGTTTTGTTTCTTACTTGTCCAAGAGACTAATCTCTTTCCTAGAAAGAATGCACCACCACTTTTTCTCTTTTTATCATCAACATTTCCAGCCCAATCTCCATCAGTGAAAACTTTCAGTTCAAACTTGTCATGTTCTTCTTCTAATACAATCTATAGTCATATCTTCCTTTAAGATATCTCAATATCATTTTCACTATCATCATGTGAATCTCTTTAGGATTGGTAGAAAAACTGGCAACAATCACAATTTCTAGGGAAATATTTGGTCTACTATGAACAACATATTGTAGCTTTCCAATCATGGATCTATACAATGGTTGATTCACTTTAGCTATATCATCAGTTTTAGATAACTTTTGTCTAGTAGCCATAGGTGTACTTACTAGTCTAGAATCTTCCATACCAAACATTTTCAGCGTCTTCTTGACATATTTAGATTGAGTAATATATATACCCTTCTTCATCTGATAGACTTGTAAACCAACAAAGAATTTGATCTCACCAAACATAGACATTTCAAATTTAATTTGCATCTCATTTGAAAAGTTTTGACATAGGGTATCTTGTCCTCCAAATATGATATCATCAACAAACATTTTAGCTAACAAAATCCCTTTACCTTTTTTAGTCTTCATATACAGATTTTTGTTGTCATTTATCCTCACAAATCTTATCTTTATTAGATATTTCTAAAGTCTTTCATACCATGCTCTGAGGGCTTGTTTCAATCGATAGAGTACCTTGTGTAGCTTGCAAACTATATTCTTCTTTCTTGGATAAACAAATCCTTATGGTTGATCAATGTATGTACTTATTCTTCTAATATTCCATTCAAAACTGAAGACTTGACATCCATTTGAAATACTTTTCAAATCCTTTATAAGTTGCATAAGCAAGTGGAGTCCCCAGTCCTTCCAATCTTGCAACAAGGGCAAAAGTCTGCCCATAGTTAATTCCTTCTTCTTGTGCATACCCCTTACATACCAATCTGGCTTTGTTTCTAGTAACTTCTCCTTATTAATTGAGCTTATTTTTGAATACCCATTTTGTTCCAATAACATTCTTATCTTCTGGTCTTGGCACTAGAGTCCAAGTTTTTCTCTTTTCTATCTACTATATTTCTTCATTCATGGCATGTATCCAATCTTCATTCTCTAAATCATTTTTTATTATTTTAGGCTCAAGCTCGCATAGTAAGCATGTATGATATTTCAACTTACTTCTTCTCATGACTCCTAATTCTTTATCTCTAATGATTTGTTCAGGCTTATGATGTCTTCTCACATAGTGTGCCAAAGTAGCTTTAGATTTCCTTTCTCCTTGGTTTTGATCTTCAAGTTCATCTTGTAAATTCTCTACCTCTTCTTCTAATTTCTCGGAAAAATCCTCCTGATTCTAGGTAGCATCCTTCTGATGCTTGATAGCATCTTCCTGATGCTCAGCAATAGCTTGTTGGGGCTTGGTAGACTCATGCAGTTCCTCAACATCTAGTTTAGGTGCATTGCTAGCCTCTCCTTCTTCCATGTATAGAAAAAGATCTATAATCTTCAAGCTCTTTCTTGCACTCAAATTCATTCTTATCTGCATATTCATCAACTCTAACATTTGCACTTTCCACAATTTTTTTAGTGTTAGAATTCAAATACTTGTAAGCTTTTCTCTTAGTGGAATATACAAGGAATATGCCTTCATCACATTTAGTAGAAAATTTTTCATTTCTATTATCTTCCAGTATATAGCATTTACTCCCAAAGAATCTAAAATACTTCACATTAGGTGCATAACCATGCCATAATTCAAAAGGTGTAGTATTTGTACCTTTCTTTATTTGTACTTGATTAAAATTATAAAAAGTTGTGCTTACAACTTCTCTCCAAAAAAAATTGTACAACATTCTTCTCAATCATCAATGTCCTGGCACAATCTATAATTGATCTATTTATCCTTTCTACTATACCATTTTTTGGCAGCATCCTAGGTCCAGACATCTATCTCTTTATTCCTCTATCATTGAAGAAAAAATTGAACTCATTTGATAGAAAATCTCCTCCTCTATCAAATATCAAACATTTCAAGCTTTTACCAGTTTCTTTTTTAACTTTTTCCAAATACCACTTAAAAAAATTAAAATGCATCAGATTTCTCTTTCAAAAATATTACAGTCATCATTCTAGAATAGTCATCAACAAACCAAATGAAATACTTATTACCATAATAAATTTGTATACCCATAGGTCCACAAAGGTCGGTATGAACCAATTCCAAAATGTTTTCAAAAGTATATGTCTTGCTCTTAAAACTAGACTTTGTCATTTTTCCCAATTGACATTATTTACACATCACATTATCAAGTTTCTTTAATCTTGGTAAACCTCTAACTTTCTTAAACTTATTGATACTTACCAAATTGTCAAATTTTACATGATAAAACCTCTTATTCCATAACCATACATCATCATATTTTGCAAACAAACATGTTTCTTGAGATAGGTCTAGATAGAATAAGTTACCTCTTTTCTGTTCTCCAATTCCAATTAGTTTACCATTGGCATCAAATATTTTAGCCTTTATGTGCTGAAATTCAACTCGGTAACCAATATTGTTTAACTAGGCCACACTCAAAAAATTATAGTTAAGACCTTCAACCCAATAAGAATTATCACATTTGATCTTATCAGTCAATCTTATTGATCTTTTTCCTTTCACAAGACATGATGCATCATTACCAAACTTAACACTTCTACCTTTGCAATGATTAAAGATTTCATACTTACTTTTATCAACAGTCATGTGATGTGAAAAACCACTATCAATAATCCATTTATCACCTTTACTAACATATGAAATAAGTTTAGTTTTCTCATCTTCATCATAATCATATTTTATAGCAACATAAACAATTTCTATATCACAATCATCAAATTCACTAGTTTCACTATCAGTTTCATCTTCAACAATATAGAAAGAATTCTTACCTTTGTCTTTTTAGTCTCTATACCTTTGATGATCTCTATCATTTCTCTTGTCTTTGTACTTATTTTCCCTTTTCTCATCTTTTTCAATCTTGTCAGGGCATCTTACTGCAATATGGCCAACTTTGTTACATGAAAAATACATAATAGGAAGTTTACATTTATCTTTCCATTTTCCTCTCTTTATCCTTCTAACCATAAGTTCCTCAAGATCATCTAGATCATCATCATAAGTGTCACTATCACTATTTTTGTTGATGTTACTACTCTCACATCTTTCTTTTCCTTTCTTAGGCTTATGAAAAACCATTTGAGACTTGAATGCAGATTCAACATTATGAATAGTGAAATTATCATAATTAGATAGCTCAAAAGAAGTAAGCTTTCCAACAACACTTTCAAGAGTTAGAAAATTACCAGGGTTACATATTGATTCTTGTATTGTAGAAATTATGATAGCATAGATAGGAAGAAAGGTTCTCAATACTTTACTGAAAATAGTCTCATCATCAATGTTTTCATTAGCTCCTCTAATAGAATTCACTACTTCCTTAATTATACCACAATACTAAGAAATATTCTCACCATCTTGCATTTTCATTTCATCAAACTTACCTCTTAGGATTTAAGATTTGGACCTTAGTACATTTGTATCCCCACCATAGATAGCTGCTAAGGTGTCCCACATGAACTTTGAATTAGTATAGTCCTTGATGTCTTCAAATTCAAGATAGCTTAGGGAAGATGCAATCTCCAACATTTCCTAATTGTGTTCTTGTTTTTCTTTAATCTCCTCGACAGTCAAGGGTGCAACAGGTATTACATACTCATTTTCCATATAGTCTTTCGTCGAATCACCAATACCAGCTAGATGCAATTTCATCAAATTTTTCCATGTAGGGAAGTTCTCCTTGTTCAACTTTTGTACCTCCTTTTTGTAAATCTTGATCATTAGCTTCAAGTACATTAAAACTTTCCTTCTACAAGAACCAACAACTATGATACCAACTGTTAGAATGATTTTAGAACAATAGAGAGGGGGCATGAATCAGTTATTCTCAGGTCCAGATTACCAATTCAAATTTTTATCTTTTGAACAATCTCAGAGCTAATCATCTTTCAACTCGGTCTCTATAGCATATACCTATAACATAAAACTTGCAGTCCACTGTCTTAAAGTAAATAACTTGCTGAATATAAAAATTTCAACATCATCCACATCAAAATCATTCACACAAGTGTAACACTAGGATTATAGTGGAAACTCAATTTGGGAAAAACCACTTGTAACATATTACTGATTTTCACTCTTCTAAAGTGAGCTCTGTGAAAAGCCAACTTGGTTAAAGGTTTACAATACACACTGTTAAATATGACTTGGTTAAAGGATTTAATCATTATGTGAAGAGTGGCCTTGTTAGAGGGCTTAAGAACATTCCATCAGAATGTCACCTTGCTTAAAATATTTATACAATGACTGTTGTGTCAACCTTGATTAAAGGATTTAGACTGATACAATGGTTAGAAAGTAACAATAGGTTATGATCTGAAAAATATATAACTTACTTTACAAATATAGATCCACTTTATACATATGTCAATTTACTGACTGACCTCCATTTTCATCTCCATCTCTGATCTACTTGGAATCTGATTCAAGCAATAACAACTATGTTCAGCTCCTTCATAGCTTCACCTTCAACCTTCTACTTAGACTTATCAGTCAATAACATCAACCTCTTCTTTGTATGTATGTAACCTTTCAATTAGGTTAATCTTATACCTCCTTGATCTGGTAGATTATTTTTTTTCCTCTTAATCACTTTCGTAGATCTTAGGGTTTAGATCAGATTCATTGAATCCTTCCATCATTATGTTCTCCTTCTTTTCCTTCTAGATACATCTCCAAACTTCTGTTTGAAATCATAATAAAATGATTTACCATGCATTAAATTTTTTATACTATTTATTAATAATGTCAACACATTTTACATATCCCAAGAATTCAACTATGTTGATTGGGATTCTCAATTGTTTCTCAAAATGTAAATTAGTGACATTCGGTCAATACACTGTTCATCTCATATGCTGATTTACTAACTGGCTTTCATTACCATCTCCATCTCTGATCTACTCAAAAATCACTTTAAGCAATCACCTCAACTCTGCTCATCTCTTCACAACTCTTCTTAGACTTCTTCTTAGGTTTTCCGGTCAATAACATCAACCTCTTTCCACCACACTACATAACCCACAATTAGGTCATCCTTATACTTCCTTGATCATGTAGATTAATATTTTGTAGCTTAATCTCTTCTGTAGATCTTAGGTTTAGGTCAAATTCATCGAATCATTCTATCATTTTTTTCTCCTCCTTTTCCTTCTAGATAATTGTCCAAACTTATCCTTGAATCCATAAGAAAATAGTTTACCATGCATTAAATACTCTAGATCATTCATTATTCAAGTTTTAGATCATTAAATAGTCTCAATGTTTCATTATTATGATTTACTATGCATTAAATATTTTATATCATTTATTAATAATGTCAACACATTTTACATATCCCAAGAATTCAACTATGTTGATTGGGATCGTCAATTGTTTCTCAAAATGTAAATTAGTGACACTCAGTCAATACCTTGTTCATCTCCTCATTCAATACCTTGTTATTTCCACTTGAATACTCTTTTGTATCCTCTCATAGTCTCAGTCATAACATTACAAATTGCATTGAAATTTCTAATGAACTTTTGGTAAAAAAATTCCAATCCATGAAATGACTTACCTCGCTAGCATTTTTAGGTGTAGGCCAATTCAAAATAGCCTCAACCTTTTCAGGATCCATCTTCAAACCATCAACCGAAATAAAAAATCTCAAATACACAATCTCCTCTTTCATAAATGAACACTTTTTCAGATTTATCAGCAACTTTTCCTCTTTCAATCTCTGCAAAACTTGTCTAACATGCAAAAAATATTCTTCTCTAGTCTTACTGAATATCAAAATGTCATCAAGATATACAATCACAAACTTACCCAAGAATTTCTTCAGAACTTCATTCATCAATCTCATAAATGTACTCAGTGTATTATTTAAACCAAAAGGCATAACCAACCACTCATACAAACCTTCTTTTATCTTGAAAGTAGTCTTCCATCCCTCTCCTTCTCTAATTCCAATCTGATGATATCCACTTTTCAAATCAATTTCGGTAAAATACTTTTCTCTAGTCAAACTATCCATTATGTCATCCATTCTCGGTATAGGAAACCTATATTGAACTGTTATCTTGTTGATTGCTCAAGAATCAGTACACATTCTCCATTATCCATTCTTCTTAGGTGCCAATATAGTAGGTACTACACAAGGACTCAAACTTTCTCTAATCAAACCTTTCTCCAACAATTCTTGAATATGTCCATTCAATTCCTGATTCCTGATAGGTGTTAACCGATGAGGTGCCTTATTCAGTAAACTAGCTCTAGGGATAAGATCCATGTAATGATAAATGTTTCTTTTCGGTGGAAAACCATCAGGTACATTATTAGAAATGATTTCACTATACTCAGTGAGTAACTTATCAATCTCCTCAGGAACACTATCCTCAATTTTCTTACTCAGTTTGTTAGGAATGACAATGAAACATACATCATTTCTTTTCAAATCCTTAACAAACTTTCTTCCTTCCATCAAGAAAACTTTCAAAGATGTGCAAACATTACTAATAGGTTCTTCCATCAAAGGCAACAAGATTTTTTTCTTTCCATCAACCACAATAGTATAATTATACAATCTCCCATCATATATATCATGTCTATCATATTGCCAAACTCTACCCAACAAAATATGACAACAATCCATAGGCATGATATCACACAACACCTTATCATAATACTTTCCAATTTTCAAATTCACATAGCATTGTTCACTTACCAAGAGTGTGTGCTCATCTTTGATCTATGAAATCTAATAGGTCTTCGGGTGTTCCAATCTTTTCAACTGCAATTTTTTGACCATCTACTCAGATGCCAGATTCTCCAAGCTACCACTACCAATGATTACCTTCCAAACTTGGTCAAAAAATCTACATCTGGTCTTGAACAAACTTTTCCTTACTGGATCTTCCTTTTTACTTTCATTCAACAGTGCTCTCCTTACCATCAAGTTATTTTCTTTCTCAGGTTCATTTGGTGACTCTTCTTGCACCAAAGCATTTTGACTATTACCAACCTTTTTACTTTCTTGCGTACATTCCAATGATCTATGTCCTTCTTCTCCGCAATTGTAAAAATTTCCTCAGATACTTCCTCTTCTATAACCACCTTGGTGGTTACTGCCTCTGCCTCTAGATGAACTTTCACCTTTCCACTTGGTCTTACCTTTATCCAGATTTGTCTTTTCTAGTTTAGATCTACTATTTTCACCATAGGATCTACCTCTTCCTCTAGGGAATCTACCACCTCAACCTCTTTTCCTTTGTCCATGTCTCTTGTTCAATTTATCCTCGTCTTTCAAAGAAAATTGATAAGCCTCTTCAATGTTCTCCAATTTGAGCATGTTGATCTCTTCTTGGATGGTAACTCTCAGACCATTCAGGTATCTAGCAATTCTTTCCACATCATCTTCATCATGTCCAGATCTAATATCTAATCTATAGAATTCCTCAGTATATTCTTTTACCAAGCTATCTTTCTGCTTCAAACTTTGCATTCACCTAACTAGGTTAATCTGATAATCACAAGGTAAGAATTTTCCTTTCAACTTATTTACCATTTTATTCCATATCTTGATTTTTTCTTTGCCTTTCCTTTTCCTCTCCATCTGTAGATGTTCCCACCATAAGGATGCATGACTTTTCAACTTTTTTCTTGCAATCTTCACTTTTTTGTCTTTAGGAATGTTTTCATACTCAAAATACTTTTCCATCTAGGTGATCAAGTCCACCAATTCATTAGAATCTATCTTTCCACCATACTTAGGAGGATTGAAATGTGGTGTAGACTTCAGACTTGTCAAAGCCTTCAAAAATATTTCTTCACCTTGATCCATCACAGGTGGAGGTTCTACATTCGCCTGTTCTTCCTCAACTTCATCATCACTAACATCTTCAAGATGTCTACCTCTTCTCTGGGCTATCTCAATAGCTTCCAATCTAGCAGCAATTTGTTTCAACATGTCTACCAATCCTAGATCTGCATCTCTCCTCCCAGGAACCATCTTGAAAACCCTCTACAATTGCAGGTCAGATCGCAATTTGCTACCCCACAACAATTCAACTAGGGCTTCAAGAGGAACATAAAAACCTAGATCTGCAAACCTAGATCAAGATCTCACCTCGCCCTACTACCACTTGACACAAGACAAGTCAAGAGGGGCCAAGAAATGGCACACCCTAATGATCTAGCCCATTCAACAACACACGGAAGCAAATAACAACACAGTGAGAGAGAGAATGCCAAATCTTTCATTAATTTTCATCAAATAGAATTATACATGTCAAGTTGTAAGGCCTTCCCGATTATGGCCTGATATTACAATGAAATCAGAAGTCCTCAAACATGTGATGATCTATCACAAATCTCAATTCTAATGTCTACTATCTTCTATCCCCCAAAAACTCCCCCTAAACCTAAACTAAGCAACTAAATTTATACAAGAGTCTACTGAACCGAGTCAGCCTTTTGATCCACAATGAAAGGAAGAAATGGTTAGATCTAGGACCACACACTTCCCAATGATTGATTCCACCATTAAATCTATGACCCAACATAAATGCACAAGTTGGCCTCAATATAAACAAAAAGAAACTACTCGGTAAGAAAGGATGACCAAGCAACAGACAAGCATTGTTGAGCGCCAGAGAAACAACTGATTGCCTAGGAGATAACCGACCACACTTGGTAACCAAAGGAAACTAACCAACTACTGACCAACTTAGTCAAAGTAGGAACTAAGAAACTCAAAAAAACTCCACAAAAAATTTGGTGACACAAGATTGCCAAGGACCTGAGATGCTCCTGCATCAATATTGGATTTGTATTTTCAAAGTGAGTTTAATATTTTAGATCAAAACCTACTATTAGTTTCTAACTATTGTATTAGTTAAAATCCTTTAATCAAGGTTGACCTAGCAATAATTTTGTAAACCCTTTAATCAAGGTGACATTCTGATGGAATGTTATTAAGCCCTCTAACCAAGCCACTCTTAATAGGGTGATAAAATCCTTTAACAAGGTCACACCTAATAGTGTGTATTGTAAACCTTTAACAAGGTTGGCTTCTCATAGAGCTCACTTCAAAAGAGTGAAAATTTGGTAGCATGTTATAGGTGATTTTTCCCATATTGGGTTTCCAGGTTAAATCCTAGTGTCATAATTGTGTAAATGTTATTTGACGTGTTATGTTGTTGAAATTTTTATATTCTGCAAGTTGATTAGTTTTGGACAGTGGACTGCAAGTTTTATGTTACTTATATATTCTATGGAGACTGAGTTAATTGATGAATAAATCTAAGTTTGTTTAAGAGTCTAAAAGTTGAATTGGTACATCTAGACTTGAGGATAACTAATTCACCACACCCCACCCCCCCCTCTCAGTTATTCGAAAATCATTCCAACATCCTAGTGTTCAAGGTGAGTAAATCATTCTCATTTTCCTTTAGAACTTACTTTTGCACATTAGATCTTATATATATATATATATATATATATATATATATATATATATATATATATATATATATATATATATATATATATATATATATATATATATATATATATATATATATATATATATATATATATATATAGTTTGTTACCATTTCCTTTTTCATTGCATAAGTGTTTTTCATACTTTACATACCATATACATACATAAATCTATCCATATAGGGAATCCACAACATCACCCCTTTTGCTAGATCATGCATTATCACCCCTTCATCTATTTGGGTTGTGCTAATCAGATTTGTCTTAAAGATGGGTTTTGTATTCCAATGTATATGGAAAATGGGGATCTACCCTTGATAATAATTTCCCATATCACATAGGGTTTTTGTTTAGGTCTTGTTTATGGCTTCAACAAGTGTTGTTCCTTTCTCTCTTCTAGGTTTTGAAGGCTTGGAGGGACTCTTTCTCTATCTGTCATTAGTTTGACCCTTTTAGTTTTTCTTTTCTATTTTTTAAGGTGCATCTACAGTCTGTATAGTTCCTAGTCTTTGTGGATGGCCATATAATATTTCTTCCCACATTTGGGTCCTCATCTCTTTGTCTATCTTAAGACAATATTTTAAGACAATAATTTATAATGAAAAATTTAAAGACTATAATTTAAGACACTCACTTAAAGATAATACTAATATAATAAAAAAAATTATTTTGTCTTAAACAAAGATAATTTATTTAAAATTTATCTAAACTAACTTCTTAAAACCCCCCACTATGTAGTAGTGTATATTACACTACAACTCTTCTAAGAAAAATGTAATTATTATGGTAGTTTGAAGAATGTTAGAAGCTAGACCTTCCATTATGTAATCTGTCACCAAGAAATATGGTTGATTCTATAGTCGTAATTACTATCCCAATCATCTTAAACATAGCCACAAATAAAGGACCTTCCTTATGGTTGCACCAAGATTACATGGTGTAAGTAAGCCTCATGCTAATAATTGCCTACAAGGGATAATTTGATTGAGTGAAAATATATGGTTGGCTCTAGTTGTAGCTACAAGCACATGGAGACTACTAATCAGTTGAAATTATTGCATAATACAAAATAAGTTTGTACCATCAATATCCTAATTTAGACTCTAAGAAACCAATGTATGCTTAGATACAAATGTCATATTAACTGATTACATAGTTGAAAATGTCAGTATAAAGAGTAATTGATAATTCAACTAGATATCTCTTCAAAGTCACTACCTGAATATATATTTTTTGTACCAGTCTATTATTAGAAAAATAAATTAATGACATTTGAAGTTTCATGGATCAATGAACTTAAAACATATTATTTGCATTATGTTCCAAGTTCACTTAGAGATTGAGACCCCTACAACAAAAAGTGATCCTATGATCCAACCCTTCAGTATTGTTGTATTCTTTGTGGTATATAGTAATTTTATTTTGAATCATGGTTTAAAAACCAAAGGGATTTTATGGTAGGACCCTTTTAGAAAGTAATAATCATTGCTCCACTAAAAGATATGAAAGTACCCCAAAACATTTGGTTGGATACTTGAACTTAGTATATTCACCTTCTCCAACTTGAACTCATATGATGACACAAATTATACAAAGAGAAGCCATGGTTTTAGGAAGAGATAAATACTTGGTGTTTGATTTCTATATCACACGGTGACTTTTCTTCTAATTAGAACATGCAAGGTGTTAGCCCCTCTTCTAGTGGTGGCACTAGCTAGCCAGATATCATCGGTGACTCCAACTGGTTGAGATAATCCAAATGCATCCCACAGTTTCCTCTGGAGATTTCCACTAGAAAGAAGGAGACTATGAAAGATGGAGAAGATTCTTTAGAGAACAAGTGGTCCATTATGGATGATAGTCCCAACCCTTCTGATGTATAGGGTTAAAAATATGATAGAGATCCCCCTTCGCCTCCATTTGCCACTACCTTAGGCATTTGAAAAGTTGGTTCTATTGTTTTGTTTTCTTTTGGGTACATCTTGTGTTTTAGTTCATGTTTATCTGACGGGATGTTCTTGTATGAATATCTTGGAGTGATCTAGTATCCTATTTTCTTTGTAAATGGTGTACCTTTGAACTCAATTTATAGAAATGCATATTATCTAATAGAAAAAAAAATGTTGAATATTTTGATTAATATTTGTTTTATGTTTTTAACAGCTAGCCTCATTTATGTTTCATATAAATATACACGTGATAAAATAGGTTTATTGAAATTGTATTTATACTAAAAGTCAAGTAATTTGAAGAATTTTATATATATATTTTTAAATGAGTGATTGGTTTTTCTTTAGATTTTTCACAAAATTAGACTTAAAAAAAGTCTATGTATTAGATTATTGTACTTTTTAAATTTAAAAAATTAATTAAATATAAAATATTAGTTATATGTTACTAAGATAAATAAATTATTTTCATCTTGTGTGATTGAAGATAAAACTATAGAAGGGGTAAATGTTCTTAGGATAATTTTTCAAAGTATTGATGCAATAACATAATAAATCATCACAAAATTTATCATGAGAACATACTTGAAGATTCCTTGCAATATCTTGATACTCTTCACACTTAAATACACTCTTTAGAAAAAATTATTCTTGATGTGAAAACTTGTCGATGAGATATATTGAAAACCTTAAATAGGGTTATCAAAGTACTTTTGTAGTTTTTTGACTTAAAATGGTCATCTCCCAATTTTACGACCAGATGTAGTAATTTCAAGGTTGATAATTTACTCTCCCAAAAAATTAGCAAAAAAGCATAGGACTATGGAAAAACCACATAATCTTGACAAAATTTGCCAAAATTTTAAGGGAAATGATATAATAGGGATGTGATATTAGATCTATAATTAATATTAGGATTGATTTAATATTTAAGTTGAGAATTAAGTGCATTGGAATTAAAAATAAGATAGAATCTCATAAAATCTTGAGATGATATATAATAAAGAGCACATTAAAATGAGGGTTGAAAGTGGAGTGTATTGAGATTTCAAATATAATATGCTCATATTCTTGATTTAAACATTAATTTGAAGTTAGAAATGGTCTAAAAATTCTTAGAGAATTGGAAAGATGAATTGGGTGCTTGGAGACTATAAAATTAGAATCATTAATTAAAGGAGTACAAGTTACGACACTAGAGAAAGATCCAAACATTGTCATTGCAACATTGAATAGATAGTTTAGAACCTACACTTCCACACCTTCATCTAATTTGGATACATTGATGTAAACACAGAGAGGAAAGAGCATGTTTCAATGATCATATTCAATCAAATCTTGTGCCTTAAAAAGGCATTACAAAACACTAGAGAAGTTGTATAACTATAAGACTGAAAACTAATTATACGTTATAATGTGAAACTAACTAGTTAAAACTAAATGATAATATAATATATGCCAACATTTCCCCCTTATTACATTAATCCGAACAAGAGTGGAAGTTGCAAGGGTTTTAAATCTAAACCTCTATAGACTTTGAAGAAGTGCCTTCATTAGTCCTCCTTGCTCACTTAGGAAACACCAAACTAGCCACATCAATGGATCTCCTAACCAAAAAATCTGAAGTTGTCTACACAACATGAGTGTTTCCACCTCCCCTAGACAATGAGACACATTTCCTCTAAAATTCCACATCTACGCTGAGTGTGTCTAATGCCTCCTCTAGTGTTGCACATGAGATTCCTTTCCTCTGAAAGTCCACATCTCCTCTGAGTATGACTAATGCCTCCTCAAGTTTTGTGGAAACAACCTCTCCTCTACTGTACAAAACACCACCGACATGCCTTCACATGAGACACCTTTCCTCTAAAATTCATCATCTTCTCCCAATGTTTATAATGCTTTATCAAGTGCTTGAAAAATCATATTAAAATCCTTCTCCCCCCCTCGCTCCTTGAAGAGACAATCATGCCCCCTCTTCTCTTCAAAGAAAAATCTATCAAGCCCCATCTTTTTAGGGACACAAATAGATTTCTTCTCATACAATGAATCATCCCTAAGTGAAAAGATAACTTGGGATGATGGAAAACATCCTTCCTATATTGCCTCCAGCCTCCTTTAAATCTTACATCAAATCCTCCCACTTACAAATAAGGTAAAAATGGTTCCACAACTGAACTTACATTCACTTCACCTTCATTTTAAATATGCAGTGAAAAAATGTTGGAAGAAACTGATGTTTCTCCTTCTACGCTAATTATCAACAGATGTAAATTCTCTTTCATTGTAATGGAAATAGTGACTTACATGATAGAAAATGAAATGGAACGCCCCGCCAGAAAATAATCTAGGGCACTCCTTCAATACATACTTCAAACTATAGTTTCCTAATAAGAAAGTAGTATATGATTTTCACATGTCCTTTTTATCATTTTCCACACATGCTTTCAACATATACTGACCAAAATGGCCCTGATTTGGGTCGCCTCCCTAGCCTCCCACTTGAATATTGGGATGAGAAAGTTTTCTGATGGATAGGTGACTCCTTCGGCACATTTATCACTACTAACCAGGTGACCCGCTCTAAATCCAGGCTAATTTTTGCTAGGTTCTATGTGAACGTAACCCTGAAAAAAACTCTACCCAACTTTATCATTTTGAAATCTAAACTAGGTAGATGGACCCAAGCGTTGGTGTATGAGAAGACTGCCATGTTTTTCCATAACTGTGATAATAGAGGTCACTCTAGTGACACTTGCAAGACCTCCCAGTCGGGAACCAAAAAAGGGAACAAGGATAAAGGAACGACTGAGGTTCCCCCCTTGATAGAAGAAGTGGAAAAGGAGGAGACTAGCCCACCCTTGGTGGCTAATGAGATGAAAAACCTAGCAAAGGAAAATCTGGTGCTTGAGGAAGGTGAGATCACTCCCCCTCTGGAGAATGAAGTGGGGATCTCTATTGTCAGCTCTCTAGAATCTCTACCTACAGAGGAACCTATCCTCTATCCTATGGTGGAGCCATTAAAGAACCCTCCAATGATCCCCCCAGAGAGGAAGAAGATTAGACATACTGAGGTGGAATAGCCTGCCATTGTGGTAGCTTTGGAGCTAAAATCCCCAAAATTTGATCCTAAACCTCCCCCATAGATTGTGAGAAAGAACTCTTCCAGCTCCCTCAATGCTAATTGCAGTGTGGAGGAAGATGAGGGGGAATGGAAAATGTAGAAAAAGAAAACCAAGCCCAAGAAGGTTGATGTGGGAATGGAAACACCCAAGGGAATGCCACCAAATCATGCAAGGAGATCGAGAGGGACCATGAGGGATGTTGCAGTAGGTAAGCAACAAACCCTAGAATCTAGTTTTAAAAGTAAGAAATGATTTTCCTTTCTTGGAATGTTAGAGGTTTGAATAGCTCCCTCAAATAGAGTGTTGTTAAAAACTACATTTTTTATCATAAGTTGGATGTTCTGCTCATTCAAGAAGTTAAGATGTCTTCTTGTAATTTTTCCACCTTGGTATCCAATCTTTGGTCGGGTGTTGCATTCCTTTACTCTAAAGTTGCGGGTGCTTTCAGAGGCATTGCTACACTTTGGAACCCCAATAAGATAACTAGCCATCAGGTTGCCTCCTCTCCGAACTTCCTTGTTGTTACCTTTAGAAAGGATGGGCTTGAGTGGATCACTTTCAATATTTATGCCCCTAATACCCAGTCTGGCAGGGCCTCCCTTTAGTCTAACCTATCCCTTTGGATTTCTTTGAATTATTTGTTGGCCGACAACTTCAACACCCCTATTTATCCCTTGGAAAAGTGTGGTGGATTAATGAATTTCTCTGATAGCATGGGGGAGCTGGTAGATTTTATTTCTTCCACTAGTCTTCTTGACATCACTCTAAAAGGGAACCCCTTCACTTGGACCAACAATAGGAAGGGACCCCATCTCATCCAGGTGCGGCTTGATTGTTTCCTTGCCACCTCTTTATGGGACCTACGTTTGAATTTCACCTTGACCTCCCTCCCTAGAACTACCTCTGATCATAACCCCTTCCTTATTTGTTGACATGACTCCCCTAAGGTTGGCCCGGCCCCCTTCAGATTTGAAATCATGTGGTGTTCTCATCTTTCCTTTGGAGATCAAGTGAATTTTTGGTGGGCCACTAACATCAAAGACATTGCCATGTTCAAAATTGCCCAAAAGTTGGAAATTATTAGAAGGGAGGTTAAAGGCTGGAGAAAACATAACTTTGGTGATTTTTGAAAAGAGAAAAAGGATTTGATTGAAACTTTAAGGTCCCTCTAGGCCCAATTGGTTTCTGGAAGCCACTCACCCTAGATACAGGTGGAGGAGGAGTTGACTTGACACAAATGGCAGGAAACTCTGAAAAAAGAGGAAATCTACTGGAAGTCATGATCTAGAATCCAGTGGCTTGCTGAAGGGGATAGGAATACAGCTTTCTTCTATAGGTCTTCCAACAAAGAAAAAATACCATCATTGCTATTAATGATGAGGGAGGTAATGAAGTCACAAAGAAGGACAAAATCAATCAGGTTGCGGAAAATTACTTTAAGGGGCAGTACTCAAATGAGGGACAAATGTGCCCGAATAGTATCCAAAATCAACTCCTAGACCACATCCAAAGCACTATAACTCATAGTGATAATGACTAGCTGATGAAGCATGTTTCTGATGAGGAGGTAAAGAATGTGGGCTTCAGTATGGGAGCTTACAAAGCCCTAGGTCCTGACAGCTTTCCCCCAGTGTTCTTTCAAGAATATTAGGACATCGTGGGGACTGATGTTATCCATGCTGCCAGAGATTTCTTCAGGATAGGGTGTCTCCTTAAACAACATAATAAAACCTTTATTTTTCTTGTCCCAAAGCATGAAAACCCCACCTCTATGCTAGATTTTAGGCCCATCAACCTCTGCAACACTTTCTACAAGATCCTTACTAAGATCCTGGTCGGTAGAATCAAGCCACTTCTGGATAAGATTATCAACACTACTCAGAAAGGTTTTGTGCCAGGAAGACAGATCCTTGATGCGGCAATAGATACTCATGAAATCATCTACTCTATGGACAGGAGCAAGGTCCTAGGTATGGCCTTTAAACTGGATATCTCTAAAGCTTATGACAAAGTTAATTGGTCATTCATGCTTAAAATTCTCACTAAAATGGGATTTAATGAGAAGGTTGTTCAGATTATACAAGAATGTACCCAAACTGTTAGCTTCTCTGTGCTTGTCAATGGCACCCCTAGTGACCTCTTTAAACCTAAAAAGGGTCTTAGACATGGAGACCCTCTCTCTCCCTACCTTTTTATTATGGTGGCTAATGTTCTTAGCAAGAATCTAACTATGCTTTCCTCCATGGGAAGAATAAAAGGCATCAAACCTACTTCTACTCTTCATCAGGTTGTGTTAGATCAGTTTGTGAATGGCACCTTCCTCTTTGGGTATTCTTCAATGATTGAGGCCAGACAGTGGAAACAAATCCTAGAAAATTATGCCTGGGCTTCTAGATAGTGTATTAACTATCAAAAAAGTTGGTTGTTCATCTTCAATACCCCCATGGAGATACAAAATGGAGTGCTTCAAATTTTGGGTTGTCTATTAGCTTCGCTCCCTTCTACCTACCTTGGCCTCCCCCTCATAGTTAAGGAGGTTTCCCAGGACTTCTGGAACTCTATCCTAGAAATAACCCAAAGGAAACTCACTAGATTGAAAGGCAAGATTGTAAGCATTATTGGTAAACTTCAGCTAGTGGCCTCCACTCTCCAAGGGATCCCAGTTTACTTCCTGTCCCTCTTCAATATCAAAAGCAACATGGCAGACAAACTTGAAAGAATTTAGAGAACTTTCTTATGGGATAGTTTTAGAGAAAAAAAGAGGGTGTCTCTGGTCAATTGGGACACTCTACCTCCTGAAAAGATTGGGTGGCCTAGGCCTAAGGAGAATTGGCTTGATGAATAGAGCCCTTACCATGAAAGTGGCTTGGAAACTCATAGAAGGAAAAGTGGATTGGTGCAAAATAATGGAAGCTAAGTACCTCCAAGGACACCCCTATAGGAGGATGTACCATGATAGTGACCTCCCTAATGGATCCAAACTTTGGATGAACATCTATAAATGAAAGACCTTGCTGTCTAAAGGAGCTCTCTGGCAGCTTGGAAATGGGAGATCCATCAGATTCTGGAATGACTATTGGATCCTGAACTACCCTAACCTAGGATTTAGATTCAAACCTCTTATGGAATACCTCAGACCTATCCTTGGTAATAGAACCTCCAACTACATCACAAGCAGGAATTGGAAAGATATACCTAATCTGGTAAGAGATAGACCAGACCTTCACTATTGTCCAAGAATCTCATGGAAACCCTAACTGATGTTAGAATCCCAGGGCTGGGTGGCCAAGACTCCATTGTCTGGGCCCCTACCCAAGCTGGTACCTTCTCAGTAAAATCTTCTTACAACCTGCTTCTAAATGAAGAGGATAACCCGGGAGACTGGAAGAAGGTGTGGATCCCTCAGCTCACACCGAAAACTAATTTCTTCTAGTGGACCCTTATGCATGGTAAAGTCTTAACCCAAGATAATATTATAAAGAGGGGCTTCTCCATGGCAAACAAGTGTGTCCTATGTAAAAAGGAGGAAACAGTGAACCACCTATTTATACACTATGACTATGCTACTAGCATATAGAAAGAGATCATTGGAAAGTTGGGGATCTTGTGGGCTATGGGTTGTGATGTGCATCAATTTACTAACTGGAGATCTCCCTCCAATCACCCCCTCCTCTAACACCTTCGGAAAATGCTTCCCCCACACATTTGTTGCACTATTTGGAAGGAAAGGAACAAAAGAATATTTAGGGAGGCTAGTAATCAGTCTGAGAGTTGTCTCTATATTGGTACCAAGCTCCTTTGTGAGAACACCAATGTGGATAAGTGGAAGCTTCCCTCTATACCCCCCTCTACCTGGGAAGTCAAAATAGCTGAAAATTGGAACCTATTGGCTGGGTTCTCCAAGTTTGACGATGCTAAGTTGATGGCTAGAAAAGCTACCAGATGGGTTGCCCCACTCAAAGGATGGACCAAATTAAACTTCAATGGGGAAGCTAATAACACTACTCAGGGTGGGGGAGGTGTGCTGAGAGACCATAAAGGCACTTGCCTTTTGGCTTATGTTGGGCTGCTCAAAAATTGCACTGTTAACCAAGAAAAGGGAATGACTCTTCTATGGGGGATTAACTTTGTAACCCAAATGAACATTAGATTGCTAGAAATCGAGGGGGATTCCAAAGTGGTGGTGGAGGCTATCAAAAAAGGAACTAATGTAGGATGGCGGGTTAGCTCCATTTTTCTAGAGATCCGTGAGCTACTCAACAACTTCCAATGCATGACAATTGGCCACACGTACAGAGAGGGGAATTTAGTGCCTGACTCGATGGAAACTATTGGCCTAAAGCAAACCAAACTTAACAATTGGAGGATGGTCAGCGAACTACCTAAGGTGACTCAGTAACTCATTAGAGGGGAAATGAATATTACCACTGATATTTAAATAAGCCAAGCTATCATATTTATTATGAATCCTACCTTGGTCACATGTTGGTGTAATCTAGTGATTTTTTTTATTATGAAAAGGAATACCCAAAACCCCATAAAGAATCATAATTGCCTTTCTAGCATGTGGAGAAATAGTTGTTTGAATTAGCAAGCTTACTTGGCTAATAAGGAAATTAAGTGCAGCCCTAGCGTTATTGCTAATAATGACACCTGGAGATCAGTTAGATATTGTCGTACGGAGCCTAGCTCCCAAAAATTAACCCAAGGCCAACCGTTTGAATATAACCTTCTCTCGAAATGACCAAACCAAAACAACTAGTTTTCTACTATCTGTCAAGAAGCTCGGCCTTTTGGTTCTCTGGATATTCTAACACAGGTGATGTAGAGTTTTGACATGGGAGGCAACACCCTTCGCATCGAGCCGAACAAGATCGATGAGACCTTCACCTCTAACCTTTTGGTGACCCACTATTGCAAAGAGAGTGGTATTTGGGGGTTTATGGAGCGCATGAAAGGTGGGCACGATGAGTGGATATCTAAACAAATTGTCTCATCCTAGAATAATAGGAGTGTCTTGGTTGGTGGCATCCATTTCTAGATCAATGAGGAGGTCATTTCTAAGGTGACGAGCCTCTCTATGGAAGGGAGAAAGTATAAAAATACTAGTCAGATGTTTGACCCTACCAGTCTCAACTAGTTCTTCAGGGAGGGAGAGAATCCTATCAAGAAGTAAGGGGGTTTCAGCTGTGAAGAGCTTCCAAAGTTCTGGCTGAAGCTTTGTCTTATTGTGATGAAATATTTCACCCTTGAAGGTAAGTTTACGGTGTTCTACTACTACCACTTACCTTTTCTAAATCACATTAATAATGACTTAATTTCCATTCACTTCTACCTCCTGCATTCCATAGAAAGTAATATTTTGGATATTAAAGAGAACCATGATAAATCAATCCCTATTCTCCATCAGGGCCTCCTTCTCTATATTTACCACTTCCACAAGGCTATCTATCGTCCGTCCCAACCCCTCCCCCTGATTATCCATGAGATTGGCTAGGAGGATTCCCCATCCAAAACTGAAAACCCCACTCGCTCCACCTCCCATTCCATGTAGGTTATCCAAGAGTCTAATCTTGTTCCTAAAGAGGGTAGAACCTGCAAAAAATGTGTAAAAAGTCCTTTCAATAGGAGGGATAAGCAAGAGGAGTCTCATGTCTCTGAATCTTTAGAGACTAAAGATCGGAAGGAGTCTGACAGTACTCTTGAGATTGAATGGAAGCCCAAAAAAAGGAGTTTGTTGGAGAGCCAGGTCAAGCTAGAGGTGGACTTAGGTGGCTCGGGTCACCGAAGGTCTAACAGAATTGTGAAGGAGTAGTGTAAAACTAGAATCTTGGAAGCGGTCTCTAAAAGTAGTCCCTGTCTGAAAAAGATTCTTACTCCACTGAGTCCATGAAGGGCTTTTCTGATGATCACATGAGGCCAATTAGGACTGGTGACACTCCCCCTCCCAACCCTCAACAAACCATGGAGACTCCCCACCCTACCCTACCTCTGACTTTACCCCATGATCACCAGGACAAGCCCCCAACTACTGAGCATAATCCCAGGGTTCTGGCTAGCAAAGACAATCTTAAAGGCACCCTCAAGCTAAGGTTTTCTGATTTGGACAAAGAGATTGCTGACATCAAGCAGGACTTGCAAGAACTGAAGCTTCACTGTATGATGACTAACAAATTTGCGCTGAAGGTCATGCATGCTTCGGCTATGACCCTCTACATAGTGCAGGAAAAATTGGCAGGCAATAGTCTTGAGGTGGATGAGGACAATAAAGATCTCTTCTTGTTCCTATGGGAGGAGTGGGCCAAGACCCTGATGTCCAAATATATGGGTGGAAAGAACTATTTTTTGGTGCTCATGAGGTTTTTATTTTTGTCTGGACATGGCCTTCAGTTCCCTTGTTTTGATTCTGGTTTTAAGGTTATTTTGCCTAGTCCTTGGTATAGCCCCACGTGGCTTATAACTATTATTTTAATTGCTACTATTCGCTTCAGATACTCTGGTTTAATCTTTTTGAAAAGTACTATGGTGTTTATTTTTTATAAAGGCAAATTAGACTTGATTTTTTCTTCTTTTAAATTGCTCTTGAAATGCTTATGACTAGTGCCATTAATATGATGTTAATGTGCCTCTAGTCCCTTTGTACCTGGGCCAACACCCTCTTGCTACTTTTATCTATCAAAAACATATATCTTCCCAATAAAAATATTTCTACAATTTTAATGCAATAATCATATAACTTTTCTATTTTTGTTGCATTCTTGAACATCGGATTGACATCTTTCCTGTTTTCTCTAAGGCCAATTAATAGTAAGCAATCCACCAGTATGTAAATCTGCACATTGTACAAGGAAAACCCTACAATATACGTATTTCAAACTGATGTCTCAGCTTGTTCCTTGTGAAGCTTATATCAGACATAAAAATAACAACAATAGGTTACCTCTTTGACATAGAAAAACAACAACAATACGTTACCTCTTCCGGATCTACCAAAAGCGTTCAATCTGATACTCCTTCATTGGTGCGCACTTCAAATAATAACATACGCTTCATAAAATGTAAGATTTGGTATATTGAAGAAGAATCTCTTGCTTTGATGTACCATATAAATTCCCAATAGAAGATCACTTCACCAATGCATAATTATTTCTCAAACCATCAGTCCTAGAGTCCTAGTAGAAAGTTACGCTGAAAAATGCCAATGATGTGCCATTTTAGAAAAACATCAATCTTCACACAAGTGAACCAATCCATAATGACAATGAAGAATCATAAGGACGCTCCTAATTAACCGATTTTCTCTGCTAACATCTTTGTTCTCTGCTAAATCTCCGAACGAATGCTCCGCTAAATCTCCAACTTGGCCGAATTTGAACTAAAACAATATCGCTTTCAAACAATACTATAGAAGCTACCAGCCGTGTACTACCTCATCACAAATCAGAAGCACAGAAATGCTATATGCTCTGATACTATATGTAAATGTAGAGAGGAAAGAGCATGTTTCGATGATCATAATCAATAAAATGTTGTGCCTTCAAAAGGGATTACAAAATACTAGAGAAGTTGTATAACTGTGTAAAAGTGAACAACCGTTATACGTTATTACGTGAAACCTACTAGTTAAAACTAAACGATAATGTACTATACAGCAACACTTGAGGGCCTTCTTAGATGAATCTATAATTTTCATTTGTTAAGATCTAAAGCCATCCAATTTGTCAAGATAAGAAGTGGGGTCTTCTTCACTAAAGAATAAATTAAGGCCTTACGATGGGGAGATTGTGCCCTTGTCCTTATCCTAACCTCCGTTCACTTTAAAGAGAAATAAGGAATCTTGAGCCCCAAGGATGACTCTCAAGTGAAAAAAATTGGCAGAAAGTTCCAATTGGGGCCATTCTTATGAGGAATCTTGAGCCCCAAGGAAGAAGGTCTCAATTGGGGCCATTCTTTATCAAAGACATTGAAATAAATCATCGAATCTGTAGAAATTCTAAAATGTAAAACATTAATACTTGTGTAGAAAAAATTAAGTAATTTTTTTTTTTTCACTATCTAAGAATTATCGCTATATATTTTCTTTATGTGTACATTCTAATTTTAGTTGGTATAACATATTAATCTTAATAATATGGGTTGATCACTTTATGTGACCATTTCAGTTTGGAAAATAAAATCTTATTTGTTAATTGAATGATATTTATTAATATAAGTCCTTCCCAATATTTATTACTCTATCAATTATATCCATGGAAACGTTTTAAAACAAGTTCTCAATTTCCCTTTGTACTACTTTTTCCTTATTCTCTTATAAATTATAATTTTTCTCTAGTTTCTCTTTTCATAACTCCAAATTTTTTCCTACCATCTTACCCTAGTACTATATACGTAAATGTAGAGGTTGCATTTTTTCACAATCCTTGAAAATATTGAATTATTATTTTTGGATTGATTGTGTGAGATTTTTAAGTCAACATTTCAAATCAGAGTTGGTATTCCATCATCAGCTTGTGAAAGAGAGCACTCTTTCAGGGTGATGATGGATCACTAAGTGTGATTTGAAACGTTGATGTAAAAATATGATACAATCAAATTTAGAAATAGCAATTGAACATCTTGTAATGCATTGCGATTATAATGTGAGCATGTTGTAAAGTGATTTTTTTACCATGTGTGAACTTAATTGGTCATATTCAAATCTCTTGCAAGTATGATTAGGGTGAGTTCAACCCTTATGTAAGTTGGATGGGAAAGATCTTTGTACTCAATGATTTTCAGTCTAAAGATAACTTTGAGTTTTCATATATGCTCCTAAATAATATTATAGTCTACTACATAAAGGTAAAGAACACAACATATATGTAATCTAATTGTTTTTATTAAAAATATATGGAGAACATATGGACAATTATCTCCTTTAAAATCTAATCATACAAAAGAAATAATTAGATTGATAAACTTGTTAAAAAGCTCATAATACTTTGAATTGCTAAGCAAGAACTTTGAAAACAAAACACAAATTCAATATAATATTTTAATGAAGTATGAACACATACCAGGTTTTAGTAGGATAAACTTTATAAAATAAAAACTATCTATATATATATATATATATATATATATATATATATATATATATTTAATACAAATATATAAATAATTTATTTATTAAAATTTAATATATTTTAATAATGAGTGTGATGCTCCACATTTTCCATATATTCCATTTGTCCACACCTCTGTTGTTATATATAGAAAGAGACAGTGAGAGTTGACATTGTTATATTATGTATATTCAGACTTTGGAGAGAAAGAGCGTGCGCGCTAATCTTTAGTATTATTTAATATCATGCAACACACCAACATTTATAATTACTACTGCTGTTGAAAGTAATATGGAAGGATAGGATAAAGTTAACTAAATGATTGGGGGAAAACATTGTGCTAAGGCATTAAAATTATTCGCTCTCTGGATGAAGCAAACATATCAATATAGATGGAGGGGAAGGCGAGGTCTGATAATGGCCTCCAATGGAATTGATTTGTGTATTATGAGCCCAATCCCCCCTGTCAAGTCAATTACAGTACCCTCTGGAGGAAACCATTCGAAGCTCTGAAGCAGACGCCCTAATGTATAGCTGACCACAATCAATGCCAAAGACATGCCCGGGCACATTCTTCTCCCTGAACCAAACGGGATCAATTCCAAGTCCTGCCCTTTCACATCAATCTCTTTGCCACTCTTGAGAAAACGTTCAGGAATGAACTCCGTGGGACGCTCCCACACGGCCGCGTCCCGTTGAATTGCCCACACATTCACCAGCAGTTGCGTCCCTGTGGGAATGTGATATCCTCCAACAGTGCAGGCCTCGGTAGATTCGTGAGGGATCAGAAGAGGTATTGCTGGATAAAGTCTCAGAGTTTCTTTCACAATTGCCTGTAAATATTTCAGCTTGTGCACATCTGATTCATCCATTAATCGCTCCCGTCCGACATGTATATCAATCTCTTGCTGGGCTTTTGCCAAAATGTCTGGATGCTGCATCAGATTTGACAGTGCCCACTCGACGGTCATAGAGGATGTTTCAGAGCCTCCGCTTATCATGGCCTGCAAAGAATTTACAAAAGCCCAATACACAGACTGAGATTCACTTAAAGTATTTGGGCCTTGTCCACAACACAGCTGCTACAGATTAACTCATTTGACTGTTTCTATAGAGACTCCAAATAATCAGTGGATCTTACTGAAGAAGTCAATAATTTCATACAAATCATCCAAAGAAATCAAAACTTAGAATTATCCTACGCTTAAGCAATCTAAAATATAGTTTATACAGAGAAAGTGATCCAAGAACATACAAGCGCAGTGGCTTTCACCACATCGTCGTTATTGTCAGTCTCAATTTCATGGTTGTCCGTTGCAGAGATGAGGACATCAATCAAGTCTGGAGCGTGAACACTTCCCTTTTCTCGGTGATCGTGGAGTAATCTCTTTATATACACCTCCCTCTTCTTCTTTAGATTCTTCATTGCACAGACGGTTCCATTCGGATCGACCCACTTGAGGAAAGGCAGGTAATAGCCGATATCTAATGCTCCACCTAACGAGGAACCTGGTTTTAGCATCTGCTTGAACTGCTGTGCTTCTTGGAAATCTTCAGAAGTGAGATCTGACGAGATTGTCTTGCTAGCAACTATTCGCATCATCATATTAAATGTGAGATCCGAAAGGCTCGACTTCATGTTCACTGGATTATAGTCTCGCTGCGAACTCCCGAACAGCGAATGGATGAGGCCGGAAATTTCCTCTTCACGGACGTGCCGGAAAGATTCGATCCTGTCTGCAGTAAAGAGCTGGAGCCTGCAAACCTTTCTGATATTTCGCCAGTACGAGCCATAAGGAGCTATACCCAAGCTTTTGAAATCATACCCAAGATGCTTTCCTGTAGACGAAAGTGGCCGGGATGCAAAGGCTTTGTCATTCGTTGTAAAGCATTCTTTTGCCAGATCTGAAGAACTGATGACCAAAACTGGGCGGACCCCAAGTTGGAGATGCATGATGGGGCCATAGCGCTCTGAAAGAGAGGATAGAAGTCTGTGAAAGGGTTGCTTGCTTCTACTCAAAAGCGGAATATGCCCAAGTATTGGCCACGATGGAGGATGCGGCGGCTTTGACTTAACTCTACGTCCAAGAAAGTTTGCAGTTAGCAAAAGGGCAGCCAGTACTAGAGCAAGAACGCCCATGGAAGTTGCTTCCCACGCCATAATTCACTGCCCAGTAATTCTGAGTTGGAAAACCACGCAAGAGTTTTCTATTATAAGCTTTTCTGGGTGTTTCAATTCAAAATAAACGATTATGAAAATGTTAAGATGCAATAAAAAAGATTATATAATTGCATACGCCCATGTGATGACCACGTTGATGACGTAAGGGATGACTCATAATAAACATTCATACGTAAGAACATGTTACCCTTGACCTTGTGGCATAATCATATTTTGCTTTCGAGGAAGTAATAAAGGAGAACATTTTTTTAATACAATTTATAAAACAAAGAAATTGATAGTTTTAATATTAAATTTCACATTTTTGGAAATTGAATAAAATGATGAAACTGTTTAGGTGGAAAATATAAAAAGATGTAATATAATGTTTGTTTCATAATCTATTATCTTAATAACATTTTTTTTAATACTGTTTTTAAAACAAAGAAATTGATAGTTTTAATATTAAATTTCATGTTTTTGGAAATTGAATAAAATGATGAAACTATTTAGGTGGAAAATATAAAAAGATGTAATATAATGTTTGTTTCATAATGTATTATCTTAATTAAGATTAGACAAATATTTTAAAATTAGTTGACTTTATATTGATTTAGCCCAAAACAATAGTATAATACAAAGTAAGGATTTATTGTATTTGTCTTATGGACTAAGTAATTACGATATAGATTCCACTTCTTCTAAATTTTAAAATATTTATTTTATCTCTTCTTAATGTTTTTAGTCTATTTCTATATGCATATTGGTCATTTTTCCTTCAAATTTATAAATAACAAGAATCATAGCTTCTTGAAGTAAAATCATGTAAGGGCTTCTATTTAATAACTAGATAAAAGGTCAAGAATAATTCTCTCAAATATACAACCTCTCCTCTGTTGCAACATTTTTGCACATGAGACGGCTTTTCTCCGAAAGTCCACATCTCCTCCTAGTGTGTCTAACGCCTCCTCAAGTTCTTAACAAAACATATTGAAATCCTACCACCCCCTTGTTCCTTGAATGGACAATCATGATGCCAAGCCCCCTCTTCTCTTCAGCGGCACAAATATGTCAAGCCCCCTCTTTTCTCCAGGGATGAACCTGTCAAGCCTCAGCTTTTCAAGGACATATATAGGTTTATTCTCATATAATAAATCATTCCTAAGTGAGAAGCTAGCTTGGAATGATGGAAAACCTCCTGCCTCCATTGCCTCCACCCTCCTGTAATCTATTTTCTATTCCTTAAATAATAAATCTTTCATCACTATCCCAATAATGTTATGAATCTCTGAGGTCCTTGAAACTACCAAGTATAATATAAAATACTAGCGAGTTTCATTATAGAAATTTTCCTCACATATTCAAAAATACATTTATATCCTTATGCGCCTTCCCCTTTACTACTTTTAACCTTGAATGGATGCATTAAAAAGTATAATGTGTCTGAAATTATTGTTCTCTTTGACATGTCAAAGCACTAATTCTCCCTTTGTACTAGTATATAAACAACTTCAGTAGTAAAAGGAAATAGCAAGACTCGCAATCATAGACCAGATTGTAGGAAACCCACAAAGTGGCTTCTCATCATTCTATTGCTCTCACGACTCCATTTTGCGCATCATAAGTCATATATATGATGATCACCACACACCGAGAAGAATTTCTTGTGACAAGTAATAGTACACATCAATATTACCCACAACAGTTATAACGATAATATGTTTTCAAAGGCATCGAACCGTATGAACCCTTCACAGTGTGTTGAATGACCAACTTATCCTAAAATGACAAAAGACTAACAGCTATGCAAGTATAGCCGTTGATCCACTGTAGCAGAAATAGAAAGGTTCGAAATAGGACCGAGAATCAATTAGGCGACTACTTAAAACCATAAAATTTGAAAAACATTCAACACAAAAGGCTTCGAGAAACCCGCTATGTTTCAGGCATTGGGAATCACAAAATCCTTGCATTCGGGTCTATCAATATCACCAAGATGTTGTCTTGCGAAAGATCACTGTGCAGTTTGCAATGTAATCAGTGGTGTAAAACTCGTATCCAAAACATCATATTTGAGAACTTTGTCCAAGCCTTGACTCTCTACACCTTGGTCCACCATTTTTACAACCACACCCAGGCATATATTATCTCAATCTACTCAAGGATGCATGAGCAAGGTGAACACTTCGTTTCCTAGCATCAATTCAAACTTTTCTTCTTTCTTGTTTAAAAACTATAACATACTGGCAAGTGCTAAATATTGTAGGAATACTTGCACATAGATAAAAGATCTTCATTAGACCACTACTACACATCAACTCAATTCATCATTGTTGGCTCCAATACCAAATGGCAGAGCAGATTAGAGAATCAGAACAGAATAGTGAAAGGTTCGATTTCAATTGGACTGAATTTGATTGTTTTGCAATACAATATCACTATTTTTTTAAAGTCTTATTTTCCCATGATGAACTACCTACAAGAATATAACTTTCCATTACAATATCATAAAAACTTTATTAACTACTAGCCTAAACCTATACTAACCTAAATCAATGAAATACACCAACAACCATAACCATGTATTAACAAGGAATATCTACAATAAAATGCATAACATGAAAACCAATAACCTACAAGTACTAACTCTTGCCACAAGTCTCTATATCTCTCTCATGTTCTTCATACCTAATAGAGGAAAAAACATTAACACAAAATAACGAGCACCATAGCTCCATAGAAAATCTCAAGTCTATTGTAATGTGAAAACAAACATCCAAGAAGATAACCAAGACCAAAGAGAAGAACAGCGATTCAAAACCTATAGCATGTCATACATACACCTCTAGATGCCAATTGTGAGAAAGTATGATCTCCTCTTAAAAGAACCCCAAAAAGACACACACACACATCATGTAATTAACTTGGATGTAAGTCTCTCTAATCAAAGAAGACGAAACCAAACAACATTCCCAATTAAAGAATGGAATAAGCCCAATATCATAAAATAACCATAATGCATAAGGTGTTAGGATTTGGTAATACTAAGAAGGGGGGGTGAATCAGTATTAAAGCATTAATATGATTTCTTTAACCACTTAACAAATATAAAACTTAAAGAAAATATACATACAAAGTAAACATACACAAGATAAATCATGACACCACTATTTTATTCTCGAGGAAAGCCTGTTAAGGGAAAAACCCTGGTGGAGATGGTACCCACAAATATCTACGCTAAAGTATGGTGACTTTGTTAGGATTCTTAACCCTATCAGGAGCTGATAATTACATAGAGCATGTCCTGGTTAAAGGATAGATGAACCCTATTAGGGGTATACAAAAGTTGTGCTTAAGACACTTACAAAATAGTAGACTTCATGTCCTGATATACAAAGAGATTACATATATATCTAAGAAATCTTACTGCAAATCCATGCAACTTGTTCTCAGCCACCTTGTAGACTATTCTTCTCTTCTCAAACTCATATCCATGAATTATTCATATTCATCCACACTACGCAATCACATATTACATCATAATTCAAGCTTGGCCACAAAATATTATAGCGCATGACCTTACATACATTACAATGGTATTATGTCACCCATACATACATGATCAATGCATTAAATAATATAACATAGTTTGACCAATACCTATGCAACTTCACAAACCTTGATGCTTTGTTCTCTTCCTATAACTGTACTCAAAGAGCTGCATCTCTAAAAACACACATCCAAAAAATATGCGCTCACACATAGAGCTCGGCCATATATCAATACATCATCATGTAACTTTTCATATCATAATTAATCTTGTAGCATCTTCTCAATCCACAATACTATACATGTCTGCCTATGACTAACTTTGGACTTAAGTATTTTTCACTTCACTGCCTATCAAAATTATGTCCTTGTGTCTTGCAGTGATCATGGTGATAAGTGTTTCCATAAATGACATCATACATTCAATCCAATTGATCTGATTTATGAAACCAGATTACAATACCTGGTGTGATACCTGTAGTATTGTTAAATTCAACATGAAAATTGAGAAGATTAACAACAAGATTGCAAACCAAAAATTGATCCATTCTATTCGAATATTGGAGTTTATAAAAATATGATGGATCCCAAGGGTCATCAAAATCCCTTGGAAATGAAATGAAGAGCCATCATAATATTTATTACAAATAAACTATTCGAACTATCAAAAATTATCAAAAAATTATATATAACAATTAGGTCCACTTGGAGAAGGCATAACTTTCTAGTCCTAGCTCCGAATTGTGAATTGTTTAATGCATTGGAAAGGAATTCAATAAATATATAATTAAATTTCAGAAGTAACAACATTCAGAAGAAATGTACCGAAGACCCTCAAAAATGTAGTTTACTAAAACATAGGAAAATTTTTAAAAATTAGATTCCAATATTTTCCCAATTTAATCCTGATCACCAATGTTGACCACTTTCCAACAATCTCCCCCTTTGGTATTGATGGAAACACTTAGTGAAAAATGACTAAGTATAGAACATCAACCAAAACAAAAATGAAAAACTATCTAAGTACATAACTCCCCCTTTTAACTATACTTATGACTCCCTATATGTGCATATTTGTCACTACCTACACTCCCCCTTTGACATGAATGATAAAGGTGCCAAAAACAAAATTGTGTATATAGTCAAAAAAATTTATATCAAAACTATGTACTTACTTTCTTAAGCACATCGCTTAAGTTCACCGTTAGTACATGGGATTTAGCTTCCTAATTATTATTTACCATCTCTACAAAATTGATCATGCCATCTATTGTATGAATAATTATATTTGCACTCCATAAGTCATTAGGAGTTAATCCCATGTAAGAATTAAGACCAAGGTCTAAGTTTCCTGATGTGGTCTGTAAAATATAAATCTTAGTCCAATAAGAAGGTTTGTAAGCTCACTGAACCTGTTAAGAATTTTTATTTTCTCCAATTCCAACACACTGATCTTTTCAAAATTATTATTGACCTTCCCATTTACATAGGTAACCATCTTTTATGCACTCTCCACTTATATCTTCGCCAAATAATCTTTTTCTTTATTTATCAAATAAACAATATTTTGTACATGTTTGAAGGAATTTATACAAATATTAAATACATAACCTTTTCTTCCTCAATACACTTTTTTATATCCTTATTTTATTTCTAAAATCTCTTCAAAGTATTTTCAATTCCTTCTAGCAGCTTTTCTAGTCTCTTCTCATTAAATTATTTGAAAACTTTTATTTGTGTAGCCTCTTCAACAGTCTTGAAACCCTGGTTAACACTATCCAAAATTTGATCCAATTGTTATGTTGGTTCTCCACTACTACTGCTTGGCTGCGATGATAAAACATCACTCAAAAGTGTTATGGGCTTCTCCAAAACTCTTGTTTTTTGTATCCTCTTTCTTCTATGATCTCTCCTTGGCTTTATCATAAGAAAGTAGTGATAACTTCATTAGATCATCAACTTCCACACTCTCTATGTTTGGTAGGGACTTGTTCCCACTTGCCAAAAATAGTTTTGGGGTAACCAATATTTTTTTCTCCTTTCGAGGTTCCTTTGTATTCTCTTTGACCTCATATGCTTTCTCTTCATGTGTTTCAATATTGTATGATTCTTGCTTAGGATTTTCTTTTGTCTCCATGTCTTAAGCCTCCTCTTTAGTCTGATCTATGTTTAGGTTTCCAATTAGTTCCACATCTTTAGCAAGTGTTTCAAAAGGTATTTCTCATCGATCGAGTGGAGCATTAAGAGACATTCCTACATTCTCAACAAATAAATCTGATTCAAATTGGTCTTCAATTGTGTCCTCTTCTATATCTTAGTCTGCAATAGTGTCCTCAACTTTTGTTTATGGTTTGTCTTCTTCCTTCTCCTTTCCCTTAGAGATTATCCTATATTTATATCCTTAGGCTTTGTTGCATGTGCTTGCATCATTGCAACATTAGGTCTAATTTTCAATAAGACCTTCTCAATGGATCTATGAGTTTCTTCATTTACTTCCTCATATAATCCAACCATGATCCTTACTATCCTCAATGTTGTCCTTGGGCGAGGCTTAAGTTCATCCATTAGCCTATTATTTTTTGCAATTGACATCAAAGGATTTTGTTTTGTTAAGGAATCTTCCCTTGTCTTGTTGTCCTCATCATGCACCCTTCTCTTTCTTTCTTCTAATTTCTCAAACAATTCTCTAGGTATACCCCTTTCTAACTCAATCAAGTTCTTCTTGAAAGAAATCATGTATTTAATGATAATGTCTTCAATTCTAGCTTGATCAACAACATCATATCTTTCATAATATCTATCAATAGATATCAACTTACCTTATTGAACAACTCTCTTTTTCTATGATTTGAGGTTAGGCTTTCATTTCTTCTTGGGGTCCTCTTATCTTTTCTTATATTCTTCTTCTTTCTTTTTTCTAGGCTAATTCCCCTTCTTCTTCTTCTACAATGATGTCTTAGGAATTGTTTCAGTGTCTTTCCTCTTCTTTGGATGCTTAATAGCCTTTTCCTTAGGCCTTTGTGCCATAGGTGTGGGTGACACCTTCTTCACAACTTATCTTTTTGATGTCCTTCCCGGTGTAGTAGGAAATGATTTCTCTGCTGCGACTACTAGGACAATTGTAATAGTGGTTTTTTATATTGTTGTCTTACCAGTAGGCTCATATGAGTTGGTTTGTTCTATCTTCTCTATGATTTTCCTCAGTTCTTCCATCTAATCCTTAGTAATTCCTTGATCTTTAGCAAGTTTATCTACAATCTTCTCCACATTCTTGACTCATTTCCCCTTGGATAAATCCTCTTTAACTGCCACTAATGTTTCAATGTATGTACCCCATCTTTCAGCCTCGAGATCCTTTGGTGTGCTCATCACATGTTCAACATGCAATTTCAATAAGATCTCATTAGCCTCAAAACCCATAGGGCTACTTCATGAAGTTCTTGGCTCAACTACCTCAAAATAGGTGTCATCCATTTCCACTATAAAACATATTGTGTCATTTTACTTCTTTACAAGGTCTCTTGGAATCCTCTCTCTTTAATACATGTCTCTTTAAAAACTTTTGAATTCTCCTATGAGATTTTGGAACATGTACTTTTCATCATGGCTTATGTATACGCTAATAACCAACTGGATCTTGGCACTCTATCTCTCCATAAGAACAATCTAGGAAACTTTTATGTACTATGTAAATAGATGTACAAGATCAGAGAACCAAACCTAAAAGATGTTCCACTGTACTATTTTTATTTTGTACGATGATTTTCTACAAGAAAGGTGAATACTTATATTTGCCTTTTTTCATTTTAAGGTTCGTTCCTATACAGGTGCTTAACTAAGGCAAGCCCCCTTTCTATAATAATTTTTCATTTTTCTTGTGTATAGAAGCAGGCAACAAAGTTAAAAATATAATTTTTTGGAGTTTTAGAACCAATGACTTATCCTTCACATAATTTAGTAATTTATGTTATTCTAGGAATAGGTCGAATTGGATCCCAAGTGGAAAATATCTTGGGGATTTTTAATTTTCATAGTCAATAATTATAGTCCTCGGTGTTCCAAATCTAGAATGGATTTAGATTCTAACAATTATCTGATAGGTTTTTCTAGATCTGAAGCTTACTTGTCCTCTCCTAGCCTTCAAGGTGAGTACATCATTCTTATTTTCCTTTAGAAATTACTTTGGTACATTAGATCTGATATCATATATTGTGGGTTATCATTTCCTTTTTCATTTCATAAGTATTTTTCATACTTGAACATATACATACATAAATCTATCCATATAGGAAATCCACAAAATCACCCATTTTTTTGGATCATGCATTAGCACGCCTTCATCTATTTGGGTTGTTCTAATCAGATTTAGCCTAAGGATGGGTTTTGTATTCCAAAGTATATGGGAAGTGGTAATATACCCTTGATAATTATTTCCCATATCACATAGGGTTTGTGTTTAGGTGCATGGTTTATGGCTTCAATAAGCATTGGTACTTTCTCTCTTCTAGGTTTTGAAGGCTTGGAGAGAGTCTTTCTCTATCTTTCATCAATTTGACCCTTTTTAGTTTTTATTTTCTATTTTTCAAGGTGCATCTGCAGTCTCTATTGCTCCCAGTCTTTATGGATGGCCTAGTAAGATTTCTTCCCACATTTGGGTGCTTACATATCTTTGTCTAGCTTAAGATAATACTCCAAGACAATAATTTATAAAGACTATAATTTAAAAAACTCACTTAAAGATAATATTTAAGATATACACAAGTTTTATTTTGTCTTAAATAAAGATAATTTACTCAAAATTTATCTAAAATAACTTCTTAAAACCCTCCACTATACATATTATTGTATATTACACTACAACTTTGCTCAGAAAAATTAATTATTAGCTTAGCTTGAAGAATGTTAGAAGTTATACCTTCCAATATGTAGTCTATCACCAATAAATATGGTTAATTCTATAGTCGTAATTACTATCCCAATCTTCTTAAACATAGCCACAAATAAAGGTCCTTCCTAATGGTTGCACCAAGTTTTCATGGTGTAAGTAAGCCTCATGCCAATAATTGCCTGTAAGGGATCATTTGATTGAGTGAGAATATATGGTTGGTTCTATTTGTAGCTATAAGCACGAGGAGATTGTTAATAAGTTGAAATTATTGCATAATACAAAATACTTGTAACATCAATATCCCAATTTAGACTCCAAACAACCAAGTATATTCTTAGATACAAATGTCAGAATAAAATATTGCATAGCCACAAATGTCAATAAAAAGAGTAATTGATAATTTAACTAGATATCTTTACAAAGTCACTACTTGAATACATATATTTTTCACTAGTCTATTATGAGCAAAAATTAATGAATGAAGTTTCATGGATCAACGAACTTAAAACATATTAATTACTTTATGTTCCAAGTTGAACTAGAGATTGAGACCCCTACAAGAAAAAGTGGTCCTACGATCCAACCCTTCAGTGTTGTTGTATTCTCTGTGGTATAGTAATTTTATTTTGAATCATGGTTTAAAAACCAAAGGGTTTTTTATGGTAGGACCCTTGTAGAAAGTAATAATCATTGCTCCACCAAATAATATGAAAGTACCCAAAAAAAAATTGTTGGCTACTTGAACTTCTTATATATCCACTTTCTCCAACCTGAACTCATATAATAATACATATTATACAAAGAAAAGACATGGTTTTGGGAAGATATAAATACTTGTCATTATATTTCTATATCACACGGTGGCTCTGATTTTAATTAGAACATGAAATATGTTAGCCCCTCATACGATGGTGGACTAACCCCCCAAATACCATCGGTGACTTCAACTAGTTGATCTCCTCCAAATGGTTCCCACAATTTCCTCTAGAAATTTCCCCTAGAAAGAAGGAGACTAAGAAAGAAGGAGAAGCTTCTTTAGAGAAGAAGTGGTCTTTTTTGGATGATACTCCCAACCCTTCTGATGTATGGGGTCGAAAAGAGGATAAAGATCCCCCTTCGCCTCCATTGGCCACTACTTTAGGCATTTGAGAAACCGGTTTTATTATTTTTTTTCCTTTTGGGTTCATCTTGTGTTTCAATTCATATTTTCTTATGGGATCTTCCTATGTGAATCTCAAGGAGTGATCTAGTATCCTATTTTATTTGTAAATGGTGTACCTTTAAATTCAATTTATAGAAATTCCTATTATCTGACAGAAAAAAAAAAAAAAAAGTTGAATATTTTGATTAATATTAGGTTTCTATTTTTAACAACTAGCCTCATTTATGTTTCATATAAATATACACATGACAAAAATAGGTTTATTAAAATTTTATTTATACTAAAACTCAATTAATTTGAAGAATTATATGTTTTTTAACGAAAAATGAGTGATTGATTTTTATCTATATTTTTTACAATTTATTAGATAAAAAAATTAGGGTATTAAATTATTGTACTATTTATATTCAAAATTTTAATCAAATATTTAATGTTTTTTATATGTTACTAAGATAAATAAATTGTTTTCATCTTGCATGATTGAAGATAACACTATAGAAGGGGTAAATGTTCTTAGGATAAGTCTTACAAGTGCTGATGCAATTACATAATAAATCATCATAGAATTTATCAAGAGAACATACTTGAAGATGCCTTGCAATATTTTGATACTCCTCGCACTCTGATACACTCTTCATAAAATATTACTCTTAAGGTGAAAACTTGTAGATGAGATATATTGAAATGAATTCAATGTATTTTTTAAAGCTTTTTGACTTAAAATGGTCATCTCCCAATTTTGAGACCAGATGTAGAAATTTCAAGGTTGATAATTTACTCTCCCAAAAGATTAGCAAAAAAGCATCGAACAATGTGGTTAAACCACATAATCTTGACAAAACAGGCCAAAATTTTAAGGGAAGTGATATAATAGGGTTGTGATATCAAATCTATAATTAATATTAGGATTGATAATATTTAAGTTGAGAATTAAGTGCATTAAAATTAAAAATAAGATAGAATCTCATACAATCTTGAGATGATATATAATAAAGGGCACATTAAAATGAGGATTGAAAGAGGAGTGTGTTGAGATTTGAAATATAATACACTCATATTCTTGAGTTAAATATTAACTTGAAGTTAGAAATTGTCTAAAAATTCTTAGAGAATCTTAAAGCTAAACTATGTGTTTGGAGACTATACAATTAGAATTATTAATTAAAGGAGTATAAATTATAACATTGTAAAAAGATCTAAACATTGTCATTGCAGCATTCAATAGATAGTTTGGAACCTATACTTCCAAACCTTCATCTAATTTGAGCACCTTGATGTAAATGTAGAGAGGAATGAGCATACTTTGATGATCATATTCAATCAAATCGTGTGCCTTGAAAAGGCACTACAAAATACTGGAGAAGTTGTATAACTATAGAAATGAACAACAATTATACATTATTATGTGAAACTAACTAGTTAAAACTAAATTATAATGTAATATATACCAATGTTCCCCCCTTATTACATTAATCCAAACAAGAGTGAAATTTACAAGGGTTTTAAATCCAACCCTCTTGACAATTTGATGAAGCACCTTCAACAATCCTCCTCGCTCACTCGAGAAACATTGAACTAGCTACATCAATGGATCTCCTAACTAAAAAGACTTGAAGTTGTATGCACAACATGAGCATTTCCACCTCCCTTACACAATAAGACACATTTCCTCTAAAATGACACATCTCCTTCAAGTGTGTCTAATGCCTCCTCTAGTGTGTCACATGAGATGCCTTTCCTCCGAAACTCCACATCTCCTCCGAGTGTGTCTACTTCTTCCTCAAGTGTTGTGGGAAAAGCCTCTCCTCTACTATATTAAAACACCATCGACATGCATGTACATGAGATGCCTTTCCTTTGAAAGTCCACATCTCCTCTAAGTATTTCTAACGCCTCATCAAGTGCTTGACAAATCATATTCAAATCATGTTGTCATGCCCAAAAGTTGAGTAAAACACAGCTAAAATTTTTTTTCTAAAACCTACAAAGCATCTCCAAACGATCATACTAATGCAGCTAAGTCGAGAGCACTATCAGGCACAAGACCCTATGTGCATGCAAAATGGTGCAAAGATAAATAGGCAACTGATAATAAAAGAGAGTCTGACTAAAGTTCAAAGGTCAATCAAAGGGGTTGACCAAGTTTGACCAAAAGTCAAACTTCATCAAACAGCTCTAAAAACAAGCTACAAGGTTTCCCTAGACATCTAGCTTTGACCGGCACACAAATCAAGATAGTTGACTAAAAGTCAACTAGTGTTGACCAAAAATCAACTATACTCAAAATTACGTGAAAGAAAGTCTCTAGGGCCTGATAAGCTCTCAGAAAGACATATGCATGCTAATCGAGATAGTTGACCAAAAAGTCAACCATCACTGAATGGTGCGAAATTGAAAACCTATGTTCTAAGGGGTGAAGGAAACACCCGGTTCAAATATCAAGACGAACAAAGGTAGTTTGACTATCATTGACCAAAAGTCAACTGAGCTCGATGCTGGTCAAAAGTAGCAATAATACCCTTATTAGATATTTATCATGAAGATAAGGGGTTGTTATGACCCTCTTATCGATAAGACGTTATCTAGGTTATTAATTAAAATTAATAATAATTTAATTAGATAAGTAACATTCTAAACGTAATATTTATATATTAATTGACAAATAAATCCACAGCCATAAAATTATCAACTTAATTTAATGAAACTAAATACAAATTAGTCTCCCCCTTTTAGATCAATTATAATTTGATAAACTAATATAATTTAAATTTTAACAAATTCAAAATTTAGTCTTAACAATAAACTAAGTTATTAAATACTTAAACTTTTAAAGTAATGAAATGTTTAGAATACAAATTTTAGATTGACTATATAAATTATAAATTTACCAACTATGTAAACAAAATAATCACTATAACTATTTTGAGAAGAAATGATATCATATAAAATAAATATCGATAAATTAAAAAACTAAAGTCGAACTTGATAAAATAATGTTTATATTCTAACATTTATTATCTAGAGAAATATAACTTTAAACCAACTAAATCCAAAACAAATTAATAATAACAATGCTATTACTTCTACACAATTAATAAAATCAAACTAAAAGAATAACATAACACTTAACATTTTAATCATAGCAAAAATAAAATAAAATGAAAAGGCTACCTAAACTACTCATCTACAAAACCCTCTGTACGCAGGGCTGAATCACGACACTAGCGCCGGATTGGGGACAAGAGGCAGACAGAGGAGGAGTGGCGGAGGAAGGTGTTGCGGCGTCGGTGGCGGGAAAGGGCGGCGGACGACAGGTGAAGAGCGGGAGTCCGAGCGGAGAACGGGCGGAGGGAGGTGGAGAGGCGTGAGCGGCGGAAACGACAGAGGGAGGAGGGTTTCACGTGCATGCAGGAGGCACGGCGTTGGCAGTGGTGGTGAGAAGAAGGGGAAGGAGTGGTGGCCTGGTGCGAGCATCGCTCCGCCCGCCACTGCACCAGCAGTGGTGGGGCAGGTGTCGGCGCCGCCCAGGCAGCACCATCACCGTGGCCACTGGGAAGAGGAGAGGAGAGGATAAGCGGGGGCGTGGGGGTGGACATTACCACGCCCAAACCCTCGGCCCTCCCACCAAAACATTTGAAAATTTTTTTTATGAAACTTTAGCGCACAGCGCTAATAAAATATATGAAAGTGGCATATCAATTTTATAATAAGCTTCCCTTTTATTATATTAAAGATTAACAATTTTTTAAAAAAATAATATTAATATATGTCATTTATTTTGCTATCTATTTTTTTTTTTACTGGTATTCATAAATGTCTGAAACATAAAACAGCGAGTAGTTAGCCCAACTATTTTTTAATTTTAATAACATAAATGGAATCTATAATTTGTGCCCAACACACCTATGCAATAAAAAATTTATTTCAAGCATTTTTATTTTTTTTGAAAGATTCAGAAAATTTACTAAATATAGAAATGAAATAATTATTTTCATTTACAACTCATCTTTTTAACTTAATTTTATCATCATAAATTAAATACATTTTTGAACTATATTGTAGCATAAAGATTTCCATAAGTAAATTTAAAATGACTCTCCCTATTATTTGAAGGTTTCGTTCATATAATTTATAGGCCAAATGGAATATTTAAAAAGAACATTTTAAATTACCGTTTATCTCAAATTCCTCCAAATGTTATATAACTCTAACATTATAACAATTCATGGATGATTAGAAATACATTTGCCATAGAGCCCATTTCACCAAATAGCCATACTTTCCAATAACAATTTTCTTGAGATATATCCACAAACTCAATGTATGATTTAACAAGAAATCTTTGATTTCAAACTTAGGCATAAACTTGCAAATTTAGATTTTGCAACATTTTTGGAAAGTAAATTACAAGAATTTTTTCAACTGAAATTTTCTTAAGCCCACATTTCTACAAGCCTTGCATCATCTGGGTCCCTGATATAAGTATGGTTGACCACGGAGGCTCACCTCCCAACCTAGGCCTTTTCAAGGCCACCCCCGAGCTAGGGGATCCAATATGAAATGGGGTTTAAACAGACAACCATAGCATGCAAGAACAAGCAAGACACACAACAATAAAGTGATATTCCCAACTGGGTTTTACAAGGGGAAGACCTCCAAGAGACCTTCCTGAAAGTGGGGTAGAGGTGGACTACCAGGTGGAGAAGCCAAAACAAGATACAAATATCCCAAGCCACACATGGACTTAGGAAGACCCTCTCCAAGAGATACGGTCTAACTCTCCTTATGCCCCCCAAGTGCCCGTAGGCCCTATTTGGCATCATGGGTATCGTGGAACCCCATGTTTTATCCCTCCACACAAGGGAGACTTTGCACATCCTGGGTCTACATCCTATTACCCCCTTCAAGGTTACTCCACCTTCCCTAAGGTGAGTAATTCTTGAAGAACCCATCCCAAAATGAAATCACAAAGTAAAAACAACATTTTTACAAAACATAAAATTTACAACATGAACCATAAGAAAGCCATGGACTCCATTAATGGAGCTCCAAGCTCAAACATATGCAAGAAATAACAAAAATAGCACAAGACCTACCTTGATCCAAGCAAATATTGAAATTTTGAAAACCATTGAAACTCCTTCCAACTAGTCTTCTTCCTAAGCTTTTTCCAACAAAGTGGTCTCCAAATCTAGAGAGTGGGTGATCAACTAAACCTTACTCCAAACTTCTCCTAAACAGGCAAACCTCCTAAAATCTAGGATCCAATCAGAAGAGGGGAAGAAACTTCCATTTCCTTCTTCCCCCTTTCCCTCCTTCACCATAAATGGATTTGAATGCAAGCTTGGGAAGAAGAGAGAGGTTAAACAAAACCTCACAACTCTTCAATCTAGACCAAAATGAAAACTTTGACTTTAGAGGGGTCATAAATGAGTTTTAAGGCTCTTAATGGGTTGCAAATGACCCCTAACCCCTAAGGTATCAACTTGGGTAGCTAAAAATGACCCCAGTTAGCCTATGGGAGCCCAAAAGACCCTCCTAAACTCTACCCAATGTTTATGCACGGATGTCTGGTCTTGGTTGACTTCTAGAAACTTCTTAACTCAAGGTTAGTTGATCCTACCCCAAGGTTACACCCTAGTCAAGCCCTTGACCCACACAATAATAAAATACTTAACCATGCCAACACTTAAGCCACAATTTGCCAAATTTGGCACATTTAATAAAACAAAATACATGGCTAATATACATAGACATTTGCTAAATTAGATACACTCATGCAAACCACATATACGAATAAAAGACTATACAACGAGGCCCACATTTCTTTTACAAAGAGGACCTTGGAATTGCACGGTATAAAACATAAGTTTCAATACTGGATCCCCGCATTTAGATCCATGGTCAACTTATCCTATACACTCATTGCATCCATCAGTAGGTCCAATCAACATGATATAAACATAATACATTAATACTGCATGGTTTTAAAACTATGTCTGTGAATCAATCAACTAAGCATAACTTCGGTTTCCTAAACCAACTTTTCATTGTAATAGTTTTAAAACATCATATAACATCACATGCATCATAATTGTAACTGAAACTGAATCATAACATGAAGTATCTAGAGTGTAGCCTGATTACATAATCAGGTACCAAACATATAATATAGGATTCAACAGATTCTCAAATACTTAGGTGTCTCAAAAGTCTAGTATGTCTGTAAAAAAAGTACTGAAAGCATGGAAAACATAATAGTAATAGTATGACTATCTGGTAGGTCTCACACATGTCCCCCTTCCCCTCTCTATTCTTGGAGGGAGAATCATGCCCCCTATTCTCTTTAGATATGAGAAGAATTATCATTTCTAATTAACAAAAAAGGTTACCTCTTGACATAAAAAATAATAGGTTACCTCTTTGACATAAAATAAAATAAAAACAATACATCACCTCTTTTGGATCAACCAAAAATGTTCAACCTGATACTCCTTCATTGGTGTGTATTGAAAATAATAATGTTCATACACTTCATAAAATGTAGGATCTGGTATATTAAAGAGGAATCACTTGCATAGATGTACCATATAAATTCCCAATAGAAGAATACTTCAGCAATTCATAATTATATATCAAACCATCAGTCCTAGAGTCCTAGTAGAAAGTAATGCTAAAAAATGCCAATGATGTGCCATTTTATAAAAACATCAATCTTCACACAAGTGAACCAATCCATTCTTATAGTGAAGAATCATAAGGATGCTCTTAATTAACTAATTTTCTCTTCTAACATCTTTGTTCTCTATGAAATCTCCAAATGAATGCTCTTCTAAATCTCCATCTTGGCTGAATTGTAGCTAAAACAATATCGATTTCAAACAATATTGTAGAAGCTACTAGCCATGTACTACCTCATCAAAAATCACAAGCACAAAAACGTTGTATGCTCTAATATCATATATAAATCCAGAGAGGAAAGAGCATATTTTGATGGTTATTATCAATCAAATGATGTGCCTTAAAAAAGCATTACAAAACACTAGAGAAGTTGTATAACTGTAAAACTAAACAACCATTTTACGTTATTATGTGAAACTAACTAGTTAAAATTAAATGATAATATAATATACACCAACACTTGAGAGCCTTCTTAGATGAATTTATAATTTTCATTTGATAAGATCTAAAGCCAACCAACTTGTCAACATAAGAAGTGGAGTCTTCTTCACTAAAGAATAAATTAAGGCATTTAAGATGGGTAGATTGTGCCCTTGTACTTATCCTAACCTCCATTCACTTTAAAGAGAAATGAGGAACCTTTAACCCCAAGGATGACTATAAAGTAAAAAAAATTGGTAGAAGGCCTCAATTGGGGCCATCCTTTTTCAAAGGTATTGAAATAAAACCCTCAAATATGTAGAAATTCATAAAATGTAAAGCTTCTATAATGAACAATCAATGAGAACATATATTCAATTTTACAATATTTGATTTGAATTAACTCTCCACTACATGATTGGATAGTCCTTTACCTAGACCTAGAAATATGATTGCAACAATGAAAAAATTGGATGTGTGTGGTATAGCTCGAATTTGTATAAATTCATAAAATGTAAAGTATGTTATTATGAAGTTGATATTTGTGTAGAAAAAAATAAGTAATTTTTTCTTCTTGACTATCTAAGAATTATTTCTATATATTCTCTATGTGTACACTCTAATTTTAGCCAGTATAACATATTAATCTTAGTATTATGGGTTGATCTCTTTATGCGACCATTTCAATTTGGAAAATATAATTTTATTTGTTAATTGAATGATATATATTAATATAGGTCCTTCCCATTGTTTATTACTCTATCAATTATATCCATGGAAATGTTTCAAAACAAGTTCTCAATTTCCCTTTATAATATTGTTTTCTTAACTTCTCTTATAAATTCTAATTTCTCTCCACTTTCTCTTTTCATAAATCCAAACTTTTTCCTACCATCTTACCCTAGTACTATATATGTAAATGTAGAGGTTACATTTTTATAATGATTTTACTTGGCCCGATAACCCTTAATTATTGTGGCTTTTAGTTTAGAAAGATTATTGATAACTTTGAGTTACCAATCAAAGATATTTTATTAAATATACCTTTTATTTATAGTTTATAAAACCAATCAAATAAATGTAAGATTTCTAAGAAGTTTTATTTACATAATGGGCCTATGAATTCAAGTTACTAGAAGCAATTTTCATATCACCCATATTAAAAAATGAGGTTTTAGAGTAAGAATTTTGGGTCTTGTTGTAGTTATATTTTTATGCGAGAATTTTGGGTCTTGTTGTAGTTATATTTTTATGCGAGCTTGTATTAATCGTATACTTGATCGTGTTTCAATTTGTAAACTACATGTACTGAGAAAATGAACATGTTCTAATCATTCTATAATGAATAATCAATGAGAAGATATATTTGATTTGTATTAACTCTCCACTACATGATTGGATAGTCCTTTATCTAAACCTACAAACATGATTGCATCAACGTAAAAATTAAATGCATGTATGATATAGCACAAACATGTAATAAATTCAAAAAATAGAGCATGTACCATATATTTTGTGATCTTTTCTAGGAAATATGTAATCTGAGCACATTATAACCTAATCATGCTAGAATGCAAATATCTCATAATACTTAAGGCCATCAAATTTTTACAATCCTTGAAAATATTAAATTATTCTTTTTGGATTTGATTGTGTGAGATTTTTAAGTCAACATTTCAAATCAAACTTCGTATTCCATCGTCAGGTCATGAAAGAGAGTGCTAACGAGATGATATTTCATCTCCTTGGCACTCTTTCATGGTGATGATGGATCACAAAGTGTGATTTGAAACATTGATGTAAAAATATGATACAAACAAATTTTGGAATAACAATTAAACATCTTGTAATGCATTTTGATTATAATGTGAACATGTTGTAAAGTGATCTTTTTACCATGTGTGAGCTTAATTGGTCAAGATAAGATGTTCCATGATTGTGCAATCAGCCAATATTCAAATCTCTTGGAGGTATGACTAGGATGGGTTCAATCCCTATGTAAGTTGGATGGTAAAGATCTTTGTACTCAATGATTTTCACCCAAATGATAACTTTGAGTTTTCATATATAATAATATAGTATACTACATAAAGCTAAAGAACACAATATATATGTAATCTAATTATTTTCATAAAAATATAAGGAGAACACATGGACAATTATCTCCTTTAAAATCTAATCATACAAAAGAAATCATTAGATTGATAAACTTATTAAAAAGCTCATAATACTTTGAATTCCTAACCAAGAACTTTGAAAACAAAACACAAATTCAATATAATTCTTAATGAAGTATGAACAGGTGTCAAATTTTAGTAAATTAAACTTTTTAAAATAAACAATATTTTTTTAATACAAAATATATAAATAATTTACTTATTAAAATTTAATATATTTTTGTAATAAGTGTGATGCTCCACATTTTCTCATATATTCCATTTTCCCACAACTTTATCGTTATATATCGAAAGAGACATAGAGAGTTGACATTGTTATATTATGTATATTGAGACTTGGGAGAGAAAGAGAGAGCGCGTGCGCAAATCATTAATATCATGCAACATACCAACATTTACAATTACTACTGATGTTTAAATTAATATGGAAGGATAGGATAAAGTTAACGAAGGGCCCGTTTGGTTCTTGGTATTAACTTGGAATAGTCATTATTTAATGCGAGAATTAAGTAATTCATCATTTGTGGCCATTTTTTGAATTCCTGAATTAGAAAATTCATGTCCATTTTTGGGTCCATGCTTGGATTAATTAATTCCAAAAAAAAGTTGGAATTCATTTTTTATTCCAGAATAAGTTTTTCATGGATTCAAAATTACAACAAAATGTATAAGTTGTTGGGTCTGTGCATGAATAGTTAAGGGATTATAATCATATTTTTTTAATTATTATTTTTTATAAAAAAATTTATAATTTTTTTTTTCATAATCTTATTATTTTTAAGTTAATAATACATATTTTAATTTAAAAATATATAATTTAAAAATACTGTTGGAAATATAAGTGGGAAAGTAATACTGAGAGGGGGGGTGAATCAGATATTACCTACTTTAAGCTTTTCAATCTGATAAAACTTTATGCATGACATAAACAAAACTTGATCATTGTAAGAAACTAAACATATTAAGCAGCATACATGAAATCACTCATGACACCATAATTTTGGTAAACCAGAAAATCTTGAAAGGTAAAATTGGGGTGGCGATGACACCCACAAATCTTCACTACTACAGTAATAAGTTTTGCCTGTTAAGGCTTACAAAATGTGATCAATTCATGATCTATCCTGTGAAAGGTCTACTTTGTTAAAAGCTAAAAGACATATAGTCTACCTTGTTAAAGGATTTATAAACTTACAAAAAAGTAAGCACTCGGTAAAGAGATTACATAAAGTCTGTTAAGACTACTCGGTTAAGAGATTTACCCTGATACACTCGTTAAAATGTCTCAGTACCTGATCTTTCAGTTTGCACTTGTATGCAGATTACAGATCTCCTCTTTACTGTGTATTAGTGATCTCTTCTATCTGATCTTTCTTGATTATGTCCTTTCACTACTTAGCTCAGTCACTGGACTCTATCTGAATACTTGATTATTCTGAATATACCTCTCTGATCATTCTCTCATACACATTTGATCTCAATATCTCTTTTTCTCTCTGATTCACACACTTCTCTTAGTTTAAATCTTGACCTTATATAATAACCAAAATGTCTTACCGATTCAAGATCTACGGTTCAGATTTATTTTTGTTGCTGCTTAAGCTATACAATTTTCTAATTGGTTCTAGGTATTACATAGGGATCAATGATTATAATATGGATGCGTAATTACCTCTATAATTACCTCAACAAACAAAATACAAAACACCACTATCACCAAAAATGGTTTACCTCGATCATTGTGCCATTCCAAACTTATATGTTATTCCTGGCTAGCTCGGCAAAAGTTATTCCTGGTGCTCAGCATTAACTGTACTCTTCATCTGTTAATATTCTCTATCGCTCGATAATCATTGTATATGTAACTTGGAAAAAACTATACTTGGCATAATACAAACACATAGTGACCATGACTTTACTTGGTAGTACTACTGCTCAGTAAGTATACAATATATAACTTGGCCTTTACAAAATGACTCAATCGCAATGATGACCGACCATCATTGCCTAGATATATGACTAAGTGTGAAGCACTAATGGTCAACAAAACTATAGAGATCTACAATCTCCTCCTTTGACATTAGTGACAAAAACACTTTGTCATGACATTTGTACTTACAATTACAAAAATATGTTTGTACTGTCCTAATACTCCCCCTAAGATATATATACATTCAAAAAAAAATTTACCTGTCCCTATTCTATCCTTGTCCTTACTCATGTCATGATGATTCCCCCTTATTTTTGACATGACGAATCTCTTCATCAGTAGGTAGGTCACAAAATTTCTCTAGAAAAGGTTTATGCAACGCCATGATCATGTAGAGTGCATTCGCCCAAGCTGATGAAGCAATGTTTAAAACTTTTGTCTACACTTCTAGATCGGCAGCTAAACTAATGAGGCTCTTGGCTATGGACAAATGTGGATTACTCTGCATTGATTCCCTAGCCTTTGCTAACTTTCTCTGTATGGCCTCTAGATGAGGTGTCAAAACTATTTGGATAGAAAGTAGGTGAGAATGAATCTTTCCATCATTAGCCATCAGCTCAGCTAACTTACCTTGGGTTTGCATGATTTTGACATAATGTACATCACTGGTGTCTGCATCCAAGCTCAGGGACTGACTTGTAGCCTTAATCTCTTGCTTTAGAGTATCAAGTAGTCATTGATTCTCATCAGTGAATAGTTCAACATTATAGATTTTGGCCAACAGAGATTGCCCATTCACAACTAACTCCTTGGTCTCCTTTACCAAAGTAGATAGCTCAACCTATTTCACTGCTATCTTGGTAGATATCTTCTCGAGCATTTTGGTCTCAAACTTCCATTCTAACCACTCAAATAACTTATCACTTGCACAACTAACTTCATTATTTACTTTTTGGACAATGTGTACAAGCTGTTCCAATATGGGAACGGAACTAGTTACATCTGATAAGTCATAAACTTCATTAAATATTTCTTTTATTTCATAAAGGACCTATTTCTGTTGATGTTCCCTTTGAAGTTTTTCTTGCCTACTTTTCCTCGTCAGCAAATCCTTCAATATCTGCAGTTTCTCATAAGAGAGGTTATCGGTATCCCATTTAGGAATAATAATGACCTCATTAATTGTTACCTCAATGTTCTCCTTATGTGCTCTCGGTGGGGTGCTTCCACTCAGCATCTATACAAGAGCTTTTATTGCCTCTTGCTCCTTTAGCTCTTGCTCCTCAATTAATTTTCCTTTGATATTTGCTTCTCCTTTCCCCTTATCCTCAACATGAGGACTAACAGCTTGTCCATCTACCTTATTTCCTTGTTCTTCTTTGCTATTATCTTCCATAGGAGGACTTTGGATTTTTCCTTCTACTTTGTCCTCTTCCTCGGTAGATGTAGATTGAGTTAGTGGTACCGACTTGATGGGTTCCTCGATAAGGCTTGTACCGACTAACTTGTCAATAGTAGCAACTTCAGATAGAGTAGGATTCACATCAACAGATTATGTGCCAGTAATTGTTGGATAATCCATGACCTGTAATAGTACAGTGTTACTACTTGGCAAGAGTGAATCATTTGCTTTCGTATTCTTTAAATCAGCCTCAGTCAAAAATGAATTCTTGATGGGGCTCTCCTCGGGTATGTCAACAATGTGAAACTTAGATGTGTCATGTACTTTCACTTCCTTAGGAGTTCCAGTCTCCATTTTATTTTGTTTGATTTCAGGTTCAACAACTTTTGAAGTAGTAGCATCCTTTCCTTCATCCTTGTCGATCAATAATCCAAACACTATCTTCCAAATTTTGATACTTTCTTGTACAACATCTTCAACCTTGTGTTGAAGAATTAGATAAGCTCTAAGTTCGGGATCAAAATTACCTTTGTATTGTTCAATTATCTATTTGATGTTGGTAGGGGTGAGAGTGGACTCAACTTGTGCTAATGTACTCTGCCTTATTTCCTTTTTTGTTTGCAAAGTATATTCCCATTTCTGTGCAACCTTGTTGCATAATTCCTTAGGAATTCTATTTTCAATTTGAATTGGCAACAACTTGAAAGTGTGTAACATTTCAAGAATAGCATCTTCTACTTTCTCTTTATCTCCAATGCTCATGTTCCCAAATTTTAATCTTTTCAACTCATCCACTATTGCAGAGCTATTAATCTTATGACATAATTCATCAACGGTGAGTTGTTATGTACCCTATTGTGTAACCTTCCCCTTTACCCCTTCATCACTTTCAGTTTCTTCATCATCATCTTGTGCTAGAACAAGTTTCCTTCTTGGCCTCTTCATAACCTTAGTTGGCACTGCCTTAGGTAGTGCGGGTTTTTTCTTAGTAGATGCAGGTGGCATCTTAGGAGTCTCGACAGCAGTTCTTCTAGTTCTAGGCCTAAGTGCTGGTGTCGATGACACTTTAGGTTTCAACATTCTTTTCTTAGCTGGTGACTCAGCAATTACTGGTTTCTTCTCTTTCTCTTCTTCTTTTTCACTAGTTTCACTCTATTCAACTTCTCCCAATCCTTGGGTCAACTCCAGTGGTGCATCCTTCTCAGATTCTTTGACATAATTTTCCAAATTCTTCACTATCTTCTTTCTTTTCCTCTCTGTGGTGGCAGCCAATAATCCCAAAGAGATCTTGGATTTGGCTTCATCAAATGTTCCAAAGTAAGGTGCTTTACTATCAATGTCTTCAGCTAAGAGGGTTGTGATTGCAGTAATAGCTTCATCTATGTTGAGTTCATAGGGTAATGGCATTAACCATGAAACCCTAGGTAGGACTACCTGTGCATAAGTAAAATCTATGTCTACCAGAAAACATATATCCTTGCTATATTTTTCAATCAAAGACACAGGGACTCTAGTCCTATTCCTCATCTTCTTTTTAAACTCTATAAAATAGTTATCCATTATTCCTTCAAAATCATCTCCAATCTGATTTATAAATTCTTTGATTTGAACATTGATTGGTTTCTTCTTATCCCATGTAACATCTCCATGTGTAGGAAAACTCTTCTTGACATAAAAGAACAAACAGATCAGTAAGGAACTGAACTTACACATAGAATTCTTCACTGTCTGAATGGAGTTCAAGTTCTTGGCAAGTTGAGTCAATTGGAGATCGGCAAGGTCATACATGTGTCCTTTCTTGATTATCTTCCATGCCTAGTCCACTGCCATACAGGGGATGCTTCCCAACTGACTAGATTGATAGAACTTGTGCGAGATGACTCTAACAGCAAAGTCAATTTTTGGATCAACTATGGTGGAAATTGTCATTCCTCATTTGTTCCAAACTGCCTAGGTGTTAGCTTGAATATCTTCCTTACCTGCACATTTCATCATTCTTTTTCCTTCAATTGTAGGGTAACCAATGACTTTATGTATCATTTCCTTTGTAATCTTCACTGGTCCATCTTCCAGCCATAAATGCATGTCATGTACTCAACTCAAAATGATCTTTATCCATTCTACTTTAAAATTTTGCGGGAAATCTAGGGCATGCACTAACCCTTGATTGACAACAACCTTATGTTTCAGCTTCAACACTCCGTTGACACATAGTTTATCATAAGCTTCCCTGATCTTGTAATCACTGATTTCTCCAATTTTACACATGTAGCAAGACCTAACATCATTCATCAATAACAATTCTCTGGAATGGAAGATAGGGTTCTCTTTAAATCTCCTTTAATTGCACTCTCTGATATTGCCTTGAATTCCTTAAGCTTGAAAACTTCATTCCTTACTAATTGCACATTAAAAACTTCCATCCCTTGTTTCTTGACTGGTGTAGATGAAGATGATGCCATTTTAAACAATAATTTTTGAAAAAAAAATATTTACTCGACAGAGTACCTTTTTCGTCAATAACCCTATAGATAAATTTTGTCAACGACACGCTGAGAAAATTTGGAATCACCTTTCTTAAACTGGTTTCACAAACTCTGAATCGCTCTCTGAAATCTCAAATAGCTTGGTGAAATAAAATTAACGGCAACTTTCCACTTTATAGAATCTGAAAAATAGAATTAGGGCCTCATAAATGCTTCATACGGGTTTTGGTGGTATACAGTTGTCTCAGCAAACTCACAAGCTCATTCGATATAACCGTTGTGATACAGCTCGGCATATATAGCATTTCAACCATAGCAAGTGCTCGGCATACATTGATAACTCGGTCAAGACACTGATGCTCGGCATCAAAATGAAATTCTCTATTTTGCTCAGATATGTCCTAATGCATATTTATCTATGCAGATATGGACTTTTACTCAATTCTATGTTAGGAACTGATGAAATATAAGACTTTACAAGACTTAGTTCCAAACATACCTTCCAAGCTTAATTAGAAGAGGTGTGATCACCTGATCCATCAGATTGGGTGACCGCAGATGTGCTAGCTTCGCTTGAGTTTTCGTCTTCTTTCTTCCTCCATGTCTTTCCCATCTGATTCTTCAGTTTCTCATAGATATCCTCATTCTAGTTATTATCATTTCTCGACATGGGTGATCTACAATCTTTCTTTAAGTTACCGACCTTATTACATTTGTAACAAACCATGCTTCCATTCATCCAACTTTTAGATTTGCCTCTAAAATGAGTCTTCATGCAATTTGCTCTTATGTGTCCATATTTACCACAATAATGGAAATTATACCAAGTGTTGTAATCCCAATTGTATAAGTTGTGCTTTGTGACTAGCTTGGTTTGTTCATTTGATGACCACCTAGGTCTAGATCTGTATTCAATGCTTTGTGCCCATATTTTTGACAATTGAAACAACTTCCTTGAAACTTAGGTGAGGTGGATGAATTGTTAGCCTTAGATCTACATTCATGTGCTTGATGTCAATGCTTCTTGTAGTTAAAACAATGTCCATTAAACTTAGGTTTAGAATCAGACTTACCATGTTTGCTTTTGCATATGTTGGTTATATGTCCTAGCTTTCCACAGTGATGACATGTGGGCTTGGTGTTCTTTGGTTCAGCAATCTCCTGTTCTCCATTCTTTGATGATTCTCCTTCTTTAGTAGATGAATGTTCATTTAGTCCAAGTCTAGATCTATCACCAGATCTCCTAGGTGATCTTAACAGCTCTTCAAAATATTTTGCAGCTTCATTGGGTTTGTTCATCCTTTCATTGATTTCCTTTTCAGTTCTCAATTCATGTTTCAACTGATCATTTTTCAGACCTTAGTTGATTGATTTCCATATCTTTCCTACCCAATTCATGATTAACCAGCAATAATTGATTTACCATATCTAGTTGATTATTAGTCAACCTTTTCATGTCACTTGTTCTTTCATCTAGCCTGATTGCAATTTGTCTTTTGTCTTCTTTAGCTATTGCCTTATCATCTTCAGCTTTCTTTTTCTGTTCCACTAATTCACAAAGTCTGACAGATTGAATTTCTTGTTCTCTCTTTAGAGTTATGATGTCATCATTTAGTATGGTATTTTTCTCCAGTAGTTCTTTTAGAGATTTGTCACTCTCGGCAGAGTTACCATTGTCAAATAGTCCAGAGATGTCTTCTTCTTTGTACTGTGGCTCATTTTGTTGAATTGCAATCTCTCTTCTCTTGCTCAAGGATTTCTTCAATTCCCCTTTGGCTGCTTCCAGTTGTTGTAATGCTAGTTGTACTTCAATCTTTTGATTCTTTATGATTGTCCCCAGTTTATAAGCTTCCATTTTAAGATCTTTTTCCTCAAGTGGTTAGACTTCCTTAAGAGAAACCTTGCTGCTCTGATACCAATTGTTGGAAATATAAGTGGGAAAGTAATACTGAGAGGGGGGGTTGAATCAGATATTACCTACTTTAACCTTTTCAATCTGATAAAACCTTATGCATGACATAAACAAAACTTGATCATTGTAAGCAACTAAACATATTAAGCAGCATACATGAAATCACTCATGACACCATAATTTTGGTAACCCAAAAACCCTTGAAAGGTAAAACTGGGGTGGGGATGACACCCACAAATATTCACTACTGCAATAATAATTTTTTCCTATTAAGGCTTACAAAATGTGATCAATTCATGATCTAACATGTGAAAGGTCTACTCTGTTAAAAGCTAAAAGACTTATACAGTCTACTTTGTTAAAGGATTTATAAACTTACAACAAAGTAAGCACTCGGTAAAGAGATTACATAAAGTCTATTAAGACTACTCGGTTAAGAGATTTACCCTGATAAACTGGTTAAAATGTCTTAGTACCTGATCTTTCAGTTTGCACTTGTATGCAGATTATAGATCTCCTCTTTACTATATATTAGTGATCTCTTCTATTTGATCTTTCTTGATTCTGTCCTTTCACTACTTAGCTCGGTCACTAGACTTTGTCTGAATACTTGACTATTCTAAATATACCTCTCTGATCATTCTCTCATACACATTTGATCTCAATATCTCTTTTTCTCTCTGATTCACACACTTCTCTTAGTTTAGATCTTGACCTTATATAATAACCAAAACGTCTTACTGATTCAAGATCTACAGTTCAAATTTATTTCTATTGCCACTTAAGCTATACAATTTTTTGATTGGCTCTAGGTATTACATAGAGATCAATGATTATAAGATGGATGCGTAATTACCTCAACAAACAAAATACAAAACACCACTATCACCAAAAATGGTTTACCTCGATCACTGTGCCATTCCAAACTTATATGTCATTCCTGGCTAACTCAGCAAAAGTTATTCCTGGTACTCAGCATTAACTATACTCAGCATCTGTTAATCTTCTCTGTCACTCAGTAATTAGTGTATATGTAACTCGGCAAAAACTATACTCTGCATAATACAAACACATAGTGACCATGACTTTACTTGATAGTACTATTACTCGGTAAGTATACAATACATAACTCGGCCTTTACAAAATGACTCGGTTGCAGTGATGACTAACCATCATTTCCTAGATATATGACTAAGTGTGAAGCACTAATGGTCAGAAAAACTATCACTACTCCCCTCAGAATTTTTGACATGGTTTAATAGCCTCCCGTGTCTTCTATAAGTCTAGTGGTTGTATCAGACATTAACAGGTTGATCTTTTGGTGCAATGGCAACCACTACTTGTAACAAGTGGTATCAGAGCTTGGTCATAGGTTCGAATCCCCTTGGATAATGCTAAGGGGGAGATTGTTGGCAAAATGGTCAGCGCTCCCCTCAGGTTTCATGACATGGTTTAACAACTTCCTGTGTCTTCTATAAGTCTAGTGGTTGTATCGACCATTAACAGGTCGATCTTTTGGTGCAATGGCAACCACTACTTCTAACAAATACATATATATTTTAATTAAAAAACCAACAATAAAAATGATAAGTTCAAAAATTAAAATTTGAAAGAAAATAATTTTTTTATAATTATAATTTTTTAATAAGTTAAAAATATATATTGTTCAAATTAATTAAAAAAATAAGAAATAATCTTTATTCCAATTTCACATTATGGGATCTAAACGTAGAATAGATTATTTGAGCTTTTATTTTCAGGATTAATTAATCTGAGAATAGGTCCTTATTCTAGAATAGGCCTATTCTATATAAATTAATTACATGCATCAAATGGGCCCTAAATGATTGGGGAAAACATTGTGATTACACATTAATTCAATTGTGGAAAGTTGACATATCAGTAGAGATGGAGGGGAAGGCGAGGTGTGATAATAGCCTCCAATGAAATTGATTTGTGTATTGTGAGCCCAGTCCCCCCTGTCAAGTCAATTACAGTACCCTTCGGAGGAAACCGTTCGAAGCTCTGAAGCAAATGCCCTAATGTATAGGTGACCACAATCAATGCAACAGACATGCCTGGGCACATTCTCCTCCCTGAACCAAACAGGATCAATTCAAAGTCCCCTGTTGAGAAAACATTCATGATCAAATTCAAAGGGACGCTCCCACATGGTAGCATCTCGTTGAATTGCCCACACATTCACCAAGAGTTGAGTTCTTGCAGGAATGTGATATCCTTCTATAGTGCAGGCCTCGCTGAATTCATGAGGGAGAAAAAGAGGTGCTAGTGGATAAAGTCTCAGAGTTTCTTTCACAATTGTCTACAAATATTTCAGCTTGTGGATATCTGATTCATCCATTAATTGCTTTTGTCTGACATGTATATCAATCTCTTCCTGGGCTTTTACCAAAATGTCTAGATGCTGCATCACATTTGACAGTGCCCACTTGATGCTCATAGATGATGTTCCAGTACCTCCACTTATGATGGTCTGCAAAACCAAGAGAAAAGATTACATAATTGCATATACCCATGTGATGAACATGTTGACTGTTGGGTCAGTGAATCCCAATGGCTGTCAGCATTGGTAGTTATATTTGATTAATGGAATAGTGTAACCACAGCATCTTCATGATGCTGGTGTAGGTGTAACATTTCCTTTTGTAACCAAAATTTGTTGGTTTTCTCATCGATGATGCTTGAAGGTTATGAGATGAAGAATATTATTGTGCTTGCTACTTCTCATATTCCCAGATTCTTAAATCTAATACTAGAGATAAATAAAAGTGGATTATCCCTGCTTGTATAGTGGATGTAGTCTAGTTTGGAAAAACCACTATAAATTTTTTGTTTTTGTCTTTCTGTGTGTGTGCTATTCTGGTTCCTTCATTTTTATTTCTGCTATTTTAATGTCAACTATTGGTATCAGAGCTGGGAAAGCTAGATTTGATTTTCTGGAAATCAGTTAAGATTTCTCAGAGTAATGGATGAAGCAGATGAATGGAGGATTGAGAAATTTATAGGTCAGAACTTTGGATTATGGAAAGTGCAGATGGAATCATTATTGATCAAGAAAGATCTATCACCTGCATTGCAAGGGAAAACGAAGGGAAAGGGCTCAATGTCGGATGAAGATTGGGAGAAGATGGACATGAAAGCTTGGGCAACTATCTTCTTATCGTTGTCCAGCAATGTGCTCTTCAATGTCTTAGCTAAGAAGACCATGAAGGAGTTGTGTGACAAACTATCTTCCTTGTATGAGATTGCATTAGCTAACATATTTATCATGAAGAAATTGTATAGTTTCAAAATACAAGAAGGGGGAGTTATGTCGAATCATTTAAATGAGTTCAATACATTAGTCACCCAATTAATTTTTGTGGGTATTAACTTAGATGATGAGATCAAGGCTATTTTATTATTGTGTTCTTTACTAAATAGTTGGGAAGGTCTGGTGATGGTAGTGAGCACTTCGGTGGCTACCAAAAGCAAGTTAAAATTTGATGATGTTGCAGCCACTCTTCTCAATGAAGACATGAGAATAAAACATCAAGAGCCCTCATCCGGTGACACCTTGACTATTGTAAGTACTAACAATAGAGTAAGGGGTCAAGATAGAGGTATAAATAATGATAAAGGAAGATCAAAGTCCAGGGGCCGAAATGGAGAATGTTGGTTTTGTGGCAAGCCAGGTCACATAAAAAGGAATTGTTGGAACTACAAAAAGACTCAAGAAATGAAAATCAATAACGAAGCCAACACAACAGACCAAGAAGATCCTGGTGTTCTTAGTTTAACTCAAGAAGAAATTCCAACTAGTGGTTGGGTGCTTGATTCAAGTTCATCGTTTCATGTTACTCCGTGCAAGGAGTATTTCCAAAATCTGCAAATCGGTGACTTCAGGAAGGTTTTTCTTGGTAATAATGAATATTGTGATATGGTTGGAAAAGGGGATATTTCATTAAAATTGAAAAATGGATATACTTGGTTGTTACGTGATGTTAGATATGTTCCTAAGCTCAAACAAAATGTAATCTCAACTAGACAATTGTGTTCTCAAGGTTGTCAAATTAGTTTTGAATCAAATAGATGTAAAGTTAAAAAAGGGGCCTTGGTAATTGCTAGGGGTAGAAAATTAGGCACTTTGTATGTAATAGAGAGTCATGTTGAAGTGGGAGTTGTTCATCTTGTTTCAGATTTATCATTGTGTGAAATATCGACTGTCCAAAAAGGTTCTTTGGATCAACTAGATGTTGAAATGGATTCCGTTATTAAATATTTTCTTAGTATGCTTGACAATGAAAGTTTTGGGGATCAAGTAGATGATAGTGAGCAAGTTACTACCAAAGAACCTTGGTCAGATGAAATTGACGGTGATCCTCAGTTGGGACATAATGCATTTTTTGATCAATATATTGAACTAGAAGATAAAGGTCTTGTGTGGAAGTTTGTGACTCTATTGTTTTTTGTAGTTAGCGGTGAATTTGGTTTTCTTCCAAGTATTTTTGGGTTTTGCATGTGGGTGGCAAGAGATGTGCTTTCTCATTTTTTGAATGTCATTAAATGGGGTCAGGTAGATGCTTTGACAAAGGTAATTTCGAGGGAGAAATTCGAATCTTGTAGAGCTTCTCTCCAGATTCTGAAAAACTAAATGTAATAGGCTTAGCAGGGATTTTCTGGTATAGTGCTACACTAGTTGGGCTTCAAGTGGGAGATTTTTGGGTCGGTGAATCCCAACGGCTCTCAGCATTGGCAGTTATACTTGATTAATGGAATAATGTAACCGCAGCATTTTCATGATGGTGGTGTAGGTGTAACATTTCCTTTTGTAACTGACATCTGTTGGTTTTCTCATCGGTGATGCTTGAAGGTTATGAGATGAAGAATATTATTGTGCTTGTTGCTTCTCATATTTTGAGATTCTTAAATCTAATACCAATGATAAATAAAAGTGGATTATCCCTGCTTGTAGAGTGGATGTAGTCCAGTTTGGATGAACCACTATAAATTTTATGTTTGTGTCTTTCTGTTTGTGTGTTGTTCTCATTCCTTCATTTTTATTTCTGCTATTTAAATCTCAACATTGATGATGTAAGGGATGACACATAATAAACGTTCATAAGTAAGAACATGTCACCCATGACCTTGTAGCATAATGATATTTTGCTTTCAAGGAAGTAAAATAAAGGGGAACAGATTTTTTAATACAGTTTTTAAAACTAATTGATAGTTTTTAATATTAAATTTCACATTTTTGGAAATTGAATAAAACAATGAAACTATTTAGGTAGAAAATATAAAAGATGTAATATAATGTTTGTTTTATAATCTATTATCTAAATTAAGATTAGATAAATATTTTAAAATTAGTTGACTTTATGTTGATTTTGACTAAAATAATAGTATATTAGAAAATAAGGATTAATTGTATCTGTCTTACGGACTAAGTAATAACAACAAAGATTCTCCCACCTCTAAATTTTAAAATATTTATTTTATCTCTTCTTAATGTTTTTTAGTCTATTTCTATATACATATTGGTCATTCTTCCTTCAAATTTACAAGTAATAGGAATAATAGTTCCTTTATGTTAAATCATGTAAGGACGTCTATTTAATAACTAGATAAAATATCAAGAATTATTCTCTCAAACATACAAAATATCCTAAATGCTTGTCACGTATGGATACTCTAGGTCAAACCATGAAAGTATATGTACAACATGAAAAAAAAATCATTTTCACACATGTATGCCACACATAATTCTCAAATTTAAATAGAGTTTTCTTTTAGTGCTCCATTCAAAGTGTAAAATATAAAGGATATGTATTTCTCTTACATCAACCTAATCATACATCAATGATATACAAACTATATCAAGTTAATCTCATATCATCAACATATACAACCCATATCATGTAATCATATGCTCCAAGTGTCATACCTATCACTAAGGAAAGAACACATCTAGGAACTCTCACCACATAGGTAAGGTTAGATCCGAAAATGACCTCTAGACATCTAAAGATCCATTAGTAAGATTGTGTAGATAGTGAAACCATTGACATGGCATATTAGAAAAACATAACAAGATAGTGAAATGTTCAATTTCAATTGAATTGAATTTGATTGTTTTGCTATACAATATCACTAACATTTTAAAGCCTTATTTTCCTATGATTAATTGTGTATGTAAATGCAACTTCCCATTACTACAGCATTAATTATTAAAAAAAATTAGAATTAAGAAATTTTGAATTAATTTATCAAAATTTATCATCATTAGAAGTTCACAATTGAGAACAACCAGCATTTAGCTCATTGGTTGAAGCATGTGAAACCTTTCAATGTCATGCCGCATGAGAACCCAATGTATCATGAGGTAGCATGGGCTTAGTAAAGCCTTTAAATAGAATTGCATTGAGTTTAAGTAATTATTGGAGCTTCAATATGGAATTTAGGTTGATCTACACATTTTATAGAATCGAATTATCCCTATGACTTATAATTTTAGCATAAAATCCCTCACATTAAATAACAAATAGTTAATGAGTTAGAATATACAAATGTTAGTAAAACATGAAAGTATTAGAGTTACAAGTTTGAGTCTTGTATTGAATCTTATTGCGGTCATATTTGCATGTAGGCTTGTAATAAACTTATGATAATTTCTGATTTGATTTGTAATCTTGATGTAGTGGGAAAATGAGCATGTTCTAATCATTCTATATTGAATAATCAATGAGAAGATCTATTCAATTAAATAATTTTTTTTTTTATATTAACTCTTTACTATATTATTGGACAATCTTTTATCTAGACCCTTTATTTGTGATTGCATCAATGCATAGATTAAATGCATGTATGGTATAACACAAAAATGTTATAAACTCGGAAAATAGAGCATGTAACATATATTTTGTATTTTTTAGGGGAAAATATAATGTGAGCACATTATAACATAATCATGTTATAATGCAAACATCTTATAATACTTAATGTTATCAAATTTCCACAGTCCTTAATAATATTCAATTATTAGTTTTAGATTTGAATGTGTGTGAGATTTTTAAGTGACATTGTGAATCAGATGTGATTTATCCTCAGCCTAAAAGAGAGGGCTTAGGATATGATATTGTGTCTCCTTATCACTCTCTTTCATCCTAATGCTAGCTCACAAAGTGTGATTCAAAAAATTAATGAAAACTCTAACACACAATCAAATTTAGAAATAACACTTGGATATCTCACAATGCACTAGTATTATAATGCAAAAATGTTGTAAAATGAGGTTTTTACCATGTGTGAGCTGTCATATCCCTCGTTAACCCCTTGATCATGGCACTAAAGATAAATAGGTAAATGAGATAAAATAGTTATAATAATATTTTAATGAGTATATAAATAGATTTAATTTAATATGTATTATTATTGAATATATATGAACTTAAAATTAATAATAATAATTTATAATAAAATGTATAATAATGATTATAATATAAATAATTAATAATAATTGAATATTATTAATATATACTATTATTCATACAATATATTACATAATAAAAAAATTATATAATAAATAAATAATATTATTATAATAGTACAAAATAATAAATTGTAATATAAATAATAATAATGTAAGAATGATAGAATATTATAATGTTATATAATTTAATAAACAATTTTGTTACAAGTAATTTCGAGGGAAGATTAAAAGTAGTCCTAACTAGGGAACATTACAATGGAAGCTAATGAAGGGAGTAAGGTTGCCTCACATTAAAGATGAATGTTTTAGATTTATGAGAATTAACTTTTTGCCCAGAAATAGCACAATAGGTGTCCAATATTTTCTTTATTTGGAAAGCCTCTGTAACGGATGCTTTCCCAAAAAATAAGGTGTCATCAGCAAATAGTGAATGAGTAACTGCAATGGATGTGTTAGGAATGTGAACACCTTGCCAAAGACTAGAAGCATGATAGGCATTAATAGTTCTACTCAGAGCTTCCGCCAAAATAATGAATAGAAAGGGGGATAAGGGATCCCCTTGTCTGATACCCTGAGAAGAAGGAAAAAAACCCACTGGAGATCTGTTAATTAATATAGAGAAAAAAGCACCAGATAAGAAAGCTTTAACCCACTTACACCATTTATTTGAAAATCCAAATTTCAATAAAACTCGAAGGAGAAAAGACCAATTAACTCTATCATATGCCTTCATCATATCTAATTTTACAACAAAGGTCAGAATAGAATGAAGTTTGATTGAATGTATAGTTTCATGAGCCAAGATTGCTCCATTCGTTGTATCTCTACCAAGAAAAAAGCCTCCTTGTTCACGAGAAATAATTCTAGGGATAATATGTTGAAGGCAGAGATAGATTGCCTTAGTTATTATTTTATAAATGGTATTGCATAGAGAAATAGGCCGAAATTCTGCAAAGGTCTAAGGATCATCAGTTTTTGGAATGAGCACTATATTAGTAGCATTAAAACTTCTCAACATAGAAGTATTCTTCCTAGATTCTTCTAAAACTTCAAGAAAATCATTTGCTATAACATCCCATGATTTTTGATAAAAAAAGGCCAATGAATCCATCTGGACCAAGAGCCTTGTCTGGAGACAAAGAAAACACTACATTCCTTACTTCTTTAAAAGTGAAAGGTGCCATTAGAATTAAATTCTCTTCTACAGATATAATGGAAGGAATGTGCTGGAGGATTTCATTCATTAAATCTGAATCCATATTGGAAGTAGAGGGCATGGGAGGAGCTAAAAGATCTGAAAAGAATTTAACACCTTGTTGTTCTATCTAACTTCTATCAGAAATAATATTACCCTGATCATCTTTAATTGCAAAAATTGTCTTTGCCACCTTTTTGTGTTTGGCTGAAGCATGAAAAAACTTAGTATTTTGGTCCCCAGATTGTAGCCATAATTCTTGAGATTTTTGTCTCCAGTATTCTTCCTCTCTAGCACACAATTCAACCCATTCCTCTTGAAGGACTTTTTGATCATCAAAAGATTTTGGATCCAATCCATTAGTAATGATATGTTGATTTATTTCAGATAGTTCCTTTTCTACCCTGTTCTTTTCTTCAAAAATGTTTTTGAACACATTAATATTCCAAGTCTTGATGAGATTCTTAACAAATTGTAGCTTCTTAAAGAATTAGAACATCTTGGTTCCATTTTCAAGAGGAGCAGATGTCCACCATTGCTTCAGAAGTGAGTGAAATAAGGGATGCCTAAACCAAACCACTTCAAACTTAAAAGAGGTCTTCCTATTAGAGACCACTGATGTATCAAGTGACTGAATATGAAGCTGGATCGGAAAATGATCTGAGTCTGAGAAGGGGAGAATTTCTGAAGATAAACTAAAGTTTTCTAATCTCCACGTATGAGACATCAAAAATCTATCCAATCTAACTACAATCTGAAGAAAGCCCGTTCTATGGTTTGTCCATGTAAATTGACCATTTGACGAGGTAATATCATGCAGATCATTATCCAATAAAAAGTTTTTAAAATCAAAGACCACTTTGCTAGGGGTAAGAATTCCCCCTTTCTTATCTCTGGGATCCAACGTAGCATTGAAATCTCTAGCAAGGATGAATTTAGATGAGGGAAATTGTTGAAGGATATTAGTTAAAGACTTCCAAAGACGCAATTTTGCAGAGGTAGCTGTGGGACCATAGACATTGATTATAAAGAAAGATAAAGAAAAATTCCTAACACTTAATAATTGCCAATTAAAATCAGATTGAAGAGGGGAAACAGAAACTGATTTAGGATTCCATAAAGCCGCCAATCCACCTGAGGCTCCAATTGCTGGAACCGAAGCGGATTCCCACATATTCCATTTCTTAACTGACTCATTAAAGTTTTCCATGGATAACTTTGTTTCCTGGATCAAAGCAACATCGATTTGAGACGAATTAAGCCTTTGCCTAATTCTTTTTCTCTTGTCAAGGGCATTGATGCCCCTGACATTCCATGACATAATCTTCATTGAGGACAAGGAGAACACCTAGTTCTCCTTGTCGAACATCTTTTAGAAGAAGAAAAAGTCTTGTCCAAAGTAGACTGGACACCACTTTCTATTTCCTCCAATGCTTTAGTCAATTTTGATTTTCTGCCTCTTTTCTTAGGTGTTTGGTTAGTCACCTTTAGAGACAAAGGAGTTTGGACAATATTCAATTTTGTGGAGATAAAGAATTTTCCACAGATAAGACAGGTTCCTCCACTTTATCAGAGTTAAGTTCTTCCAAAATCAGGGAAGAAGTAGTGTTAAGATTTTTTGAATTTACAAAACATTCATCTTGATTGCTAAAGTTGTTAGAGCAATCCGGTGAGTTAAGAGACCAATTAACAACATCCATACCTGCAGGTTTGAAGATCTCAATGTGATCTTGAAATACATCTTGACTTGCGTTGTTATCAAAAATTTTGATAGATTCATCATAGCATGTTAGATAATCTGAAAAAAGACAAGTGTTTTCAACAGCAGCAGACATAATTTCTGTGGTCAGAATATCAGCATGACCCATAGTTAATTTCTGAAACTTAATAGGTTCTGATGAGAACATTAATTTGTTAGTGATATTCTCCATCATGGAAGAGTCTATGTCTTTATAAACAGAAACAGACTTGTTATGGTTTTTAGAAGAGGTCTTACTCCTCGTGAAGTCCACAATATTAAGAACAGATATGACAATAGGAAGGAAATTTTTTAGCATGCTAACAAAATAGCTAATATCAACATGTGATACAGACTTGAAGTTTATGAGAGGCATGATCTGTTGTGTTCCTTGTGGATTTTCAACACTCTTAGCTATAGGTTGAGAAGGAGATATACCCTTCCCTGTTCCTACACTGATTTCCGGAATTAGAGTATCACTTGAAACATCAGTATTGATATCATAATTATTGGGATCAGACTTCTTAATACTAATTGAGCATCTTTCTGGGAAAGAAGTGTGATCGTCACAAACAACCAATTTTGAACAATTAGGATCTGTGCATTGATTTGTAAAATGACCCAAAACATTAGCAAACTGAATTACTGTCTTAGCATCTTGAAGAACAAAGATCTGATACCAGGACCCCCATTTTGAATGCAAATTAATACCTTGGGGAAACAGCTTAGATGAATCCAGTAAAACACAGACACGAACAGATCTGTCTAACTTTTCTAAAGGAATTAAATCATGCTTTACAAAAGTTCCTATTTTATTTGCAATAGATTCAACAATGTCCATATCTCTATATTCAATGGGCAAAGAGGGCATCTCAACCCAAAATGGTAACAAAGCACAATCCAGATCAGAGACATTAAAGTTAGGCTTCCAAGGCTTTACAGAAATCCCCAAGCCTTCACAAAACCAGTATGTAGATCTAACAGATGAAAACATCACCACAAAGAAATTGTCACCATAATCCATATAAAATAAGTCTGTCAAGTTCTTCCAATTTATGAATGCCCATTTACGAAACTCGGCAATCGAAATAAAAGAAGAAAGCTTACCCATAATCGAGAACTCCTGCATGAATGAAATTTGTTCATCTAACAAATCCCCATGCAAATACAAAGAAAGAGGCTCCGAAATACTTACCTGATCATCAAGCATTTCATCCTTCTTGCGAAAGGCCAGATCCCCTTGATAGCCTTGATTATTGTTGTGTCTATACATAAACTGAGTCCCAGCCCCATGGAGTTTAGCAACCCTAGGCTTGGGTTTAAAATTAGGCCGCTTGGACGGATGAAGGGATGAATGGAGTGGAATATTATTTGGTACAGTTACAAAATGAGGTGAATGAGTGTGTGAATGAAGGGATGAATGGAGCGGAATGTTATTTGGTGGAGTGATAAAATTTGGTGAATGAATATTAATAGAATTCGGCCAGGTAATAAACGGAGCAGAATGATTATAATGATACTGATAGTGCTTACCGTTACGACCACCATCCACGTTACTTTGTTGTGGCCAGAGTTGTAAGTCTGGTCGAGGCAAAAGCCCTTTAGTGACCGATTTATCATTTCTGCCTTTACCCTGGTTACTCAAATTTTGAGCACTATTTCTCTGATAGTCGAATTTTCCCTGAACACCTCTAACATTCCGGACTCCATTCATGTTCATCTGTGACTGAGCATCACTCAAATTCCTCCGAAACCCAGAATTACCTTGAGCACCTTTCTTCTTCCAAACTCCATTCATATTCATCTGAGATCCAAGCTTAGGGAAATTAGCCTCATAATCATTCTGCAAGAAATTTTTATCATTATTGTTGCCATTGTGAGAGATCTGATGAAACCCTAACCGATCACCTTGTTTCCTTACATTTATAATTACTACTGCTGTTGAAAGTAATATGAAAGGATAGGATAAAGTTAACTAAATGATTGGGGAAAATATTGTGATCGGGCATTAATTCCAATGGGGAAAGCTGACATATCAGTAGAGATGGAGGGGAAGGCTAGGTCTGATAATGGCCTCCAATGGAATTGATTTGTGTATTGTGAGCCCAGTCCCCCCTGTCAAGTCAATTACAGTACCCTCCAGAGGAAACCATTCGAAGCTCTGAAGCAGACGCCCTAATGTATAGCTGAGCACAATCAATGCCAAAGACATGCCCGGGCACATTCTCCTTCCTGAAACAAACGGGATCAATTCAAAGTTCTGCCCTTTCACATCAATCTCTTTGCCCATGTTGAGAAAACATTCAGGAATGAACTCCGTTGGTCGCTCCCACACGGCAGCGTCCCGTTGAATTGCCCACACATTCACCAACAGTTGAGTTCCTGCGGGAATGTGATATCCTCCTACAGTACAGGCCTCGCTTGACTCGTGAGGGAGCAAAAGAGGTGCTGGTGGATAAAGTCTCAGAGTTTCTTTCACAATTGCCTGCAAATATTTCAGCTTGTGGACATCTGATTCATCCATTAATCGCTTCTGTCCGACATGTATATCAATCTCTTGCTGGGCTTTTGCCAAAATGTCTGGATGCTGCATCAGATTTGACAGTGCCCACTCGACGGTCAGAGAGGATGTTTCAGTGCCTCCGCTTATGATGGCCTGCAAGACCAAGAGACAAAGCTTTTAGGAAAGAGTGTACAAAATTCCATGAGTTGAGATCAACTTTTTTGGGTGTGTTGTGATCAAAGACATCGGCTGTTGATACACAGATTGAGATTCACTTAAAGTATTAGAGCCTTGTCCACAACACAGCTGCTACAGATTAACTCATTTGAATATTTTTATATAGACTCCAAATAATCAGTGGATCTTACTGAAGAAGTCAATAATTTCATACGAATCAGCCAAACAAATGAAAACTTAGAATTATTCTACGCTTAAGCAATCTAAAATATTGTTTATGCAAAGAGAAAGTAATCCAAGAACATACAATGGCAGTGGCTTTCACCACATCGTCGTTATTGTCAGTCTCAATTTCATGGTTGCCCGTTGCTGAGATGAGGACATCAATCAAGTCTGGAGCATGAACACTTCCCTTTTCTCGGTGATCGTCGGTCAATCTCTTTATATACACATCCCTCTTCTTCTTTACATTCTTCATTGCACACACTGTTCCATTCGGATCGACCCACTTGAGGAAAGGCAGGTAATATCCGATATCCAATGCTCCAGCAATCGAGGAAGCTTGATATAGCATCTGCTTGAACTGCTGCGCTTCTTGGAAATCTTCAGAAGTGAGATCTGGCGAGATTCTCTTGCTGGCAACTATTCACATCATCATATTATATGTGAGATCTGAAAGGCTCGACTTCATGTTCACTGGATTAACGTCTCGCTGCCATCTCCCGAACAGCGAACGGATGAGGCCGGAAATTTCCTCTTCACGGACGTGCCGGAAAGATTCGATCCTATCTGCAGTAAAGAGCTGGAGCCTGCATACCTTTCTGATATTTCGCCAGTACGAGCCATAGGGAGTTATACCCAAGCTTTTGAAATCATACCCAATGTGCTTTCCTGTAGACGTAAGTGGCCGGGATGCAAAGGCTTTGTCATTTGTTGTAAAGCATTCTTTTGCCAGATCTGAAGAACTGATGACCAAAACTGGGCGGACCCCAAGTTGGAGATGCATGATGGGGCCATATGTCTCTGAAAGAGAGGAGAGGAGTCTGTGAAAGGGTTGCTTGCTTCTACTTAGAAGAGGAATATGCCCAAGTATTGGCCATGATGGAGTATGCGGCGGCTTTGACTTAACTCTACGTGCAAGAAAGTTTGCAGTTAGCAAAAGGGCAGCTAGTACTAGAGCAAGAACGCCCATGGAAGTTGCTTCCCACGCCATAACTCACTGCCCAATAATTGTGAGTTGGAAAACCACCGGCCAGAGTTCCATTATAAGCTTTTCTGAGTGTTTCAATACAAAATAAACGAGTATGAAAATGTTAATATGCAATAGAAAAGATTATATAACTGCATACGCCCATGTGATGAACACGTTGATGACGTAAGGGATGACACATAATAAACGTTCATACGTAAGAACAGGTCACCCAAGACCTTGTAGCATAATGATATTTTGCTTTCGAGGAAGTAAAATAAAGGAGAACAATTTTTTTAATACAGTTTTTAAAACAAATTGATAGTTTTTAATATTATTAAATTTCACGTTTTTCGAAATTGAATAAAACGATGAAACTACTTAGGTAGAAAATATAAAAGATGTAATATAATGTTTGTTTTATAGTCTATTATCTAAATTATGATTAGACAAATATTTTAAGATTAGTTGACTTTATGTTGATTTCGACCAAAACAATAGTATAATAGAAAATAGGGATTTATTGTATCTATCTTATGGACTAGTAAGTAATAACAACATAGATTCCCCCACTTCTAAATTTTAAAATATTTATTTTATCTCTTCTTAATGTTTTTTAGTCTATTTCTATATACATATTGGTCATTCTTCCTTCAAATTTACGAGTAACAAGAATAATAGTTCCTTTATGTTATATCATGTAAGAACATCTATTTAATAACTAGATAAAAGATCAAGAATAATTATCTCAAACATAAAAAATATCGTAAATGCTTGTCATGTATGGATACTCTAGGTCAAACCACAAAAGTATATGTATGTACATTAAAAAAAATCATTTTCACACATGTATGCCAAAAATAGTGTTGGCATGTGATGTTTTGGAGAACTTGGAATCACTTGAGGGTTGTCATTTATGGCAACACTTATGTTTGGAGTGATCACATGATAAGAAGATTGCCACTAGAGTCACAATCATGAAAATGACTATGTCCAGAATCAGGATAACAGGGTCCAGTACCACAGTTTTGGTCAGGGATGAAGATATATAAGGCATTATGGCTTGCAAAGTTAACTGTGGGTATTTTGGGATGTATACATGCTTCAGTTAAAAGCGCATGAGTTTTGGTTACCAAATTTGTGAGATACAGTGTTCAAAAGGTATGCAAAGACAGTAAAACAATGTAATAGGGTACATGAACAGTTGTGAAGATTAAGGAAAGCATAGTGGATATGATAATGTGTTAAGACAAATGAACAAAGTATATTGCCGACTCTTTGGTAATGTAAGTGCACTGACTCCATAAATATCAATTGCATGAGTTATTGTTATATTTTGTATGGTAATTGTGAAGCCGACTGGAAGGTTGATTTTGTATAAGTACATATTGCTTTTGTGAAAGCAAGGCATGGTTATGATTATGATGATGGAGTAAGTTTGCAAATATAAGAATAGAGATCAGATGTGAGACCAATAAGAGGCCGAGCTATAACTAGAACTATCTAAGAAAGATACGTGCTTGTATTGTTCCCTTTTGAGAACCTTTTTTTGAGACCAGTATTGATTGTAAGAGCAGTGTGCTCACCACCTTTAATCAGGTATTTTGTATACCCCTAACAGGGTTTTATATTCCTCTAACAAGAAAATGTACTATGTAACAATCAGCTCCTAACAAGGCTAGATCTTCTAACAAGGATATTATATTTTAGTGTATATTTGTGGGTACCATCTCCACTGAGGTTTTCCCTTTGGTCAAGGTTTCCTCAAGAACAAATCATGGTGTAATGAGTAATGTGTTATGCTTATATGTTCTTTTCATTTCTGCATTACTTTGGATTGTTTATAATTGTTTAAAGTTGAAAAGATCAAAGTTCTATAATACTGATTCACCCCCCCTCTCAGTATTACCTAATCCTAACAAATAATCCTCAAATAAATATAGTTTTCTTTTAGTGCTCCATTTAAAGTGTAAAATATAAAGGATATGTATTTCTCTTACATCAACCTAATCATACCTCAATGATATACAAACTATATCAAGTTAATCTCATATCATCAATATATACAACCTATATCATGCAATCATATGCTCCAAGCGTCATACCTATTGCTAGGTAATGTTAGATCTGAAAATGTCCTCTAGACATCTAAAGATCCATTAGTAAGATCATGTAGATAGTGAGACCATTAACATGGCAGATTAGAAAAACATAACAAGATAGTGAAATGTTCGATTTCAATTGAATTCAATTTGATTGTTTTGCTATAGAATATCACTAGCTTTTTAAAGCCTTATTTTCATATGATTAATTGTGTACGCAAATGCAACTTCCCATTACTATAGCATTAATTATTGAAAAAAAATAGAATTAAGAAATTTTGAATTAATTTATCAAAATGTATCATCATTAGAAGTTCACAATTTAGAACAACCAATATTTAGCTCATTGGTTGAAGCATGTGAAACCTTTCCATGCCATGCCACATGAGAACCCAATGTATCATGAGGTAGCATGGGCTTAGGAAAACCTTTAAAAATAGAGTTGCATTGAGTTTAAGTAATTATTAGAGCTTCAACATGGAATTTAGGTTGATCTACACATTTTATAGAATTGAGTTTTGGCACACCTTATGGCCACCATGAATTATCCCTATGACTTATAATTTTTTCATAAGATCCTTCACATTAAATAACAAATAGTTAATGAGTTACAATATACAAATGTTAGTAAAACATGAAGGTATTAGAGTTACAAGTTTGAGTCTTGTATTGAATCTTATTGTAGTCATATTTGTATGTAAGCTTGTAATAAACTTATGATAATTTCTGATTTGATTTGTAATCTTGATGTAGTGGGAAAGTGAGTATGTTCTAATCATTCAATAATGAATAATCAATGAGAAGATATATTCAATTCAATGATATTTTATTTATATTAACTCTTTACTACATTAATGGACAATCCTTTATCTAGACCCTATATTTGTGATTTCAATACATAGATTAAATGCATGTATGGTATAACAATAGTTAATTAGTTAGAATATACAAATGTTAGTAAAACATGAAGGTATTAGAGTTACAAGTTTGAGTCTTGTATTGAATCGTATTGCAGTCATATTTGCATGTAAGCTTGTAATAAACTTATGGTAATTTCTGATTTTATTTGTTATCTTGATATAGTGGGAAAATGAGCATGTTCTAATCATTCAATAATGAATAATCAATGATAAGATATATTCAATTCAATGATATTTTATTTATATTAACTCTTTACTACATTATTGGACAATCCTTTATCTAGACCCTATATTTGTGATTGGATCAATGCATAGATTAAATGCATGTATGGTATAACACAAAAATGTTATAAAATCAGAAAATAGAGCATGTCACATATATTTTGTATATTTGAGGGTAAATTATAATGTGAGCACATTATAACATTATCATGCTATAATGCAAACAAATTATAATACTTAATGTTATTGAATTTCCGCAATCCTTGATAATATTCAATTATTAGTTTTAGATTTGAATGTGTGTGAGATTTTTAAGTCACATTTTGAATCAGATGTTGTGATTCATCCTCAGCATGAAAGAGAGTGCTTAGGATATGATATTGTGTCTCCTAATCACTCTCTTTCATCCTGATGATGGTTCGCAAAGTGTGATTCAAAAAATTAATGTAAACTCTAACGCACAATCAAATTTAGAAATAACAATTGGATATCTCACAATGCACTATTATTATAATGTGAACATGTTGTAAAATGAGTTTTTTACCATATGTGACCTGTCATATCCCTCGTTAACCCCTTGATCATGGAATTAAAGATAAATAGGTAAATGAGATAAAATAGTTATAATAATATTTTAATGAGTATATAAATAGATTTAATATGTATTATTATTGAATATATATGAACTTAAAATTAATAATAATAATTTATAATAAAATGTATAATAATGATTATAATATAAATAATTAATAATAATTGAATATTATTAATATATACTATTCATACAATATATTACATAATAACAAAATTATATAATAAATAAATAATATTATTATAATAGTACAAAATAATAAATTGTAATATAAATAATAATAATGTAAGAATGATAGAATATTATAATGTTATATAATTTAATAAACAATTTTGTTACAAGTAATTTCGAGGGAAGATTAAAAGTAGTCCTAACTAGGGAACATTACAATGGAAGCTAATGAAGGAAGGTTGCCTCACATTAGTTTTAAGTTGGTGTTAGATCATATACAATGAACCGATAGAATATATTATGGAGAGGCACAAGTTAGTAAGTAATCGCAGTGACTACAACATCTAGTAATGCAATCACATACTTATTGAAGGAGACTCTGATGTGGTTTTCACATCGTAAAATATTTGTCTGAATGGATTATGACCAGGTATCAATAGCATTGTTCTTGCCATCGACTAAACTAATATTCGACGTCTTAAATAATCAACACTTATAGAGGCATGTGGGCAACATGGAGTAAATATAATTATTGACAACCTTTTTCTGATATCGACCCGAATGGGTGGCGACTAGAATTAGAAAACACTTAAGCAAATCGAGATCAAGTAGAACACTAAAGAGGGAAATCAACAACATAGTGTTCGATATTGCGAACTTGAGTATTCAGCACTAATGGAGTTTCTAAGTTGTCTATCATAAGCGTAAGAAGATAAAACCAATAAATGAAATTTTCCATGCAGAGACAACATATCAAATTATATCTTATACCTTCACCATCACGCCCTTGGAGGGAGTGATTGCATGTAAGACGGCTATCAGGCACTAATGTTGAAGATGGTTGTTAACTATACCAAAAATATAATTAGACAACTAATATAAAGACAAATTTAACTAAGTATGATCTGATATATTTGTTGAAAGGTGTGATTAAGTTATTAATAAACAAAGGGGTGTGACTTCTCATATGAGTAAAAGGATAACTTCTAGTTTTGATGTATGCTCTTACATAATAATTTAGTCTACTACATAAAGTTAAATATCTCAATATGTATGTAATCTTTTTATTTTCCTAAAGAATATGAAGAGAACATATGAACTATTGTCTCTTTTAAAAATATCTCCATATGAAAGAAATCATTAACTTGATTAGCTTGTTAAAAAGCTCTTAATACCTTGAATTTCTAAACAAGAAGAACTTTGAAAATAAAATATAAATTCAATACATTTTTTAAATGAATTATGAACGTGTCAAATTTTACTAGAATATACTTTTAAAATAAAAACTTTATTTTTATTTTTAATATAAAATATATAATATACATAAATAATTTATTTATTAAAATTTATATATACTTTTATAAAGAATTGGTTGCTCCACATTTTCTAGATATATTCCATTTGTCCACCATCTCTATTGTTACTACTATATTTTATATGAAAATATAGCTAATGTTCATTTGACATTATTACCCTGAAGGGGTTTACTATGAAAGCCATCCAACTGTTAGAAATGCATCGACGGTCGACACAGTAGTAGAGGCATGCAAGACGATTGAAATCTTGCGAGCCGTGCAATTTCTCATATGTCATTGGTTAAAACAAATATCCAAAAAATTGGATAAGTGGCTCGTATCTTCATCGTTGGCATTTGAACGCAGCAGTCAAAATGATCTAAATCGTCCGTTCAACTATTAGAAGCCTTTATTTACATTAAATACGCATTCCAACTGTTTCAACTGTTAGAAGCCTTTATTTTCATTAAATATGCATTCCATTAGGGAGACTTTTAATTTTTATAGCCTTTTAAGGCTTACGTAGGTTTATGTGATTCGATTTCATTTTTAAAGTTAGTTTTTTCAAATTAGTTTTTTTTTAATTATTAATTAGATTTAATTTTTATTTTCATTAGATATGCATTCCATTAGGGAGACTTTTAATTTTTATAGCCTTTTAAGGCTTACGTAGGTTTATGTGATTCGATTTCATTTTTAAAGTTAGTTTTTTTTTAACTAAACTTTTTAGTTAGTTTTTTCAAATTAGTTTTTTTTTAATTATTAATTAGATTTAATTTTTATTTTCATTAGATATGCATTCCATTAGGGAGACTTTTAATTTTTATAGCCTTTTAAGGCTTACGTAGGTTTATGTGATTCGATTTCATTTTTAAAGTTAGTTTTTTTTTAACTAAACTTTTTAGTTAGTTTTTTCAAATTAGTTTTTTTTTTATTATTAATTAGATTTAATTTTTATTTTCATTAGATATGCATTCCATTAGGGAGACTTTTAATTTTTATAGCCTTTTAAGGCTTACGTAGGTTTATGTGATTCGATTTCATTTTTAAAGTTAGTTTTTTTTTTTACTAAACTTTTTAGTTAGTTTTTTCAAATTAGTTTTTTTTAAATTATTAATTAGATTTAATTTTTATTTTAGTGGTTTGGTTTTTTATTAATTATATTTTGTTAATTAATTAATTAGATTAGCTTTTTAATTAGTTTTTGTTTTGTTTTTATTTTTAGATTTTAATAATTTAGTTAGTTTTAGATTTTTTATTTTTTATTTTAATTTTTAATAATATAATGATATGGTTTGCGAGCAATTAAGCATGCACTTGATTTAAGAAGAAATTGGTAAGAATTTTAAACATACATTACTGGAAAGAAAGAAGACATCATTCATTTAATTATATTTTAATACATATAGGAAATATTATATATTTTTAATTCTGTATTTAAGAAAACACTAATATTAGGCATGAGTAAGATGAAGTACACGTTTTAATATTTTGTATGTAAGTTGCAATTATGAATAGAAAATTTTTAATTATTTACATTTTCAAAGTTAATTTAAAAGATTATATAAAATATATTATTTTTATATTTATATTTAAAAACTATTTGAGTGAAACGTGTCAAATATATATTATTGTGGAGACAATAATTTTATTGGTAAAATATTTCACTTTAAAAATTATTACAGTATGATTGATATTAATTATTATATCATAATTAAAAATACGATTGCTATATGATTATAAAAATTTATACATTTATTAATTTTTAAATAATAATTAAAAATTTATTATAATAAATTACTACCCAAATTATTAATTCGGGGTACCTATTGCATACCAAGATGCAATTACTAGCTATATTTTATATAAAAAGCTAATCTTTAATATCATGCAATATGCAACATTTATCATTACTACTGCTCTTCAAAGTAATATTGAAGGGTAGGATAAACTAAATTATCGGGGAAAACATTGTGGTCAGACATTAAAACTATTCGCTCCGTGTTGAAGCAGACATATCAGTAGAGATGGAGGGCAAGGCGAGGTCTGATAATGGCCTCCAATGGAATTGTTTTGTGTATTGTGAGCCCAATCCCCCCTGTCAAGTCAATTACGGTACCCTCTGGAGGAAACCATTCGAAGCTCTGAAGCAGACGCCCTAATGTATAGCTGACCACAATCAACGCCAAAGAGATGCCCGGGCACATTCTCCTCCCTGAACCAAACGGAAATAATTCAAAGTCCTGCCCTTTCACATCAATCTCTTTGCCCCTGTTGAGAAAACGTTCAGGATCAAATTCCGAGGGGCGTTCCCACACGGCAGCGTCCCTTTGAATTGCCCACACATTCACCAACAGTTGAGTTCCTGCGGGAATGTGATATCCTCCAACAGTACAGGCCTCGCTTGATTCGTGAGGGAGCAAAAGAGGTGCCGGTGGATAAAGTCTCAGAGTTTCTTTCACAATTGCCTGCAAATATTTCAGCTTGTGCACATCTGATTCATCCATTAATCGCTCCTGTCCGACATGTATATCAATCTCTTGCTGGGCTTTTGCCAAAATGTCCGGATGCTGCATCAGACTTGACAGTGCCCACTCGACGGTCATATAGGATGTTTCAGTACCTCCGCTTATCAGGGTCTGCAAAACCAAGAGACAAAGCTTTTAGGAAAGAGCGTATAAAAGCCCATGAGTTGAGATCAACTTTTTGGGTGTGTAGTGATCAAAGACATCGGCTGTTGATACACAGACTGAGATTCACTTAAACTATTAGTGCCTTGTCCACAACACAGCTGCTACAGATCATTAACTAATTTGACTGTTTCTATATAGACTCCAAATAATCAGTTGATCTTTCTGAATAATTTTATATGAATCATCCCAACAAATCAAAACTTAGAACTATTCTACGCTTAAGCAATCTAAACAGTTTATACAATCAAAACTTAAAATTATTCAACACTTTAGCGATCTAAATAGTTTATGCAAAGAGAAAGTAATACAAGAACATACAAGGGCAGTGGCTTTCACTGTATCGTCTTTATTGTCGGTCTCAATTTCATGGTTGTCCGTTGCAGAGATGAGGACATCAATCAAGTCTGGAGCATGAACACTTCCCTTTTCTCGGTGATCGTGGAGCAATTTCTTCATATACACCTCCCTCTTCTTCTTTAGATTCTTCATTTCACACACTGTTCCATTCGGATCGACCCACTTAAGGAAAGGCAGGTAATAGCCGATATCTAATGCTCCACCTAACGAGGAACCTTGTTTTAGCATCTGCTTGAACTGCTGCGCTTCTTCGAAATCCTCCGAACAGAGATCTGGCGAGAATCTCTTGTTGGCAACTATTCGCAACATGATATTATATGTGAGATCTGATAGCCTCGACTTCATGTTCACTGGATTAATGTCTCGCTGCGAACTCTCGAACAGTGAACGGATGAGGCCGCAAATTTCCTCTTCACGGACGTGCTGGAAAGATTCGATCCTGTCTGCAGTAAAGAGCTGGAGCCTGCATACCTTTCTGATTTTTCGCCAGTATGAGCCATAAGGAGCCAAACTGAACATTTTGAAGTCATACCCAATATGCTTTCCTGCAGAGATATGTGGGCGCGAAGCAAAGGCTTTGTCATTTGTTGTAAAGCATTCTTTTGCCAGATCTGAAGAACTGATAACCAAAACTGGGCGGACCCCAAGTTGGAGATGCATGATGGGGCCATATGTCTCTGAAAGAGAGGACAGAAGTCTGTGAATGGGTTGTTTGCTTCGACTTAGAAGAGGAATATGCCCAAGTATTGGCCACGATGGAGGATGCGGTGGCTTTGACTTAACTCTACGTCCAAGAAAGTTTGCAGTTAGCAAAAGGGCAGCCAGTACTACAGCAAGAACGGCAATGGAAGTTGCTTCCCACGCCATAACTCACTGCCCAATAATTGTGATTTGGATAACCTCGCTAGAGTTCTGTGTGAACACGGCTTTATTATAAGCTTCTCTGAGTGTTTCAATACAAAATAAACTAGTTTGAAAATGTTAATGTGACATATAAAAGATAATATAAATGCGTACAGCCATGTGATGAACATGTTGATGATGTAAGGGATGGCACATAATTAACATTCATAGGTAAGAACATGTCACCCATGACCTTGCAGCATAATGATATTTTGTTTTTGAGGAAGTAAAATAAAGGAGAATGATTTTATTAATACGGTTTTTAAAACAAATTGGTAGTTTTAATATTAAATTTCACTTTTTTTAAGCAATTGAATAAAACGATGAAACTATTTAGGTGGAAAAAATAAAAGATAAGATTTAATATAATGTTTGTTTCATAATCTATTATCTTAATTAAGATTAAACAAATGTTGTAAAATTAGTGAATGACTTTATGTTGATTTGGACCACTGCAACAATAATATAATAGAAAGTAAAGATATATTGTATTTGTCTTATGGACCAAGTAATTATGACATAGATTCCACCTTTTCTAAATTTTAAAATATTTTTTTTTATCTCTTCTTAATGTTTTTAGTCTATTTATATATACATATTGGTCATTCTTCCTTCAAATTTACAAGTGATAAGAATAATAAGTATTTTTTGTTAAATCATGGAAGGACATCTATTTAATAGCTAGATAGAAGATCAAGAATAATTCTCTCAAACATACAAAATGTCCTAAATGCTTGTCTCGTATGGATACTCTAGGTCAAACCATGAAAGTATATGTACAACATGAAAAAAAACATCATTTTCACTCGTGTATGCCTCAAATAATACTAAAATAAATTTATTTTCTTTCATTGCTCTATTCAAAGTGAAAAATATAAAGGATATGTATTGCTTGTACATCCAAGTAGCCATACCTCAATGATATACAAACTATATCAAGTTAATCACATGTCATCAACATATACAACCCATATCATGCAATCATATGCACTCCAATTGTCAAACCTATCACGAAGGGGAAAAAAATGTCTAGGAACTCCCACTGCATAGGTAATGTTAGATCTAAAAATTATCTAGATATTCAAAGATCCGTTAATAAGATCATATAGATAGTGAAACCATAACCATATAGTACCAAGGAATATCTACAACAATATGCATAACATGCAAACCAATGACATAGCTCCATAGAAAACTTGGAGTCCATTGCAATGTGGAAAAAAACATCCAAGAAGATAACCAAGAACAAAGAGAAGAATTGTGAACCAAAACATGTAGCATGTCCTACATATGCCTCTAAATGCCAATTGTGAGAAAGTATGATCTCCTGCATCAAACACCCCAAAGAGAAAGCACCACAAAACCCATCTATTCAATCCTATATGATTAAATAAACACATACACACACACCATATAATTAACATGGATGTAAGTCTCTCTAATAAAAGAAGATGAAACCAAACAACATCCCCAATCCAAGAAGGGAACAAGCCCAATACTATCTCCTAATCTCAACATCAATGAATACATCATAAATTAGCCATAATGCATAAGGATATAAACTTGTCATACACTGCTCAAATGAACCATCTACAACCAAACAACTGTAGCTCAAGACCCATATGCATGATAAGGAAAAAACATAAATCGTAATGCACCTAAAAGTACAAATGGGTTATAGCTTTCAAGTAATGAACCACAACGTAAACCAAGACTAGGGAATCAAAATACTCCTTCAATAAATCCAAGTCATCATGACTCATCTAAGAAAAAACTCCAAATAAGTGCATGTTGAACTCATGTCCAACCAAGTTGTGGGTTCCTCAAACTTCCAACTAAAAACCTCATCAAGAGTATCCATCTCAACATGTCTCTAATAATAAGAGAACTCCAAGCCTCAACTATATCTCCAAGCATCCATGAGTATCTATAACTAATGAATCCATGCCAAATTCCAAAATATAATATAGCATCATCACAAAGTAATTTCAAGAAAATGATAATGTACTCAATACCAAGAGAACCAACCAAGATCAATGTCAAAGCTCTCTATATATATATGTGTGTGTGTGTGTGTGTGTGTGTGCAAGATCATGAGGGGCCAAAAAGTGGTGACGTAAAAAAATCCACTTTTCAGTCGTCCAAAAGCACATGAAAATGTATGTTGACTTTTTAGTAGGCTTGGGTGTCAATACACCTAGGCAAACTTGACACCAAAGCACAAGCCTTATTGGGTACCTGATTTTTTTGGGTACCTGAAACCTGTGGCATAAATCAAAACCCGCGAGCCGTTTTCCTCATTTCTCCTCACGTTTTGAGTTTGGAAAATAGCTCCAAATATCATATACATGATATTTTTGGGTACCTGATTGCACCAACAACAAATTCGACTCTGTAGTTGATCCAATAAGTAAATTCTTGCTATATCTTGATTAATTTCTTTCATTTTCATGTTAAATGTAGTTTTTTGGGTTAAAATAGGGTTTTATATTGATTTTTTTAATAATATATGAAATCAATTTGAAATTTATATTTTTTTATTATTTAATCAGGCATGGCTAACAAAAATGAAGATAATAACCCTCCCCTACCAAATCACGATCCCAAAAATAATCCAAAACCACTTCAAAACCCTCAATCTTTAGAAGATTTGATACAGGAGAACTTGAACACTATACAGGGCTTCAGAAACATGTATCACAATATACCTACATTAGCTCCTATGCTTTCCACCATAAATACCATTGTTGAAAACATTGACACCCTTACGCAACAACATAATGTTGCTCTTCATTGGCACAATGATATGCATGCCCATTTTGATGACGAGCTTGACCATGATGGGGTTGCGGCCCTTAATATAACTAAGGAAGATATCTAGCCTCCCTTTTTGTTAATCCTAAAATCGGATTAAAAGTTGACCCCAAAAAGCCCAAATTATCGATAAAATGGTGCACAAATGAAGCAACATGTGCACACACTTTTGGGATCACTGGTGGATGGTTTTTGATAAACCACCCCATAGAAATTTGGAGCTCCCTTTCTATTTCATAAAAAAAATGTATGATGAGTTTGTGCTTGGTCACAATGTTAATTATTTTAGCATGAGGCCCAACATGGGCGTAGGCAAAGGAGCTCCTCAGAGTAGGCCATTTTCCCAATGCAAAAAAGCCACTACCTTTGTCCCCCCCACTGATGTCGCACCCCCTCCTCTAGTACAACATCCCAATATCATTGCAAAGGCTGCCTCACAGAGTATTAGGGCCATTCATTTGTTGAGTGATCAATTGATCATGCAGACCAAGTCATTTTTGCCTCCTGGTGTGGATGATGCTACCACATTGACATCTGGCCAGAGTTCACATGTATGTGTGCCCCATATTTACATTTTATGCAAGAATATGTACCTCAGACCGCTTACTGATGTTGAAATGTATCAGTATGTTATTGATGAGGAGGATACAGGAAACGCAACTGTAGAGGCTGCAACACCTCATGGAGCATCTACATCTCATGAGAGTGCTCAGGAGGGGTACACAGAGCCATGGACTCCTATTGATATAGTAAGAGTAAACATTATAAATAAATTTGTCACATGACTTATTTAATGTAAAAATAATTTATTTATTTAGATTAGTTTTAATGATTGCATGCACTTATGTATATATATTTTTTCCATTTATGTTCAGTCGATGACGAAGGAGGAGTTGAGACAGGTGGATGACTTCACACTTTTGGCCATTTCATTTGGCCTTGACACCTGTACGGTATATTAAAAATTATGTACCTATTAGTTTTTTTATATCATTTGGTGTACATGCTTAAATCTCTATCAATTAGAGAAATAAAATTCATACATTTACTAATATATTGTCATCTTATTGTACTCTTGCAGGCTACAACTAATGTCAGTGGGGGGCATGAGGAGGTTCCTTCTTCATGTGCTGACAAAGGAAAGGTAATTAATTGTTTAAGATTAATTATGTATGCATATGTATGCCACTTGTGTGTAGTAATAAATATTTTACTTGTATTTTATTGTATAGGGCGTGGCTCTTGATGATGTCCTGACATAGGTTCAGGAGCCTAGGCTGACATGCATCTCGATTTGGAGTGATAGCCCGATTGTACATAGACTTTTACATATTGTTATTTTTATTTTGTAACTAGGGTTGTTATGATGAAGTATATTTATATATAATTGACAATCTTTTTACTCTCATAGGTTACTCCCAGTGTGAGGGAGGGCCCATGAGAATCTTTCATATCTTTGTTGACCCAGCCCACTATTCCAAAGGAGGGATCAACGGATGTAAGTTTTAATTTTAGTTCAATCAATTTGTAATATTATTATGCTATCATCCTATTTTGTAGATTTATGTTCCACTACTCTACTAATCTCATTATTGAAAATATATATTTATAGGTCGAAGTTGGTTATGGTGGCATTGTCCCTTCGCTACCAAAGACTTATGTTAGGACACCTAATCATGGTAGGCGACCGAGAGACCAGGTACAGATGTTTGTATTCAGTTATAATTTTAATTAAATTAGTGTTTGAATTATGAAATGTGTGTTTGTGTGTGTGTGTGTGTGTACAAATCATATAAATTAAGCAATCTAACTTGGGTTTGAACTCATTTTTTATGTAGGATCAATCAGAGCCAAACACTTCTTCAAAGAGGCTACATTTTGATGATCCCCCTATGACATAGGATGTAGTTTTAGTTTTGTGGTCATTTAGAGATGCCACTTGGTACATTTTGAGATGGCATAAATGCCATGTTGTGCACCTTGAAACATTTATTTTGTAGACATTTTGAAATGGCATGTGCTATATTTGTATATGGAGATACTTTTGATACATTTGATACTTTCTATATATAGAACATGTTCATTTTTATGTTATATTTGTGTCATATTTTGTATACATATTTACTATTCATGTTTATGGAATAGAATGGTGAAGTTATATCTTGACTATGATTATCATTATGATTTAAATTATATCTTGTTGAAGTTATATGTCAATTTGTTTGAATTTTTTATAATAGATGTAATAATTTACCCTGATGTAATAATTTACGTAGGTGTAATAAATTAATAGATGTAATGGATTTGTTGTCCTCAGTCACATACCTTGGGTCACTTGGGTTAAGCATGGTCATGAGCATTCCAGTGGTTCCATGGGCGGAACGGGGTTGTCATTGGCGTTAATCCGGCCAACCATAGTCGATGGAGTAGACGGTTTGATGTGAGGATGGATGGTTTGAAAGATACACTTCAGAGCTACTTTCAACTGACCCTCACTACAAGTTTTGGCATCGACTGAGATCGCCTTGCCAAATGCAAACGATGTCGAATTGCCCAAAACCAAGAGAGGGTATTATAGACCTTAGAAACATGATCCTGTAGCAACTAATGGTTTGTCGATACCTCTCATGAGGTCTGAGATATGAGCCTCAGAAGATCACTTCCCAATCATGCTTAGTGCACCTTGGGGTCACTTGGGTCAAGCGTGGTCGTGAGCATTCCAGTGATTCCGTGGGCAAAATGGGGTTGTCACTGGTGTTTACCCAACCAACTGGAGCTGATGGAGTAGATGATTTGATGCCAAGATGAACGGTTTGAAAGATATACTTCAGAGCTACTTTCAACTGACCCTCACTGCAAGTTTTGGCATCAACTGAGATCGCCTTTCCAAATGCAAATGAAGTCGAATAGCCCAAAACTGAGAGAGGTTATTATAGACCTTGGAATCATGATCTTGTAGCCCTTGACATTTTGTTGATACCTCTCACAAGGTCTGAGATATGAGCATCAAAAGATCATTGCCCAATTGTGCTTAGTGCACCTTGGGGACACTCGGGTTGAGCATGGTGTGAGCATTCCAGTGGCTCCGTGGGAAAAATGAAATTTTTACTGGCATTTACCTAGCTAACTAGAGCTGATGGAGCAAATGGTTTGATGCCAGGATAGACAGTTGAGCTACTTTCAACTGACCCTCAATGCAAGTTTTAGCATCGACTGACATCGCCTTGCCAAATGCAAACTAAGTTGAATCGCCCAAAACTGAGAGAGGTTATTGTAGACCTCAAAAACAAGATCTTGTAGCCCCTAATGGTTTGTTGATACCTCTCACAAGGTCTAAGATATGAGCCTCAGAAGATCACTTCCCAATCATGCTTAGTCCACCTTGGGGTCACTTGGGTCAAGCATGGTCACGAGTATTCGAGTGACTCTGTGGGTGGAATGAGATTGTCATTGGCATTTACCTGGCCAACCAAAGCTGATGGAGTAGATAGTTTGATGCCAGGACAGACAATTTGAAAGATGCACTGTAGAGCTACTTTCAACTAACCCTCACTGCAAGTTTTGGCATCAACTAAGATCGCCTTGCCAAATTCAAATGAAGTTGAATCACCCAAACTTGAGAGAGGTTAATGTAGACCTTGGAAACATGATCATGTAGCCCTTGACACTTTGTCAATACCTCTCATGAGGTTCAAGATATGAGCCTCAGAAGATCACTGCCCAATCATGCTTAGTGCTCCTTAGGGTCACTTGGGTCAAGCGTGGTCGCGACCATTCCAATGACTCCATGGGCAGAATGAAGTTGTCATTGGCATTTACTTGGCCAACTAGAACTAATGGAGAAGATGGTTTGATGCTAGGACAAATGGTTTGAAAGATACACTTTAGTCCTACTTTCAATTAACCCTCACTACAAATTTTGGCATCACCTGAGATTTCCTTGCCAAATGCAAATGAAGTCAAATCACATAAAACTGAGAAAGGTTATTGTAGAACTTAGAATCATGATCCCATAGCCCCTGACAGTTTGTCGATACCTCTCATGAGGTCTGAGATATGAGCCTCAGAAGATCATTGTCCAATCGTGCTTAGTGCACCTTGGCGTCACTTGGGTCAAGTGTGGTATGAGTGTTTCAGTGACTTTGTGGGTAGAACAGGGTTGTCACTAGCGTTTACCTAGCCAAATGGAGCTAATGGATCAAATGGTTCAATGCCAAGAAGGATGGTTTGAAAGATACGCTGCAGAGCTACTTTCAACTGACCCTCACTGCAAGTTTTGGCATTGACTAAGATCACCTCTCCAAATGAAAACGAAGTCAAATCGCCCAAAACTGAGAAAGGTTATTATATACCTTAGAAACATGATCCAGTAGAAACTGACGATTTGTTGATACCTCTCATGAGGTCTGAGATACGAGCCTCGGAAGATCACTACCTAATCATGCTTAGTGCACCTTGGGGTCACTTGGGTCGAGCATGGTTGTGAGCATTCTAGTGACTCCGTGGGTGGAATAGAGTTGTCACTAGTGTTTACCCAGTCAACCAAAGCTGATGGAGCATATGGTTTGATGCTAGGATAGATGGTTTGAAATATAAAGTTTAGAGCTACTTTCAATTAACCCTCACTGCAAGTTTTGACATCGACTGAGATCGCCTTTCCAAATGCAAACGAAGTCAAATCACCCAAAACTAAGAGAGGTTATTGTAGACCTCAGAATCATGATCTCGTATCCCTAATAGTTTATCAATACATCTCATGAGGTTCGAGATATGATCCTCAGAAGATTGCTTCTCAATCGTGCTTAGTGCACCTTGGGTTCACTTGGGTCAAGCATGGTCGCAAGCATTCTAGTGACTCTGTGGGAAGAATGGGGTTGTCATTAGCATTTACTCAGCCAACCAAAGTTGATGGAGTAGATGGTTCAATGTCAGGATAGATGGTTTGAAAGATACACTTCAGAGCTACTTTCAATTGACCCTCACTACAAGTTTTGTCATCGACTGAGATCACCTTGCCAAATGTAAATGAAGTCAAATCACCCAAAACTGAGAGAGGTTATTGTAGACCTTAGAATCATAATCCCGTAGCCCTTAACAATTTTTTGAGACCTCTCATGAGGTTTGAGATATCAGCATTAGAAGATCGTTACCTAATCATGCTTAGTGCACCTTGGGGTCACTTGAGTCGAGCGTGGTTGTGAGCATTCCAATGAATCTATGGGTGGAATGGGGTTGTCACTAGCATTTCTAATGTTATGATAGTGAACCACTAGCTTATAGTCCACACCATTTTTGGTAACAAAAAAGTTAACCCTTTTACTCTCCCATGCAAACTAGCATGTCACTTGCAGACCATAAAACACACAATGCATTATGGTACACTAGGCAGCCTACAAGTAGTTGTGTTTTATAGATTGAGTAAGTAGTCCTTGGGAACATGTCCTTGTCTGCCCTTACCTATAATACTCTCCAAGTACTCCACCAGTTTTGTTTCAATGACTGTTAGTGGTACTCAAAGGGACAGTCGGTCTCTTCAGATTTACAAACCACCTCTGTAAATGTTAACTTCCTCAATCAGAACACAACTAGACTCGTGTATAAAAACCACAATTTTTCATTTAAGGCATGCTCCAGTGATATCCCACATATGCCAGCTACCCAAAAAATTAATCTTTTTAAGTCTTTGGACAACCCAACTCCATTACCATACACATGACATGTTCCATGTCCTCAAAGCCATGCATGCACATCTTATAACATCCCAAACTTCTCGACCAGCCATATATCTTTTCCATATACATCTTGACTCCAGCATGCAAAACCATGAACCATATTTCTTGATTGTTTGAAATGAACTTTTAAAGCATCAAAGATTATTTGAAATGATAATAAATAATATCCTTAAAGCATTAGAAACAACAATCAAACATGTAAAAATTCAAACCATGCAAATGACATAAGTAAATGACATGTAAGATCCCTTGTTGGCACTATTGGCCACCCATACATGATTTTGGTCATAATTCCTTATCAAGACTTCTAGGACATTTAACTTTTAAATCAAATTGATTGTTACAAATTTCCATTATAGGCTTCAAAAGATCTCAAGTAACCATTAAGGATCCTTTTGTCCTTTTATCTCTGATTGGATCCATGGTTACCATAGGTGTCTTCATAGGTGCTCCTACACAAGTTACAATCCACATACAAAACCAAGTTTATTGACTCAAAATACAATCTAAGAAAGGTGAAATTAATGTATTGAAATTAAGCTTAACAAACTTAGAAAACAATGCACTAAGTTAACTTATTACCTAGTCAAGTGTTCCTGAAGGGTCATCTCTTTGCTTTAGGGTCTCCAATATTGCTTCATGATCAACATTACTAATAGTCCAAATTTTTTTTGTCTTTGGTCTTCCTTGCTGCTTTGACAACTTGAAATTTGTTGCTATAACAAGGTGTGAATACATGAGAATAGTTTTATGCTTCTCATAGTCTTGAAATGTAGGAATTTCATTCTTTCTAATCATGTACGTTCGCATCCATGTTCCCGCAACAACAACTAAACCAATAGGATATATGAACCCATCACCATCTATCATCAGTTGTACAAGCTTCTATTTACCTCATACACAACATGCTAACCAATAATCTGACCTCTCATCATTCCCCTGTAGTGCAACCAATGCAAAAACATCTCCTGGCTGCAAAAGATTTGAAAGATGGTCATACTCAACTGAAGTGTCCATGTCATCATTTCTTATAGAGAGTGTCAAAGATAAAGGAGTTAGATACTGTGGAACCCATGTATCCACCCACTCACTTGACTCACAATGATCCCAATCATACTAAAAATACATGGGGAAAAAACAAGCCAACTCTCATGTCCATATGGTCCATGTACTACTATTGGAGCTTTGGAATGAATACATTTTTGAAGAGTCTTTCACTATTTGATAATCCAATCTATCTCCTATAGTTCCCTCCTCAACCAACCAAAATAATCTATGCACTATAGAATCAAGAGTCCCCCCTATGACAATACTAAAGTACACCAATCAACAATATAGAATGAGCATCAAGAAGTACAACACCTAAAATCCTCAATTTCTCCTTAACTAGAGCTCTCTTCACACATGCACCTGCTCCATCATGATCCCCTTTCCCATGCCCTAACTCAAAAAAACTCCAAATATGAGGTACAGATCTCTCCACATGCATTCTACACAACCAATAAAATATTTTGGCATTCTTAAATTGACCGGTGTAATTATCCGACCAAATGAGATGCATATCCATAGCAATACCATTTTCCTGCAAGAAGTCAAAATAGTTCTGGAAATAATGTTGAACAAACTCGTGAGAGTGAGACCTATCATCGCTCATATAAAAATAGTACTCTATGATTATCTTTCACTTATCTTTTTTTCTATCAAGGGAATTTCTATATGTGATGTGTACAAAAATAACAACCTGAATGGAATTGTAATATTGAGCTTGAGTCTCATTCTGGGGCTGCAATGTATAGTTCTCTACAAAGTCCACAATGGATATAATAGTTTGATGGGGAAAGTTCCCTTACATGTCCTGAATTGTTGATCCAACCATTGAGACCTGTGACTATGCCTTGCATACTTGTAAAAAAGATTTGTCTTGAAATCTGAGATAAAATCAGCAACATTGTATTCTTTTGCAACTAACTCACATCTAGAGCCTTCACCTCCACTCTTCAATGTATATTTCACTATTTCATATACCTTTTTTTGGACGAGTGTCTTTCCAAAATTGTGTTCCAAAGTCTCATGAAAACATGTCCTAAACTTGGACAAGCCACCACATTCTGAGCACTTGGCATTTAAGCAATCTTTTTTATAAAATAAACAACCATCATCTCTCTGACATAAAAATTGATCTAGCAAGTCTCTTGATGATTTGGGAAGACCAGTTGCACCAAACTCCTCTAGCATTTCATTAGTATGAAAAGTAGAATGAATGGACCGTAATAATTCATGATGCATTGAAAACAAAACATGATATTTGCAACAACATGTATTCTGAATCTTAAGGGGTACACAATAAAATGGCTTCACGGATTCAAAAGACCTTTGTGATATTTCCAATGTTGGATGTGTCTCACAAAATTTTTTATACAACATTGTTTGACTTACCTCCACATAATGTTTAGGATGTGGAGTGCAGTCTTGATTGCAAACTCTCAACTTCAAGACATCCTTCACATTTGGTGACACTCTTGAGTTAGCATCCCAAAATTATTGAATTTCATCCTTGACAACATCTATTATCTTCTTATCGAAACATGGAAGTCTCCCACCATAAGCCCATGTATCAATTTGAAGTGGATCATAAGGTCTTTCTCTTCTTGCAAGTGCTCTACCCAAAGATTTACTATCTATATTGAAGTCAACACCAGTTTGTCTCATCAAATGAGCCTTTCTCAAATGATGACTTACTAAGGAGGTTGTAATAACCCTCTGAGAAACTCTCTTGTCTTTTTCTCTACTAGTATTCCCAATGCTATTGAGAGCTTTGAAAATATTCTTCACAACAATGGCATTTCTTTCCATTTCCTTGTTCACACAAATCTTCAATTTCATAAGCACAAGTCTCATCTTTTGCATCTTTAACAATTGCATAAAAATTTGACATTACTCAACTAATGTCTTGTTTCCAAAAAATTGATCATAAAGTCTTGAAGCCTACAACCTAACGGTTCTATGTGACCTCTTTCTTTCCCAATTATTCATAATGTTCTCCTCAATTTCAATTAACCATTTAGGTGTTCTTGAAAGCCCCGAATTGGAAGATTGATTATCTTTATTGCAAGGGACTTCATTTTACATATAATTTGGAGATGTGTAATGTTCATGTGGTTCTTGTGCAACATTTTCATTCCCCAAGTCTACATTTTCAATCTCCATTTGTACAATTTCATCTTCATTCCATTCATTGTCATTCCCCAAATCTACGTTTTCATTCACCAAGTCTACATTTTTGTTCTCCATCTCTACATTTTGATCTTCACTCCATACATTGTTATTCACAAAATTAATTTCCATATTATTTTCAAATTCAACATCCTCTTCACTTGCAACTACATTTACGGGGTCACCTTGATTAATGTTTAACATACATTCTCTCCTTCGGTGATTTTTCCTATCTTTTTCCCTATATGCTTGAATTTCTTCATCCGTCACCTTCCTCTTCCGTTTAACCTTTCAAAAATTGTTGCTTCCCATGGTGAGACCACAAGTTGACAAAAAATAAAAAATGGGCCCCAAATCACTTTTTTTTCATGCAACCTGTGAAAAAGTTTGAAATCTCGTGCTTCTCTGGTTTGTGGGGACAAGGAATATTTTGGTCAAAGTTACACCAGTCAATAATCTGGTACCTGATATTTCAAGGTACATGAAAAAATAGCAGGAGTAAATGAAAAAATTGAACTTTTATATATATAAAGAGGTATATAATATATATATATAATATATTATATATAATAATGTATATAATATGTATAATGTATTATATATTAATGTATATAATATATATACTAATGTATTATATATATACTAATGTATATAATGTATATAATGTATATAATGTATTATATATATATATATATATATATATATATATATATATATATATATATATATATATATATATATATATATATATATATAATGTATTCAAAAAAATACCTGCACAGTTGATTTTGAAAAAATAGTTGCACAGTTGATTTGATGATAGACAGTTTCAGCCCAAGTCCTCTTGAAAGTATCTAGCACGGGATTTTTCTACAAACTCCTTGTAATTTTAGCAGTCTGACTATACTGAATAAGTAGATGTCAATGGACTTCCCCTCGATTAAATACAATCTATTTATTTTTTAACTCTCGAAAAGAAATTTCACACAGATGTAGAACCACCATACACTCATCATCTGTTCTAGAAACTAACAGTGGCATAAAAATTGATGTAAGATGATTTTAAGGGGTCATAGGACCTCTTTTGAAACATTGGATAGCTCAAGTGTGTCTGAAGGGGTCATAGGACCCCTTAGGACACACTTGAGGGTTCCAATGTGTCCATAGGGTTCATGAGGACTTCCTATTGGATATTGCCAATGCATGTATGGTGATTGAGACATGTAATATGTTTAATCACTACGTTACTGAATGGGAACTCATACTATTGTCATTTTTATTTTGTCACTGATGTCAACATATGCTTTTATGGAGGAACCAGATTGGTAATTACAGTGTACAGATAGTGTATGGATGTTTCAGATGCTACAAAGTCAGATGAGAGTTCAGATGGATGTTGTGATCTTATATATGTGATCACATCATCAAGTGATGGATATTAATAAAGATACATATGTTTTGGTAAAGACTGGTCACTGGACTGTGATAGTGAGAATTGATAGAGTTAGTCCCTGAATTTTTTATATAGATTTCAGAGGGATTGGATTCAAGGTATGTGATCCTAAAGGATGATGGAAGAGGTACTAATGGATGTTCATTGGTCAGGGCAAGATACAGAATGATTTGTGATGTCATCTCTAGTGTGTGCTCTGGTGATGGCTTATTCAGAAGCTGACTCAGGGAATGAAGCATGTGTATTGTTTGGCAAGCATAATTCAAGGATGTTGGTCCTTAATTGTTGTAATGTAATCATTGTAAACTTGTTTTAGATACCGTATGTATCTTAGCAAGGACTTATGTAATTATTTGTAATTACGAAAGCCTTGTGGGCCGACCTGATCTTGGTAAAATGTAATAAGGTATAAATAAAAGGTTTTTTCTTTGGAAAAGACATGGATCTGATATATGTGATATAAGGAGGCTGCGCACTTGTGTCTGTTGTATGTAGAGCAGAGGATTATTGGTGGACTTTATTGAAACTGATCAAGTAAAGATAGTTGCTAGAAAATAGTTCAAAAGATTATGTATTTCTTCATATACGGGTAAAAGTACAAAGCTGTGTCACACTTTTATAAAGGAAAAGGTCAACAACACACAAAAATTTTAACTTTAATGACATAAAAATGGCATTTATGTTTAAAATTTGGAGCTGATGTAAACTAATGAAATGTGTAAAGGTGGATGAAGTTTATGGCTATAATTTTTTTAATTTTTTTTGAACAAGAATTCACATAGTTTTTAAATTTTTTAAGTCCATTTTTTACTTGCTGAAAAATGTTGAAAAATGAGGGTCTTGTCCGCACCAAAAAAGTATATGTAAATAATCTCTTTTTCCTTTGATTTCAAAATATGTCATAGATAAAATGTATAGCTAGTGCAGAAAAGAAGAAAAATTAGTTTTCAATGTATATTTTCTCTGTTATAACTAATCAAAGTTGAACATACCTGAAATCGACAGTTTTCATCTCGTGTCAAATTTCCCCTATCAAATCTACACCATTCAAAAAATAAATTACACACTCTTGAAGATAGCTGTCTCCTCTAGTGTTAAATATAAATTTTCAATTTTTTTGATAAGCTTTACTATTTTTTTCTATTTTTGAAGCATCTTGTTCTCAAATGTTAAAATACCTACTTGTAGTATTTTGAAATTATAATATATTAGATCTAATTAAAATACTATAAAAATTATATGATGATAATCTTGACTCTGTGCTCTAAAAAAGGGTATTTTTATATTTGTAAAAAAATATCATTAAAAAGAGTAAGAGTTATTGAAATGTCACTTTTCTGAAATAATTTTATTTCTTTAGTAATTGTTATAAAACATGCAGTTAATAGATATTTCCAATTGGAAAAGGTGAAAAACTTATCTAACTTAGCTAGAATGAATCTAGCTAGACCATATGTTTGACAAAAAATAATTTTAGTTAGAAATACTCAAATTCAGCTGTGCTGATAAGTTGTCCTGAAACGTGACACAACTTTGTGCTTTTACCCATACACCTGTTGTGAACTAGTGAGTTCAGAAGGTGGACTTAACCTTCTTTGGGCAGTGAGCCTTGGGTAGTGAGCCCTCTTTTGTTCTTGACTCCTAATAGGGTTTGTCCTCTAACAAGGACTATGTACTGTAATGTTTCAATAAGCTCCTAACGGGGCTATATCTTCTAACAAGGATTACTATACTCTTATTACATTATTTGTGGGTGTTAATTCCCACCAGGGTTTTTACCTTTAACAGGGTTTTCCCGAAACCAAAATTCTATGTTATTGTGTTGGCATTCATTGTGTTTATTGGATCTAATATTGATAAGATTAAAAGGTTAAAGTTTAATATTCTAGCATACAACTGATTCACCCCCCCCCTCTCAATTGTATTGTGGCCTATTATTCCTAACAATTGGTATCAGAGCTTGTGGTCCTCAGAAAGGAAGCTTAACAGCTTGAGGTGATCTTGGAAAATGGAATTCAATAGGAAGGATAGTCCTAAGTTTGATCCTAAAAAATTTCACAGCTGGAAAAACAAGATGTGACCACATTTGCTATGTTTGGGCATAGACTACTGGATGATTGTAAAGAAGAAAGAAACTCTGAAGGCTGAGAATGATTTGGGGTTAGCCAATGATAATGAAAAGAAGTTATTTTCATGCAACATGGTCACAAGAGAAGCATTGATCAGTGCACTATCTGAGGGTGAGTTTACTGATATTAAAGATCTAGATTCAGCACATGAAATTTGGAATAGACTAGAGGCACTTTATGAAGGAGATAAGTATACCAAACAAATGAAATTGCATAACTGGAAGAAAAAGATGGAAAAGCTGGAAATGAATGAAGATGAAAGCATTAGAGCCTATGTTCAAAGTGTTACAGAAGTTGTAGTTGGAATCAAAAATTATGGAGGCACTTATGATGAAGATGAAGTCATTGCAAAGATTCTCAGATCTCTAACTCCTGCTTACAAATTCAAGGCAATTTCAATTCAAGAAATTATACCCCTAACTCCAAACTTTAGCAGAGAGATGTTGATCACAAAGTTAACTACCTTTGAAGCTACAGAATTAGGAGAAGCTACACCTAAATTTGAATCTGCATTCAGGGCATCCACACACAAGAAAGTATCTTCACTTCCAAGCATAAGCAAAGAAGACCCAAGAGAAGAGCTTGGTGAGTATGCTGAGGAATGGGAGAAAATAATGGAAGAAGAAAAGAAGATGGAAGAACTTGTTGCACTGATTTCTAGAAGAGAGAAAAGAGGTAAGGGAAAATTTGAAGGCAAATTACCTTTGAAATGTTTTTCATGTAATAAAATAGGTCATTTTGCATCCAGATGTCCTACAAGAGTTCCTAATTACAAACCTGATTGTGCAAAGATTAGAAGAGAAAAAGAATGTTATTATGCTAGTGAAGGAATCTCTGATGATGTTGATTTAGAAAATGAAGAGATTGGATTTATGTCTATTAAGGATGAACCAGTTCATGAAGAAAAATCCTTAGTATCTCATGTTGACAAGAAAACTGAATGGATAAGTGACACTAGATGTTCTCATCACATGACTAGTGATAAGAACAAGTTTGTTAAATTAGTAAATTATGATAGAGGTGTTGTAAGGTTTGGGGACAATCTCCCAAAATCCATAATAGGAGTAGGATCCATCACTTTGGATGGAAAGACTAATATAGACAATGTACTACTTGTTGAAGGACTAAAACATAATTTGTTGAGTGTCAAACATCTTATGGATAAAGACTTTCAGTTAAGTTTTGTTAATGGTAAATGCTTCATCCAAAGAAAGGAAGAAAAACTAATTTCTACTGGTTCAAATCTAGAGCTAATGCAGTAAGAGATCTACTAAAGACTATAAAACCTTCTAACACTGTATGCAGAGAATGTGTCATGGGAAAGCAAACTAGAAGCAGTCATAAAAGCAAAACATTTACATCAAAAGGGAAGTTGGATCTAATACATAGAGATCTATGTAGGCCTAAAAGAACAAAGTCATACTATGGTGAAAGGTATTTTATACTCTTTATTGATGACTTTTCTAGAATGATGTGGGTTACTTATTTAAGAGAAAAATTAGAAGCATTTGATAAATTCAAGTTGTTTAAAGCAAAAGTTGAGAATGAATCAGGTTTAAAAATAAAGTGTTTAAGATCAGACAGAGGTGGAGAGTTTACATCATATTTATTTAATTCATACTATGAAGAGCATGGGATAAAAAGATAAATATCTACTCCTGGGACTCCACAACAAAATGGGATAGCAGAGTGAAGAAACAGGACTAGACTTGATGCTGCAAGAATAATGTTGATTGAAGGAAATGTATCTCATGTACATTGGAGAGAGGCTATTGGAAAAGAAGTGTACACATTAAATAGAATTCAAATCAGAGAAGGTACAAGTAAGACTCCCTATTAAATATGGTTTGATCATACTCCTACTATTAAATATTTTAGAATTTTTGGTAGAAAATGTTATATCAAGAAGGATGATGAGATAGGGAAATTTGATGCTAGAAGTGATGAAGGTATCTTCCTTGGTTACTCTATTAAAAGAAAGGCATACAAATATTTCAATCTAAGATTGAGGAAGATGGTTGAAAGTAACAATGTAAGAATAGATGAGAAATTTCAAATACAAGAAAGAATGTATGATAGCAGTCAACTATCAAAAATAAAAGAAACCATTGCTACTGCAGAAGAAGAAGAACTTGTTGAGGAAGAAAGTGAAAAAGAGGCTTGTGATGCTGTTACAAGAAAGACTAATGAGACTCCTAAAACTCCAAGGTATGTAAAAAATAACCATCCTAAAAATCAAATTATTGGCAATACCAGTCAAGGAGTGCTAACTAGATCTAAGGTTAGAGAAGAGATTTGTTTGATTTCTCAAGTTGAGCCAAAAACTGCACATGAAGCCTTTAAAGATGAATCTTGGATAAATGCCATGAAAGAAGAATTGGATCAAATAAAGAAAAATAATACTTGGGAATTTCTTCCAAGACCTAAAAATAAAAATGTTATAGGAACAAAATAGGTCTTTAGAAACAAAATGGATGAAGAAGGAACAGTTGTAAGGAACAAAACAAGACTAGTGTGTAAAGGATACTCACAGCAAGAAGGCATAGACTTTGAAGAAATATTTCTCTTGTCGCTAGAATAGAGGCAGTAAGATTATTCCTATCTTATGTTGGGCACAAAAACTTCAAAGTGTATCAAATGGATGTTAAATTTGCATTTCTAAATGGAGATCTTGAAGAAGAAGTATACATAGAATAACCAGGTGGATTTCCTCTATGCGAAGACAAAGACATGGTGTGCAAATTGAAGAAAGCCCTGTATGGGTTGAAACAAGCTCCTAGGGCTTGGTATGCAAGGTTGGCCAAGTATCTACTTGGACTTGGATTCAAAAAAGGTAATGTGGATAGTAATTTGTATTTAAGAACTACTGAAGATGGAATCCTCATAGTAGAATTATTTGTGGATGACATTATCTTTGGAGGTAATGATGATCTATGTAAGAAGTTTTCTAAAGAGATGGAAAGTGAATTTGAGATGTCCATGATAGGTGAAATGAAATTCTTTCTTGAATTGCAAATAACTCAAAATGAGAATGGTATTTTCATTTATCAAACCAAGTATCTCAAAGAATTGCTCAAGAAATTCAGAATGGAAGATTGTAAACCAATAGGAACACCTATGGTAACTAGCAACAAGCTAATAATTAATGATGAATCAAAATGTGTTTTTCAAAATTTTTATAGGTCAATGGTTGGAGGGCTATAATATCTGACTCATACTAGACCAGATATTGCTAATGTTGTTGGAATTGTGGCTAGATATCAGGCAGAACCTAAAGAGACACAACTAGCTACTGTGAAAAGGATACTAAGGTATCTCAGAGGAACCATAGACTATAGTTTATGGTATGATAGGAATGATAGCTTTGAAATTCATGCTTATATTGATGTTTATTAGGCAGGAAATATTGATGATAAAAAAAGTACCAATGGTGGTGCATTTTTCCTTTGGAAAAAGTTGGTTTCCTGGCTAAGCAAGAAATAAGATTATATAGCACAATCTACTACTGAATCAGAGTATGTTGCTACGGCTATAAATTACACTTAGATTATTTGGATGAAAAAAATGCTGATAGACATTAGAAGAGCCTATGGTTATTCATTGTGACAACACCAGTACAGTAAACATGTCAAAGAATCTGGTGATGCATTCCAAAACTAAACATATTTCTATCAAGTATCACTTCTTGAGAAACAAGGTGGCACAAAAAGAAATCAAATTAGAATATATCAGTACAAAAGAATATATTGTAGACATCTTCACAAAGCCACTACCGAAAGATACCTTTGAATATCTCAGAGGTATGCTAGGGGTTTAGGCCTCTCCTAGTCAGAACTAGATGATCCAGAGATGCATCAGTCCATAAGTGTTCAGAGCCTTATCTTTTTTTCTAGACTGGATGTAGGGATCTACACCTCAGGGGGAGTAATCATAGAAGAAAGCTTATATTTGAAGGCAATTGAAGCCCCATGGAATCTTTTTTCATTGTCGTCAAAGGGGGAGTGTTGCTATGAGAAAATCCTCACTGTTTGGGGAGATTGTTCAGTTGAAGGACTTTTGGGTTGATACAACTTTGGGATAAGATTTTTCCATATGTTGACATCAATGCCAAAGGGGGAGATTGTTGGATATTTCTAATGTATGTGTGGTGATTGAGATATTTAATATACTTAATCACTACATTACTTAATGGGCACTCATACTATTGTCATTTGTATTTTGTCACTGATGTTAACATATACTTTTATGGAGGAACCAAACTGGTAATTATAGTGTACGGATGTTTTAGATGCTGTGAAGTTAGATGAGAGTTTAGATGGATGCTTTTATCTTATATCTATGATCGCATCATTAAGTGATGGATATTAAGAAAGATACAGTTGTTTTGGTAAAGATGGGTCACTAGACTATGATAGTGAGAATTGATAGAGTTAGTCTCTGAAGTTTTGATATAGATTTCAGAGGGATTGCATTCAAGGTATGTGATCATGAAGGATGATGGAAGAGGTACTAATGGATGTTCATTGGTCAGCACAAGGTATGGAATGATTGATGATGTCATCTCTAGCATGTGCTCTAAAGATGGCTTATTCTAAAGCTGACTTAGGGAATGAAGCGTGTCTTGTTTGGAAAGCATAATTCAAGGATGTCGGTCCTTAATTGTTGTAATGTAATCATTATAAACTTGTTTTAGATACCATGTGTATCTTAGAAAGGACTTATGTAATTATTTGTAATTAGGAAATCCTTGAAGGCCGACCTAATCTTGGTAAAAATGAAATAAGGTATAAATGAAAGGTCTTTTCTTTGGAAAAGACATGGATGTGATATATGTGATATAAGGAGGTTGTGAACTTGTGTCTGTTGTATGTAGAGTAGAGGATTATTGGTGGACTTCATTGGAACTGATCAAGCAAAGATATTTTCTAGAAAATAGTTCAAAAGATTGTGTATTTCTTCATATACACCTATTGTGAACTAGTGAGTTCAGAAGGTGGACTTAACCTTCTTTGGGTAGTGGGCCCTCTTTTGTTCTTGACTCCTAATAGGGTCTATCCTCTAACAAGGACTATGTACTATAATGTTTCAATAAGCTCTTAATAGGGCTATATCTTCTAACAAGGATTACTATACTCTCAGTACATTATTTATGGGTGCTAATTCCCATCGGGGTTTTTACCTTTAATAGGGTTTCCCTTAAACCAAAATTCTATGTTATTGTGTTGGAATTCATTATGTTCATTGGATCTAATATTGATAAGAATAAAAGGTTAAAGTTTAATATTCTATCATACAACTAATTCACCCCCCCTCTCATTTGTATTGTCGACTGTTATTCCTAACACTTCCTAGGGGTCCTAACACGTGATAAGGCATACTAGGATCCCTAGGAAGTCCCCATGACCCCTTTTGACACATTTGAACCTTCAAGTGTGTCTAAAGGGGTTGTAGGACACACTTGAGCATTCCAATGTATTGAAAGGGGTCATGGGGACTTGCTAGGGGTCCTAACACATGATAAGGCATACTAGGACCCCTCGGAAGTCCCCATGACCCCTTTTGACACATTTGAATGCTCAAGTGTATCCAAAGGGGTCGTAGGACCCCTTAGGACACACTTGAGCATCCCAATGTGTCAATAGGGGTCATGGGGACTTCCTAGGGGTCCTAACACGTGATAAGGCATACTAGGACACCTAGGAAGTCCCCATGACCCCTTTTGAAACATTTGAACACTCAAGTGTGTCCGAAGGGGTCGTAGGAACCCTTAAGACACACTTGAGAATTCCAATGTGTCCATAGGGTACATGGGGACTTCCTAGGGGTCCTAACATGTGATAAGGCATACTAGGACCCCTAGGAAGTCCCCATGACCCCTTTTGAAACATTTGAATGCTCAAGTGTGTCTGAAGGGGTCATATGAACCCTTAGGACACACTTGAGCATTCCAATGTGTTGATAGGGGTCATGGGGACTTCATAGGAGTCCTAACACATGATAAGGCATACTAGGACCCCTAGGAAATCCCCATGACCCCTTTTGAAACATTTAAATGCTCAAGTGTGTTCAAAGGTTGTAGGACCCCTTAGGACACACTTGAGCATTCTAATGTGTCAATAGGGTTCATGGGGACTTCCTAGGGGTCCTAACATGTGATAATGCATATTAGGAACCCTAGGAAGTCCCCATGACCTCTTTTGACACATTTGAATGCTCAAGAGTGTCCAAAGGGGTCGTAGGACCCCTTAAGACACACTTGAGCATTCCAATGTGTCCATAGGGGTCATGAGGACTTCCTAGGGGTCCTAACACATGATAAGGCATACTAGGACCCCTAAGAAGTCCCCATGACCCATTTTGACACATTTGAAACAATTGTCTTCAATTGGGATACTCTTTCCAAAATTGCATCTACCCTTTTACCAATTTTGGAAATCAATGGGTCTATTTGTGGACCTCCAAGGAGTTGGTTACCTAAACAAGAACCTTGAGATGAATCAGGAACTTCTCTACAAAAGAGATCAGTACCTTGAGAAGCTCTCCACTTGTCAGCTAAATTAAAACCTTGGACCATAGATGGCTTCCCTTTGTTGTAAAATGAGGAGTGAAACTTCCTTGCCAAAGGTGGCAATGAACTTACATTTGAGGGATAATGCCCAACATGAGTAAACTGGTTTCCCAAGTCTTGTAAATGCAAGGCCATTAATGAATAGGAATTTCTAATAGAAATATTTGTGGTGCTAGAATGAAGTGCATGACCAAATTCTTTGCCTACTAATGAACCAATTTGAGGCTTCATTCAACATTGCTCTGTGGATAATTCCACAACACTTGTTACTTCTCTATCTAAATTTTTTGTGTCAGTGTACATGTACACTAAAGAGATTTTGTCACTACTTGAGCTACTAGCAGATGGTGAGTACTCATCATCATCATATAACATAAGCTCACACACATATCTTTGTAGTGTTTCTGGACTGGACTCTTAAAGAATTCTTTATAGTATTCTAGACTCAATTGCCTGTGCATTTTAGCAAAACATAGAAAAGAAATAGAATCAAACTTTTGGTTGAACATCCTAAACAAAATCAGGTTCTAAAATTTCATCATAGGTATGTTGAATCTATTGGAAACCTTAAAAAAATTCTTTGCATGCTAACGAAAATGTCTAATCATAGCAAGGTACAGAAGCTCAGGAAAGGTGTAACGAATTAATATGCAAATATTTTTGTCTATAAGAGTATTTTTTGCATTTATTATGATATTGATCCAATTTGATGCACCTTCACTATTTGATCCATACTCCCTTTCATTTCACTTGCTTTACTCATTTTACACATCATAGTCCAGGATTTGACAGTGGGTATGACCTTGGTACTACCGACGTTAATGATAAATTTTACCTTTAAGCTATTAAATTTTTGTCATTTTTCTTATATGATGCTTTTGTATACGAATTACGGATATTCTCTAGGAAACTTTTCATTTTTCCTGTAGGATGCCTTTGTATACAAATTTTGGAGAATCTTTGTTAAAGAGTAGGTAAGGATGGGTAAGCCGAGTGTAGCAGAGAGGGGGAGGACTAAATTGAGAGAGTAGAGGCAGAGAGCAATAACAACAAAAATATTGCAAGGCTTGCAGAAATATGGAAATTATAATCTTCCTCCCAAAGTAGACATTAATGAAGTTCTTTGTGCCTTAGCAGAGGAAGTCAATTGGATTGTTGAAGCTGATTGTACTAAATACAGAAATGTGGTATGTATTTTTGGCCTAAATTTTATTTTTCATTTCTTTTAGGTCTTTAAAGGTGGTTGGCTAGATCTTTGTATTAAATGTTAGGGAATGCATGAAAATAATATGATTCCAAGCACAAGCATGAGTCCTTACAAGGGCATAGTTGTGCCTTTTATAGGTGTCGTAAACCCTAGCTATGTAGAAATGGAGACTTTGAAGAATAGTTCACTGGAGGTGGAGAGAGAGAGAGGGAGGGAGGGAGGGAGGGAGGGAGGGAGAGAGACAGAGACAGAGACAGAGATAGAGAGATAGACAGATAGACAAATAGACAGATAGACAAATAGATAGAGATAGAGACAAAGACAGAGATACAGACAAAGTGAGACAGAGGGAGATAGAGAGATAGAGACAAAGATAAAGAGACAGTGGGGAGAGAGAGACAGAGAGACAGAGAGAGATAGAGATAGACAGAGATAGAGACAAAGAGACAGAGAGAGAGAGTATGGGAGACTTCCTAGGACCCCTTTGACCCCTTTAGACACACTTGAGGGTTAAAATGTGTCAAAAGAGGTCATGGGGACTTCCTAGGGGTCTTAGTACACCTTATCATGTGTTAGGACCCCTAGAAAGTCCCCATGACCCCTATTGACACATTGGAATGCTCAAGTGTGTCCTAAGGGGTCATACAACCCCTTTAGACACACTTGAGAGAGAGAGAGAGAGAGTATGGGAGACTTTCTAGGACCCCTTTGACCACTTCTGACAAACTTGAGGGTTAAAATATGTCAAAAGAGGTCATGGGGACTTCCTAGGGGTCTTAGTACACCTTAGCATGCATTAGGACCCCTAGAAAGTCCCCATGACCCCTATTGACACATTGGAATGCTCAAGTGTGTCCTAAGGGGTCCTATGACCCCTTTGGACACACTTGAGGATTCAAATGTGTAAAAAGGAATCATGGGGACTTCCTAGGGGTCCTAGTATGCCTTATCACATGTTAGGACCCCTAGGAAGTCCCCATGACCCCTATTGACACATTGGAATGCTCAAGTGTGTCTAAAGGGGTCATAGGACCCCTTCAAACACACTTGAGCATTCCAATGTGTCAAAAGGGGTCATGGGGACTTCCTATGGGTCCTAGTATGCCTTATCATGCTTTAGGACCCTTAGGAAGTCCTCATGACCCCTATAGACACATTGGAATGCTCAAGTATGTCCTAAGGGGTCCTACAACCCCTTCCAACACACTTCAATGTTCAAATGTGTTAAGAGGGGTCATGGGGACTTCCTAGGGGTCCTAACATGTGATAAGGCATACTAGGACCCCTAGGAAGTCCCCATGACCCCTATTGACATATTGGAATGCTCAAGTGTGTCATAAGGGGTCCTACGACCCCTTCAAACACACTTGAGAATTCAAATGTTTCAAAAGGGGTCATGGGGACTTCCTATGGGTCCTAGTATGCCTTATCACATGTTAGGATCCCTAGGAAGTTCCCATGACCCCTATCAACACATTGGAATGCTCAAGTGTATCTTAAGAGTTTCTATGACCCCTTCGAACACACTTGAGCATTCAAATGTTTCAAAAGGGGTCATGGGGACTTCCTAGGGGTCCTAGTATGCCTTATCATGTGTTAGGCCCCTAGAAAGTCCCCATGACCCCTATCGACACATTGGAATGCTCAAGTGTATCTAAAGGGTTTCTACGACCCCTTCAAACACTCTTGAGCATTCAAATGTTTCAAAAGGGGTCATGGGGACTTCCTAGGGATCCTAGTATGCCTTATCATGCATTAGGACCCCTAGGAAGTCCCCATGACCCCTATCGATACATTGGAATGCTCAAGTGTGTCTTAAGGGTTCCTAGGACCCTTTCAAACACACTTGAGCATTCAAATGTTTCAAAAGGGGTCATGAGGACTTCCTAGGGGTCCTAGTACACCTTATCACATTTTAGGACCCCTAGGAAGTCCCCATAACCCCTATCAACACATTGGAATGCTCAAGTGTGTCTTAAGGGTTCCTACGACCCTTTTGGACACACTTGAGCATTCAAATGTTTCAAAAGGGATCATGGAGACTTCCTAGGGGTCCTAGTATGCCTTATCATGCGTTAGGATCCCTAGGAAGTCCCCATGACCCCTATTGACACATTGGAATGCTCAAGTGTGTCTTAAGGGTTTCTACGACCCCTTCAGACACACTTGAGCATTTAAATATTTCAAAAGGATCCTTGGGGACTTTTGAGGGGTCCTAGTATGCCTTATCATGCATTAAGACCCCTAGGAAGTCCCCATGACCCCTATTGACACATTGGAATGCTCAATTGTTTCCTAAGGGGTCCTACGACCCTTTTAGACACACTTGAGTATTCAAATGTGTCAAAAGGGATCATGGGGACTTCCTAGGGGTCCTAGTATGCCTTATCACATGTTAGGACCCCTTGGAAGTCCTCATGACCCATATAGGGCACACGCGCTTTGTTTTGGATTTCCCAAGCCTAAGGCTTGAGCAACCCAAGCCATAGGATGTGTGTCCTTTAGTGCATACACACTATGCCTGATGGGGGATCAAAAAGAAAAGTGGCATCTTTTTGGTCCCCCATCTTTGTGCATATACCCATAAAATTTATATTATATAATATTTAATTGATATTATGTAATATTTAATATATATAATATATAATCTAATATATAATTTAATATATATAATATATAATATAATATATAATCTAATTTAATATATATAATATATAATCTAATATAATATAATATATAATCTAGTATATGAAGGATGGAGAAATGGGAGGGAGAAAGGGGAGGGAAAAGTTAAAAATCAAAATTCTACCGGCATTTTTGGGTACCCAAAAATATTGGGTACACGAAAATATCAGGTACCTGATTAGGCTCAGTATTCCTTTGTGTACCAAACCTACATGGTCAACTATTGAAATGTCTCAAAAACCTATTTTTCCCCTATTTCTCTGAGTTCCAGACTTCACCATGTAGCCGATGACATTTTTTTCACCCATATTTGATGAAACAAAAAGTGTATCTTAAGGATATTATCAGCTTTCTATTGATATAATTGCTGTCAAATTTTGAATTCGGTAAGTAATTATTAGTTATTTTCTAATTGAATTGCCTCTAAAGTGTTGATTTAATACTGATTGAAAAATGACTATAACTTTTAGACGGTATAACATTTTTGAAATCTAAAAAATGCATCACATTCTATGCTTCGCCTACTATAAGGGAAAAAAATTCAAATTTTGTAAAGTTTTGAATGAGTTAAGGTGGTCAGACATGGGAGTTTTTTTATTCTGAAAACATTGTAGCAAAAAATTCATAACTATTTTTTTTTTGGAATAAAATTACAAAAAAATATGTGTCACATCTGGGCATGAGTCTATTACTTATATATAAAATCTTATAATAAAATATTATCATTTGATTATGATTAAAGTGGTCAAACGTACACCTACTTCTTATTTTTTTCTAGAAATTTTTGTACTACTACATTAAAATCTATACTTTGACCAATTATACTAATGTTTTTTTCAAAAAAGGCCTAGTAGTTTAGAAACTACATTCAATTTTCTACAAATTCTATTCTTACAACTTTTTGATATTAGGTTGATAGCTAGTTGAAATTTTCATGTCAAGTTGACTAACCCTGATTTGCTAATTTTTCATTGCCACTTAAGGGCATAGTTTGGCCCCTCATGATCTTGCACATACCCATATATATATATATATATATATATATATATATATATATATATATATATATATATATATATATATATATATATATATATATATATATATATATATATATATATATATATATATATATATATATATATATATATATATATATATATCCTCCATCTCCCTACTACTTTACTCTCTCTCTACCAATTGTACCATCAATCTTGGCATAAAGAATGGAGAGAGGGGAAGTTAGAGAGGGGGAGAGGCTAAAAGGAGGAAGAAACCATCCTTACATATATCAATTTAGACCATACACTTCATATAATCCCAACACTTCACTACAACATCATTAGCATAATTAGCCACATAAGTTGAAAAATATACAACTAGTGTATGTAGGGTGAAAAACATAATGTTTTTTTAAACCATGAACTTTGTATTTACAATGAAATCCTTTCACAATCTTTCAACAATATAAAATGAGGAATCTTTTTGAGGCGCACATACCTCTATTACTTCAAGAGAAAGGTTGTATTATTTAAGATTTTACATGAGATAACATCAAATGAGATAATAAATACTTCTACAAATTTAATTTAATTTATTCAAGCATTTATTATCCCTCTACTGATTGTATCATAAATCTTGGGATAGAGAGAGCAAGATAAGATGAGCGAGAAAAGAGAAAAGAGAGATAGAAGAGTAAGAAGAGATGGACGAGGAGGTAGACATGGGGGGAGTGAGAGACCTAGGGAGAGACAAGTTAGAGGGGAATAGAGATGAGATACCTAAACTAGAAGAGAGAGGTGAGAGACCTATGGAGAGAGGTGAGATACCAATCTAATACATTTTCATCATAGGCTAAAACTTTGTCAAGGCCAACACGTCATGTTATCTTATTAGGTGGGAAAACACATTGAATGTTTTCCCAATTAAAGAATTTTGCAAGGATAAAAAGACATCTTTTTGAAATGAAAAAGTTTTTTCCAATTCACATTTCCTTCTTTCAACTTGTCGGAGTTAATTATGAAATGGAAAAATATATCGTCATTCTGTAATGATGCCTTTTTACCTTGAAAAATTGTGAAATTGGAAAAACATGACATGTTTTCCCTAATAGAGTTTTAAAAATGTTAACACGATGTGTTGGCCCTAATAGAGTTCTAAAAATGTTAAATATCAATTTATTTGAAATTGGTAGAAACCCCACCTAAAGTAACCAATGAGAGAATAAAATGCACATCTTAGCCCTCCACCAATGAAAAATCTTCCAAATGGTTAGAGAGGACTATCGAAACATATTATATTAATATTGATATGTATATTATTATTGAAAAAAATATAATTAAAATATAATCAAATCAGGCCGTAGACAAAAAGTTGTTGGGATGAAAAATACATTAGGTTGACCCACCACCCACGAAATGGTGATGAAGCACTTAACGCTCCTACCTTATTGTTGTTTTGTAGAAGGTAAAAAATGACCATGCAAAATAGTGAAAACACTTTTCTAATCACCACCTCGCTGCGGGATCAATCAAAGAAAAGCACATGGTTGACAGTCCCATCACCACTAACATGAAAATATCCATAACTTTTGTAGAAACCCAAAAATAATTGTGCAAAATACCAAAAACATGGCCCAACAGCAAGATGCCTTATCTAATCTTGGGCGTTGACCTGCTGACTTCGCCATTTCACACCTCACCTTCAAGAGAATCATGAATTGGAGAAATAAACCATGATCATTGATTAACATCGCCAAATTGATAGGATTTATTTGGAAAAACTTGGTTGGTTTCTCCATTTCACACTCATACCTATAGAGAACTACAAAATAGTGAAACGGGGATAACACCACATGTCATTGTAATTGATGGTGATGATGATGAAGACCAATCAAGATGAGAGGAATACAAGATAATAGAAAGGTTAGATCAACTATTTTCTTGTCATTGATGCCAAGCCATTGATATCTAATTTATATTGTGTTGCCATATCATTCCTAGTATGATATAAGTTGAATGAGTCAAGGAGAAGAAGAAATGAGATGTTGTGAAGATGAAGATCTTAATTGGGTAACTGATACAGATTAGACAATGTTAAGATTATGTTGATATAAATGTTTTCTACCTAATATATGATTATATCAAGTTGATAAAGAATGGTAATGAAGATTAGTCAAGTCGGTAAGAAAAATAGTTTTGGCTATAGAGAAGAATATGTCATTCGATAAAGAGAAAAATTAATTTGGTATGAGAAAAGTAGGTTTTGGTAAAGTAAAAGGAACTCAAGACACCGAGCAGAAGGTTTTAGGCACCGGGCAAAGTTAACCAAAATTTAGAGTTATCCACCACGCAATGAACAGAAATTAAATATAAGGATCAGAACAACATTTAATGATCAGCTATGATGAGCTGGAATATTATTATGATAAGGAAGAGTTAGTTAGAGAGATCTGTGATCAAGAAAATTCAAGGTGATGATCTATGGTTTAGATCTATGCGGTTAAAATAAAGGAATAAGTTTCAAGAAAGTTCAAGTTCCAAGGTGAAGGTAAAACATGTTACCGAGATCTATACACATTGAATTGGTTTGTGAAATGAATTGAACGACTGAGATCAATCAAAGTAAAATGTGATTAAGGAAATTAAGTGGCAAAACAATGTCTATATAAAGGGGTATGTGCAGGATCATGGTATGCCAAACTAGGCCCTTAAGTGGCAATGAAAATTCAGATAATCAGGGTTAGGAAAGTTGATGTAAAATTTTGAACAAGTTATCAATCTTAAATAATAAAAAGATGTAAGAAGAGAATCTTTAGAAAATTGGATGTAGTTTCTAAGAGACTAGCCCTTTTTTGAAAATAAATTATTCTATATGGTGAAAATTTCAAATTTCAATGCAATAGTATAAAAACATGAGGAAAAAGATAAGTAGGTGCATGCCTGACCACCTTAAACATAATAAAAAGATAATATTTTTTTACAAGATTCTAGATATAAGTAGTAGGCTCATGTTCGAATGTGACACATAATTGTTTGTAATTTTTTTTCGAAGTAAATAATTAATTATGATTTTTCTACTATAACTTTTTGAGAATATAAAAACTCTCATGTCTGACCACCTTAACTTGGTCTAAACTTCATCAAATTAAATTTTTTTTGTTTTTTTCTAGTATTAGGAAAAGCATAGAATGTGACACATATTTTAGATTTTAAAAATGTTATACTATTTGAATGTTATAGATATTTCCCAATCAATTTATCAATATTATGAAACTTTTAGGAAAAAAATAAGAAGTAGGCGTATGTCTGACCACCTTAAACACAATCAAATGATAAAAAAAATTTCAAGAGTCTACATATAAGTAGTAGAATCATGTCCAAATGTGACACATATTTTTTTATAATTTTATTTCCAAATAAATAATTTATTATGATTTTTTTGCTAGAAATTTTCTAGAATATAAAAGCTCTTGTGTTTGACCACCTTAACTTAGTCTAAACTTCATCAAATTGGAAAAAGAAAATTTCTTCTTGTAGTAGGAAAGCATAGAATGTGATGCATGTTTCAGATTTCAAAAATGTTATACTATTTGAAAGTTATAGTTATTTTTCAATCAAGACTTATTTTTCACATCACCACTTTTCGGTATACCATGATCCTGCACATACCCAAGGATGAATTTGTATGAAAAAATGGCTGGAGAATTGAAGGGTTGATAAGTCACTGACTAATGCAGTGAAGAAGGAAAAGATAGATTCTGATTCAAAAAGAAAAATTTGATGAAGTGTTGAAGCTATTGGAAAGTGAAGGATTGAAGTGAAGAAGGAGAGTGCACAATGGATCTGATTATGCAAGGGATAGTTACAAATTTATATGTCAATTAATGGGTAAGTGCACAAAGATGGGGGAGCAAAAAGGGGGTATAAGATGCCACTTTTTTTTTGAAATCAGAAAACTCTGAACTTCAACAAGAAATTCAAGATAGTTAGACTCAAAATTTTAAGATGTGATAAGAACAAGAGTTGTAATACACTGAATCTAGTTCCTAAACTATTAATTTATTTTGAAAATGGTGCAAATTAAGGCCCTCAAAAAGGGGGAGGACAAAAAGTGGTCATATTTTTTGTGAAAAAACATAACATAGCATCTAGTTTGCTCCCCCTAAAATGATAACTTTTTTTTTGAATTTTTTTAATTGCTCTAGTGAGAAGTTAGCTAGCACCACGTAGTCTATCCTAGATTTTTTTGCTAATTTTTTTATGAATGTATAATTTTTTATGAATTTACGAAGTGTAAAAATCTTGAAAATGTGAAATTTCTATGTGCTCCCCCTAGAAGTCATTTAAAACTAATCGAAAATAAATTTTTTTTTTTTAAAGTGTGTATAATGGAGTCTAGTTTGTAAAAACTTAACTTGTTACAAAATTAGACGAATGAGCCAAAATCTATGCCCAAATACTACACATTGGTTTTTGACAAAAATTGGACATACATACGAAAGAAATTAGAGATGAAAAACTTAACAATATAATCAGAATTCAAAATAAATTATATGGTTAGATAGCTAACAGAAAGATCTACAATATCATATTGTCTGATTTTAACGTTATTGAACCATGAGTAAACCTGACGAGGAGCACACAAAAAAAGATGTCATTTTTTTGTATGTCTACTGGAAAACACATCTCAGGCCTATTTGAGTCCTCCAAGCCTTTGGATTGGATATCCAAGGAAAATCCAAGCGTTAGGCTTGGGGGATTCCAATCTCTTAGAAATTGCATGCACATTATAGTGTGTGCGTGCTATACTACACACGTATTATTCAAATCTATGACTTGCATAGGGAATGTGTGCTATAGGGAGTGCACGCTTTTTCATGTGCACCCTATTCAAGTCATAGATTTTAATAGTGAGAGAGAAAGAGTAAGAAGGTGGCAGGGGCTGAGAGAGGAAGAGAGAGAGAGAGGGGGGTAGGAATGTGAGAGAGAGTGTGAGAAAGATACTGTGAGAGGGAGATGAAAGAAAGTGACAAGACACATTCCTACCCTCTCTCTCTCTCTCTCTCTCTCTCTTTTGCATTACACATTTTTGGTTTTGCATAGGGTGCACGTGCTATAGTTCTCTTGCACTATACAGGACTATGCATTACACTTTTCTGCTTTTTCATAGGGCATATGCACTATATTTTGAATTTCCCAAGCCTAAGGCTTGGGCAACCCAATCCATAGCATGTGTACCCTATAGGGCACATGTGCTTTAGTGTGTGTGCACTATGGCCATTGGGGGGCCAAAAAGGAAAGTGGTACCCTTTTGGTCCCCTATCTTTGTGTATATACACTTATTTACTATTGCTTAATAGCATTTGTAATAGATAAATCTTTTAACCGAGGGGACTTAACAGTCTTATTGTAAAATCCTTACAAAAGGTAACATTCTAAAGAGTGTTCAAAGCCCTTGAACTAGGCCACTCCTAATAGGGTGAAGATCCTAACATATCTGAGGTAAAACCCTTGATCGGGTCAAACCTAGTAGTGTGTAATGTAATCTTTAACTAGATTGGATCTTAACTGAGCATATTTCAAAAAATTATTTTCTTTAGTGGGTGACAATTTCCATAGTGGTTTTTCCCAAAGATGGGTTTCCATGTTAAATACTGGTGTTACATGTGATGAATGATTTATGTGAATGTTATTATTGATTGTTAAAGTTTATTTACCATTGTCAATAAATAGTGAATTGTGTCTGGCCTAGTTGATACCGAGTTAATCAGAGAAATTTTTGAGGTACTGAGAATCAAGGATTACTGATTTACCCCCACCCCCCCCCCCCCCCCGCCCTCCTTAATCAAAAAATTGGTATTAGAGCTAAGTACTCCAGAGAGATAAGTTTGAAAGACTTGACTAAAAGATCTAAAGATGTATAGGAGAGAAGTATCTAAGCTGGACAAGGAAAGTTTATCAACATAGAAAAGTAGGATGAGATTGTACCTATTTGGAATTGGAGACTCAACACTAAATCTTTTTTATAATAACTACACTCCACCATCTATCAAACCTATGATAGTTGATTAGATGAGAGAAAAGTAGGAACACAACTCGAGAATGATTAAAATTGCCTCTTCCCTGACCGATGTTGAATTCAATGATGTCAAGGACTTTGTTACTTCAAAAGAGATGTGGGATAGGCTTCTACTTATTTATGAAGGTGATTAGCATTTTCAAAAGGCTAAGGTTGATAGTCTCAGAGGAAAGTTTGATGAAATGAGAATGAAAGATGAAGAGAATATTTCTCAATATAGTTTTAGAATCAAGGAAGTTGTTAGTGACATCAAAGGTGTTGGTGAAACATTAACTAGTGAAGAAGTAGTAAGTAAAATATTGAGAAATATTTTGTCCAAGTATGCTATTTGAGTATCTGTTATTCAAAAATTGAGATCCATACTGAATAATGTTGTTACTCTTGAAGCCTTAATCGGTAAGTTGACTACATTTGAGCTTATCAATTATGATAATAGTCTACTAACTATTGAAAACTACTAAAATTTAATCTTTCCTTGGTAAATATGTAAGGATAAACCAAGGTATCCTATTGTATTCATCCTCTGGCCCAAGTGGGAGGACATGTCATATATGTAATTCCTTTATTAAGGAAAATAGATATTCCTCCTTATGAGGAATCCTACACTTGTCTCACACACTAGTGAAATGCGGCATACATAGAAATGGGAGTTACAATGTAACTCCTTCCTCACATCTCTATTAAAGAGATAGCTCTCCTTCTCTTTTGATATGAGATACTTCTTCCTCTTGAACACTAATGTATGAGCTAAGCTCTCACTCTATCTCTCTCTCTCTCATTCTTAGACATTTTTTCCACTTTCATTATATCACGGGGGTTTTTTTATGCTTTTCCCCCTTAAAAATATTGTCTCATTTTTAAATTTTCTCTTTGGTGAATGCTCTTAGTTTTGTGTTATTCATGGTAAATCTTCTTACTCCTTGCTCATCGCATTAAACAATTTCTTGTCTCTCATTATTTTGTTATTATTTTAACATGGTATCAGAGTAGGTTGGTTTAATCATGTTTTGAGTGTGTAGGAAAAGAAGCTACCATATCTTGGTGCACTCCAAATTCAGAGACATTACTTAGAGAGTATTGAATCTCTTTTCCTTAGTTAAGATTCTCCATTTAATTCCTTTCCATAGAATTTAGTTTAGATAGAATTTCAAGGTATATGTTTTGTCAAATATTCATTGGTTAAATATCTACAAGGAAAAAGAATGAGTTTCTATATTTGGTATTATTTTCTGACTTTACATCACAATTATAGCTATCTTTTTTCTTTCATGCCAAGTTAGAGGCTTATCTATAGATCAAAACAGAGGCAACCTGGGGTTAGTAATTTGGATAAAGTAAACAACATTTGTTGTTTAACTTTTAGTATGTAACTTCAAGATGTCTGCTTACTGAGTTTTTGGAACTTATCTATTGGAATTAATAAATTTCTTCTCCCATCCCCACTAGATTTTATTTCTATTTTTTAATTCAATTTGAATGCATACATCAGAAGAAGTTTTGTGGTAAGTCCCTTTTTCGTAGCAACAGCACACTGGAGTGGGAAAATCCCATAACATTTGTCAATGTATATGGTCGTTACAACTTACTAAGTTCGGTCTTCTTACCCCAATCTCTAATCTTTTGCATATCCATTTTTTATTCTACTTTCTCCATTTCTTTAGTATATTCTCTTAACTCCTCCTTTGTCTTGCATAGCATTTGGGATAGGTTAAATATCTACTATTTTGTGTGAGTTGGTTCTCTAATCATTGCATGTGTTTTCTTTAATGTAACTATGAATCATTGCAACTGTGAATCATTGGTTCTCTAATCATTGTATTTTGCATGCATGTGTTTTTTGTTGTTAAACTACTTACAAAAACATCTTGTGAAACATCTTCTCTGGTAGAATAACAATTATTTCTTTCTTGTATTTTATTCCTTTGTCGGTTTGCATATTTTGTTCTTTCTTTCTGTATATGCATTGTAAGCAGGGTTTGCGTATACATTTGTATGCAATCATTTTATCGCAACTACAAAAACTCACTACTTCCAAAGCCTCAAGCAAGCTTCCATTCACAACGGTCATAGAAACTCCTATGAAATCTGGTAAAGGGCAAGGCAATAGTGTGTTTTCTTTTTACCCAGCTTCTGGTCCTGGACACCGACTCTGACATAATCTGGCTTCCATCCATCAAATTTGACATGCATCAAGTGCAAATAACAAACTTTGGTAATGTAGGGGCCCAAATTTGTGAAGGTATCTATTGAGCACCTCTCAAAGGTGTCGGTGGTCAGGTCTTTGAGTCTCGCTAATGCAAATTAGCTCATCTTTAGTATTTACATTTTTTTCTTCTTGCATGTAAAGCTGATTCATTTTATGAACGTCCTCCATAGTTCATAAGAAGTTATCTTTTTTAGCAAGTAGCTATTTGTTATCTCTCAAGAGCCATTTTTCAGTGCATTGTTTTGACCTTATCATTTAAGTGTTATTTCGGTTGCATGCATTGTCTTCCCGCACATATATCTGTCATGAGTGGCAACTTCCATGACCCATATGGTGTTGTAATCTTCTCATTGTGGTTTATTGTTTTATTATTTCTCTCCACCCACACAAACTAAAAACTACACTTTTTTTGCGTACATAACAGGGAATTGACAGCCATTTCTGCCATTTGTGGGTATTACTACTAGAAAATCCACCTCTCCGAATACCTCTTGGATCATGGTTGCCCTATTTTATTTTTGATTTTGCCTCGGGTGTCATGTTATCTATGCTTCTGTTGTTGTATCTTGCTATCCTACAATCTGCAGTGATTTTTTTGGATTTTGGTGTAGTTCCGTTTCTTTTTCTTGCAGTACTCTGGTGCGAGCGCTCTAGATCTCTGGCTTTGTTTTATTCTTTCTTACATAGGCATTGGTGTAGGATTTAATTGACTTCAGAGTCTCTAATTAGTTTAATTTTCTTTTCTTGAGAGTTTGTTGAGATAAGTTAATTGTATTTAATTCAAAGATTTTAGGAATATCAATTAAAATAAAGTTGTTTTATTTAGTGATCTACGTCTATCAGTGTGAAGACATATTAAGTTAACACTTTTAGGATTATCCTGTCTTCATATAGTTGTTCCGTTTAGAATCTATGACTGTTAGTACAAACTCTGTACATTTGTAGGTAAAGTTGATATACACTTGTTGTACACAGTAAATCTGATTAACATTTGTTTTGCAGGATTGTTTTGCCTTTTCTTTGTTAACAGGTTTATTTAGCTTTCTTTTTGCATGCAAGAGATTCTTGTCATTATCTATTAATCAATAATAGCTTAACAGAGATTTGTTAACTCTTAAGTGTTCTTAGTTTCTGTTTTACCTCTAGTAGTTGTTTTTTTCCTTGCATGCCTCCTTGGCATAAGCTTTTATAGCTTTCTGTTGTTGCATGCAAAGAAATAAATTTAACTAGTATAAATTATCATGCATGGAAAATGCACATGACTTTCATCTTTAGATTCAGACATATTTTAGATATTGTAACTGATGCCAGTTCAAAACCAGCAGCCTCTACTCCTCAAGCTGACCAAACTGCTTAGCAGACTAAAAATGAGGAAGCACTTGGTTTAATCAAGATCTCCTTAAGTCCTGAATTGTATGTCTTTATTTCTACTTTTACAGAAGCCCATCAAGCTTGGGACATCCTGAAAAATACCTATTACAGTGCAGATGAGACTCAAAAAATCCAGCTTCAAGACCAACTTGAAGACCTCAAGTATACTGATTTCAACTCTGTTGATGATTTCTTGCTCAAGTTTGATTCAATTAAAGCTTTACTAACTGGTTTACAAGTTACTCTCTCTGATTTAAGGATAATCCACATAATTATTCGTAAATGTTTGCCTAGATAGTTCCAATAGTTTATTACAAATATTTACTCTCAGTTAGCTATTCCTTCTTTAGCATCTCAATTAACTTATGTCATGTTTCAAAATATGTTGTGTCAAGAGGAAGCAAAATTGATTCAATTTGGCATACTTAAAACTCATGAACATGCATATGTCTCTCAAAGTCACAATAACAATAGATCTTCTAACACTAATCAAAATAACCAAAATTATCAAAGATCAAACAATACTAATAATTCAAATAATAACTCAGGCCAACAATTTAATGATCATTACAATTCTAGGCCTTCCAATAACTATCATAATCATAACCATTCAAATAGGCCACATTGCACCTATTGTGGTAAATATGGTCACTCAATACATAACTGTTTTAAGAAACAAAAGGTTGATCAACCTAATTCTCAAAACTACTCAAATGGAAAATCTAATGGAAATCAATCTTGTTTTTCTTTTACTATTTGTTTTAATGCTTCTAAACCACTTGAATGTGGTGCATCTCAACATGTTACATCTCATAACGAAGTCTCTAATTCAAATCACCTTTAAGTATTGGAACTTCAAGAAGAGAAAGAGAAAATCATAGTAGTTCATGTGAAAATGAATATGACAGTATCCTAACCGAAGGAAAAAAAACAAGAAGAGTTGGAAGCACTACTAGCTAAGAGACTACTGAGAAGTAAAGGAAAGTATAAAGGTAAATTGCCCTTGAAATATTTTAATTGTAAAAATATTGGCCACATTGCATTTAAATGTCCTGACAATGAAAGGAATGAAAAAAGTGATAAGAAGGAGAACCGATACTAAAGATTTAGAGACTACAAGGACAAATGAAAGAAGTCTTGTCACCTAATCGAGGAAGTTGTATCCGATGATGAATCTAATGATATATAAGATAATTATGAAGTTGTCTATGTTGCTATGAAGGAAGATTCTGATGAAGATGAAGAAAACTTATTTCTCATGTAATTAAAGATAACCCATAGATTATTGATAGCAGATGTTCACATCATATGACTGGTGATATTGATAAGTTTGAGAGTTTAGAAGAGTGTGATGGAGGATTTGTTAGATTTAGCAATGACGTTCCATGGCTTGTTAAAGAAATAGGGTCAATTATATTGAATGAAAAGATGACATGTGATGATGCTTATTGGGTTAAAGGACTAAACAAAAATTTATTGATTGTTGGACAATTGAACAATACTGGCCACTGACTAGAATTTTAAAACAAAAAAGTGGAGATTTATGGTACTAATGGACATTTGATTGGAACCAGTGAACAATCTAATGGTAATTTATTTCATCTTGATACTACTATAAAAAATTTCTTGTTTGTTAAGTTTGAAGATGTTTGGTTATGGCATAAAAGACTATCATATAAATTTTAACAACATAATTAAGGTGAGAAAAAAGAATAGAGTCAGATGTCTACCAAAATTAAGCAAACCTGATAAAGTGATGTGTAAGGAATGTCAGATTGGTAAGATGAAAAAATCAAGTTTCTCAAGAAAGTCTTACTCATCTAATGGTATTTTGGAATTAGTTCATTCTCACCTTTGTGGTCATATGAAGATACAAAGTTATTATGGAGATCGGTATTCCATTTTGTTTGTTGATGTCTATTCAAGAATGATGTCAATTATGTTTCTAAAAGAGAAGTTTGATTCATTCCAAATTTTTAAGTGGTATAAAGAAAGAGTTGAAAAGGAAATAGGAAAATAGTTGAAATGTTTAAGATTAGATAGAGGAGGTGAATTTATCTCTGATGAATTTATTGTCTTTTGCAATGAAAATGGAATAAAAAGATAAATATCTGCACTTAGCACTCCACAACAAAATAGTATGGCTGAAAGAAGGAACATATCTATAGTTGATTGTGCTAGAACATTTTTTATTGACAAAAAGGTTGCACAAACATTTTGGAGAGAAGCCATAAGTACTATTGTCTAAATACTCAATTGAGTGCAATTGACGAAAGGAACAAACAAGACACCTTATGAACTATGGTATGGGCATACACCAAATGTAAGTTACTTTAAAAATTTTGGAAGTAGATGTTACATACTGAAAGATGATAGAAATGGAAATTTTGATTCTAAAGGAGATGAAGGTATATTCTTAGGATATTCGTCAAAGAGAAAACCATATAAATGTTTGATCAAGACTACTAACAAAATTGTTGAAAGTCCAAATGTGAGGATTGATAAATTTGCAGAAAATAATGAAGAAGATAGAAAAAAGGAACCTGAAGATTATCAAAGATTTATTTATGTACAGGAAGGTAATTAGGTTGATACAACTGAGCTTTAACAAGAAGAAACCAAGGAGCAAGTTGGGCCTCCACCGAGAGATGAAAACATTGATGAACTTTCTATTGAGCCTATATTAGCAAAATATGTGAGAAGACACCACTCACTGAGAAAAATCATTGCAGACAAGAATGTAGGATTCGTGACAAGAAGTAAGTTGAAAGAAAATACATGTTTGATTTCTAAGTTTGAGCCAAGATTAGTCAAGGATGATCTAGGAAATGAAGATTGGATTAATGTAATGAAAGAAGAAATAGATTTGATTGTAAAGAACAATACTTGGTCACTAGTACTGAGACCTAAGGATAAGAATGTGATTGTAACAAAGTGGATTTTTAGGAATAAACTCAATGAGAATGGAGATGTGATCAAAAACAAAGAAAGATTGGTCTACAAAGGGTATGGACAAATAGAAGGTATTAACTATGGCGAGACATTTGCCCCTATTGCTAGATTAGAGGGTGTAAGAATATTACTTCCATATGCTTCCTATAAAGGATTCAAAGTTTATTAGATGGATGTTAAGTATGTATTTTTAAATAGAATTCTTGAAGAATAAGTGTACATTTAACAACCTGAAGGATTTGTTCAAAACTCTAATGAGGATATGGTATGCAAACTACACAAGGCACTCTATGGATTGAAGCAAGCACCCTGATCATGATATGAAAGACTACACTCTTATTTAATCAAGATTGGATTTCAAAGGACAAGTGATAACAAAAATTTGTATTTGAAATGTGATAGTACTGATAAGATTTTGATTGTTGAGATATTTGTTGATGACATTATATTTTAAAGAAATGAAACAATGTCTAAATCATTTTCTGAAGAGATGAGAAAGGAATTTGAGATGTCCATGATTGGAGATATTAAATTCTTTATTGAGCTACAAATTCAACAAGTTAAAGATGGGATCTACATAACACAATCAAAGTATATCAAGGAGATCTTAAAGACATTCAATATTGAAGAATCAAAACCATTTGGAACACCGATGGCTACTGGTTGTAAATTCTCAAAGGAAGATGACACAAAGGAAGTAGATGAGACACTTTACTAATCCATGATTGGTAAAATATATTATGTTGTTCACAGTCAACTTGATATTGCACATTCAGTTGGTATAGTTGCAAGGTTTTATGCCAATCTGAAGGAGATGCACATGTCTACAATGAAAAGAATATTTAGATATCTACAAGGGATTGAAGATTTTAGTCTACCATACACAAAAGGAGGAGATTTTATTCTCAAGGTATATACTGATGTTGATTGAGTTGGAAATATTGATGACAGGAAATCACAAGTGGTGAAGATTTCTTTTTAGGGGAAAGGTTAGTGACATGGTTAAACAAGAAACAAAGTTATATTTCATAGTCTATTGTCGAAGCTAAGTATGTTGATGCAGTTATGAATTGTTCAAACATTGTGTGGATCTCAAATAATTACTTGAAGGTATGCAAGAAGAGATTACTGATCCAGTTACAATTTACTGTGATAATATTAGTGTTATTAACATATCAAATAATCTGGTGATGCCTTCAAATACAAAGCACATTTCTATTAATTATCATTACTTGAGAGAGAAAGTACAAGACAAGAATGTGATATTGGAGTATGTGAATTCAAAGGAATAGATAGATGATATATTTACCAAACTACTACCGAAGGATGCTTTTGAGTATCTCTAAGGTAAGTTAGGGTTTCTTCCCTATCCAATATTCACTAAGTCAAGATGCATGTTGTATCAATTCAAGTATTCATTAGAATATATATTTTGTGAGTAGATGCTAGTGTTCACTCTTTGGGTGAAGCCTAAAGTTGTAAAAAATGTTTATGAGTGTAATGAGAGATCAATACATTTGAGGCTTGATTTACTGCATGAGAAAAAATTTCAGGAGTATATGTATCTTTGGCATTGTTATCAAAGAGAGAGAATATTAATGATGATTACTAGAAGATAAAAGATCCAAAAAGAATTTGTTAAAGAGGGAGATGAAGATCTAGTGAAGGGATAATAATGCAATTGATTATCAAGAGAGAGAGTACTACAAAGAGGGAGAGTATTAATGATGTTACATAGAGGAAGAATATGCTAAGAGAATATTGTTACTAATAGAGGGAGAATATGAAAATAAGTTACAGATCAAAGGGAGTATAGGAATGATAGTGAAGTGTGTTCATCATTAATTGAACAATGAAGATTTTTAGTGTGTTGCCATCAATGCCAAAGAAGTAGATAGCTACTATAATTGATGGTGATGATGATGAAGACTGATCAAGATCAGAGGAATAATAGATAGTAGAAAGGTTATATTAGTTATTATCTTTTCATTGATGTTAAGAAATTGATATTTGGTTTATTTTGTGTTGCCACATCATTTAGAGTATGATATAAGTTGAATGTGTTAAGAAGAAGAAGAAATGAGATGTTTTGAAGATGAAGAACTTAATTGGGAAACTGATACAGATCATAAAATGTTAATATTATGTTGATATAATTTTTTTCTACCTAACATATGATTATATCAAGTCGGTAAAGAATGATAATGAAGATTAGTCAAGTTGGTGAGGAAAATAGTTTTGGCTATCGAGAAGAATATCTCATTTGATAAAGAGAAAAATTAATTTGGCAAGAGAAAATTATTTTTTTGTAAAGGAAAAGG
>BSBK01007633.1:127500-175250 GCA_027943335.1 Chamaecyparis obtusa | reverse complement strand
TATATATGTATATATATATATCTATATATATATATATGTATATCTATATATATATATATATGTATATCTATATATATATATATATGTATATATATATATATATATGTATATATATATATATATATATATAAATGTATATTATATATATATATATATTATATATATATATGTATATATATATATATATATATATATATATATATATATCAAAATGAACAATAATTATGTACATATTTATGTAAACATATCTAGATACAATGTGGCATATTCAATCTCAAAATATGTCATATGACATCTCAAAATAAGAAGTTTAACTACAAATATTTCTAGGACATCCTATTCTATTGGTGGATCATCAAAATGGAGCCTCTGAAAGTACTCTTCAGCTCTAATGGATCCTGCATTGAAACACAAAAGTAAAACCACAAGTAGATTAAAATTCAGAATCATAGTCAACAATAATAATAAAATTTAACTAAATTGAACTCTCATATACCTCGCCTCTCTGTCTCCTCCTGCGGGCAGGGAGACCTAATATATGTCCTTGGATAGCATAGGAATAGTGCCACCAATGTCAACTCCCAACTATCTATGTTTTCAAACATGAGATTGATCTACGAGTTATAATATTTAATGTTAAAAACTTGGTAGAAAATTATATGTTTACAAAACAACTGAATTAACATTAAACTTACCTGTGTTGAAACTTTCTTTAGGGATTGTTGGCTGAGTCATCAGTGATACAAACCTTTGTCATTCTGGCTCCCTCAAACTAGGATTGACCTACAAAAGTCAAATAGGTACTTCATATTATCATAACTTGACCATATTATATATACTTGATAGAAAAATACACACAAATAACTTTAGAAATGTACGTACCATGGGGCTATCACTCTGAATGGATATGCCTATGACTCTATCATGATGATAGGGTCTCACGACATCATCACATGCGACTCTCTGTCAAATAAACATGTAAATTAAAAATGAGTATGCACAATTGACAAGTATACATGTATGGATAAACAAACTAAATTACTTAATTACCTCTCCTTTATCAATAGCTAATACCTGCACCCCGTCACATTTCCCCCTAATGGATACTAGTGACACCTACATTAGTATGTAAAAGATGATCATAAAAATTAGAAAATAATGTACATATACTATTATCATAATTTAAAAGGAAACCATTGAGTACATAAAACATATGTACCATGGAAGATTCAAGACCAAATCATATGCCGAAAGTGTGGACCCCTCCACCTATGCCATCTCCTCCTTTGTCATCAACTGAACATAATGTAACACATAAAAATACATAGGTGGGAAATTATTGTAATAAAATTCTACTAAAAATACAAACAATAAAAATTAAAAAGAATGTAAAAAGTGAATAGTTTACGCTTACCATAACAGTGGGAGTCCATGGCACTGTAGGCTCTTGATGCATATCTCCATGAGCTACTTCAGTGCCTGTAGTGTGCTATGTAGAATCATCCCCATCGAAGCCAAAATTATATGCATCACTATCAATCAGGGACCAAAGCACAGATTCTTGCATATATCGCAAGAGTGGGGCACACAAACAATGTGAGCTCATGGAGGATGTGGAAGTGCTAGAAGCATCAGGACAAGGAGGCAAAAATGTCCTATTTTGCATAACCAGTAGGTCGATCAAGGTGTGAATGGCTCTAATAATCTATGGCTAGCCTCAACAATAATGTATGGATGTTGCATTGTGGGAGGTGGTGAAATCTTAGGAGGGGGGACATATGTGTAGGATTTCACCCATTGTGCCCATGGCTTGTCTTGTGGAGTACCTAAACCTACACCTGGTTCGCTCTCAAACTCCAATAATTCCACCTTGTGCTCGAGCACAAATTCAGCATACAATTTTTTTTTTAAAAAAATCTGACATCCAAATTATTGTGAGGTGGTCTATCAAAACAATCATCAACAGTCCCAAAAGTTGTCACGTATTGCACTATTTGTGCACCATTTAATTGAAAACTTGGTTTTTTTATGGTTTACTTTTAGACTGGTTTTAGGATTCATAAAAAGATTAGCTATGTCATGTTTTATTATATTTAGGTTCATGACTTGATCATAATCAAGCCCATCGTCAAACTGGGCGTGCAGGGAATCATGCCAAAGAAGTGCAGCATTATGTTGCTGTGTATGTTTCTCCATGTTTTCAATAATTGAGTCCAATGTCGTAAACATGGGGAGTAACGTGGAGATATTGTCATATGGGTTTGAAATCCTCTAAGTTCATTTAGATTATCTCCTATTAGATCTTCTAAATAGTATGGGTTTGTGACAAGTACATCTTCTGGAGGCTAGGGATTGTTGGTAGGTGGCTCTAGATTGTTTGCAGGATCATTAGCAGAGTTTTTTGATTCCATGTCTGATAACAATGAAAAAAAAATAGATAATTACAATGAATTTTAAAAAACAATACAAAAACTCATTGCTACCCTAATTTTTATATAAAAACTTTATATTTCTAATTAAAAACAATAAAAACAATTAAACAATAAAAATTAGAAGGTTTCACTTACCTGGCAATTTAGGAAAAAATTAGATAGGGATTTGGGAGTGGATATCCAAAAACCCTAGCTGCATTCATGTGTTTACAATGAAAAAATGTTGAACGTGGGTGGGTACAGAGATATATATCTACTGGCAAATATCAAATATTTTATATTATTGGATATCCGATAATATTGGATATCTGATAATATCAGATATCTGAGTATGCCTTTAGGTTTGGCTTTTGTCTTGGCCAAGTGTACTAACACCTAGGCCTGCTAAAAAGTCAACAAATCTATTTGTGTGTGTTTGGACGAGTGAAAATAAGTTTTTTTCACATTGCCACTTTTTGGCATACCATGATCCTGGACATACCCATGAAAGTGGCTTTGAAAATCTTGACATACATTATAGGTTGCGGAAAAATCTTCATCTACTGGGTAAAGATCCATGAAGTTGTCTATGGAATGCTCCTTAGCTAAATTTATTGCACCGTGAGAAATCTTCTACTCAATGCATCTACTACCTTCTGTGTTTTATGGTAAAGGTGTAGGATTAGATATACTGCACCCATTTCATGTGCTTCTGGTTTAGTTTATCTTGTGAATCTAGAAAACTTAGATCCTAATTGTGGTAAGGACTACAAATTATTTGGCAAGTAAATAATGTCTCCATTTCCTTAGTTCTTGTACTAGTGCATATAGTTCCAAATCATACGAGGAATACTTCCTCTTTGTATCATTCATTTTTTCACTATGAAAAGTGACTGGTTTTCCCCTCTTGACTCAAACTACACCTATGGCAATATTGCTAGCATCACATTCCACAGTAAACAACTTGTTAAAATAGGAAGTGTCAAGATAGGTTGAGTTTCTATTCTCTACTTCAAATTCTTAAATCCTTCATCATCCTTCTTATTCCATTGAATTTTCTTTTATGACCTCCTTTTATGATATCTAAGACTGGTGCATTGATTTCACTAAATTGCATCATGAACTTCTTGTAGAATTGTGCCAATCCATGGAAAATCTTTACTTTTGTGACTGATTTAGGTGTAGGCCAGCTCAAAATTGCTCCCACCTTGCTAATATCCATCTTCAAGCTACTTCTGAGATAACAAAACCCATGTATACGACCTTCTCTTTATGCAACTTCTCTTTATGCAACCTTTGCATTACATTTGCAGATGTTTGAGATGATCCCCCTTGGTTTTTTTGAATACTAGAATATCATCAAAGTACACTACAACTCATTTTCCAATGAAGTCCTTCAACACTTCATTCATGAACCTCATAAATGTGCTCGAGGTGTTGGACAATCCAAAAGGCATTACAAGCCACTCATAGAGTACCTCAGTAGTCCTTAAAACAAGTCTTCCACTCATCTCACTTTTTATTCTTATCTGATGATACCCACTCTTAAGATCTATCTATGGAGTAATAGTTCTCTCCTCCTAAGAAATCCATCAAATCCTCTATCTTAGGGATTGGGAATCTATACCGAATAGTGATTCTATTGATGGCCCTAGAATCTGTACACAACCTCCAAGTACCATTATTCTTTGGAGCTACGATGGTGGGAACATCACATGGGCTTATGCTCCTTCTGATTAGTCCTTGATCTAGTAGCTCTTGAATTTGGCTAGCTTTCTCTACATTCTATTGTGGGGTCATTTTAGAGGCAACCTTTTTGGGAAGTGAGTCTCCTAGGATGAAGTTAATCTGATGGTTAATAGAGTTGTTAGGTGGAAAAATAGTTGGCCAACCATCACTAATGATGTCTTAGTATTGACTCAATAACTCATTGAATTCTAAGCGTAGGTCTTTCCTCTTGTTCCCTTTGTCACTCTTTGGCTTTAGAACCAAAGAAAAGCATGCTCTATCTTCTTCCTCTAATGTTTTTAAGAACTCTTTCTCCCCTACTAATAGTGTGTTAGGACCACCTTTCTTCACTTTACCTTCTTCCAAGATTGACTGTATCTTGAAGACCACTCTATCTTTCTTGAAGGAATAGGAATTTTTAGCTCCATTATGTACTGCATCTTGGTTGAACTTGTAGTGTCTACCCAATAATAAATGACAAGAATCCATGGGCAGGACATCACACAAAATGCTATCCTTATAGCTCCCTATGGAAAATTCTATCCAAGCTTTCTCATTAACTAAGACATTTTGATCTTTATTCAACCAAGTAACTCGGTAAGGATTAGTATGAGGAATCCTCTTCAACTTTAACTTTTCTACGACTTCCATAGAAACTATGTTATCGGTAGAACTAGAGTCTATGATAACTTTGAAAACCTTAGCTAGAACCTTACACTTTACTCAAAATAGAGATATTATTTGGCTCAGTTCCTCTTTGATGAGTTCCTTGAGGAGTGCTCTTTGGATCATCAAATTCTCCCCTATCTCAGAATCTAGGGCTATTTCTATCATCTTGCTGCTAGAAGATTCTCCTTGAACATAGTGTTTCCTCTTCTCACCTCCTTGTGATGTAGAACTCTTCTCAGGAAATCTATAGGTTGGATGCCCAAATTGTTGATAGTTATAACACTTCATTGAAGAGAAATAAGATCCTCTTCCTTGATTATTGTTTCTTCCTCTTGAACCATTGCTTGAACTCCTTCCTTAGTTGTAACCTCCTCTCATATTACTAGTTTCTCCTTGATCCTTATTGGGCTTAGAATCACTCTTATTTTTAGCTTCAAATTTTCTTCCATTGAATCCTCCTCTGTGACTTCTATTGTCCCTTCCCCTTCCTTTTCTATTTGTATCTTCCTTTGTTTTGAACTTCTCCACTTTGAGAGCAAGCTGATAGAATTGATGTACTATCTTGGGACTTAAGAGACTAAGTTCCTCTTGGATACTCCACTTGAGGCCACTCAAATTCCTAACCACTTTTAGGCTTTCCTCTTCCTTTACGTGTGATGTAAAACATAACTTGTGAAACTCTTTAGTAAAGGTACTAACCTCTAGATCCTTTTGTCTTAGATTTTGTCTCCTCTTTTTCCACTGTACTACATAATCTTCCATGAGATATGTTTCCCTTATCTTAGCCACCATGCCTACCAACTGGTTATGGGGTTCTTTCCTTCTTTGGTCCTTTCATCATGGAAAAACTTCCACCAAGTGAGAGCAGTTCCTATGAATCTTGTCTTGGCTATTTTGACCTTCTGAGCCTCAGTCACATTATCATAGTCAAAGTGATTTTCCAATACTTCTATCCATTACATGACTACTTCTGGTTTGATTTTTCCATTGAATAGAGGCATGCCTTCCAAGGAAATACTATTAATCTCCTTCAACACCCTTAAGAACAACTCTTCTTGAAGTACAAGGTCACATTCTAGCACTATGTCTTCCTTGGCCATTGTCTTGTCCTTTTTGTCAACTTCTCTCATTCTTTCACTAACTATTGCAGTTCTTATCTTGACTTCTTCTAACCTAGTTTCCATTTCAGCCAACTATTCTTTTAGGAGTGTAGTCTCCTCTTTTTTATCTTCCACATCTTTTTCTAGTTCTGTATTGGTCACCATTTTGAATGAACTGATAGACACTTCTATAGATAATACCTAAACAAAACACGCCCAAATCTTTGTAGGACTCTGAAACCAATATGATGGAAGACCAAGGTCTAGTTTCTACTATAGATCTAGCCTAAATTTTCTTAGAGATACTTCCTTTAGATATAATAGGGCATTCACCACCATAAACTAAAGTAAGTCACTAAGAACTCACTCCCTCTTTAATGCCTAGTCCCCACCAATAATTTATTCTCTTCTCTCACTGAATCTACACAAATAGGTCCACTCTCTTCATTCAAATAATACCTCCATAGCATCCTCCTTGTTTACTCACCCTAGCCGGACTATCACCAAGCTCACCTAGGGTAAGGTCTCTAGATTAATATTTGTTTCTTCTCTTACAAAAAATAAGAAAAAAAAAACTATTTACAAGGGCTCCTCTAAAGTTCCATCCTGACACATGACTTTCACCATGGATTCAAGAGCCTTAAGGAGCCATTAAATATTTACAACCCAGAATTGGTAAGGAACTCACAACTTACAAATAGAAACAAAATGAATTAATCTACTAGCATGCAGAATAAATTGTGAAGCTTCAAAATCCAACTGCTACAAATTCTCTTTCTTAAAAAAACCCCTCTCCTTCATAAAGGAAGACTAAGACATAAAAAATAGCCATCCCATCATTGGGAGAGTATTAATTTCCCACTCTGTCAAAAGCATCTTGTCAGGAACCATTACGACTGACCATCCTATCCATTATAGACAAGATCTGCCTTTCACGGCCATTACAACTAGTTTTACTGAGCAATAGAAATGTAAAATCCACCATAGTACCAAGCACCATGGGTTTCGAGCAGTTGCATTATCGAGTACTAGTCTCACCATGTACCCATATTAAAGAGCACCTCATACCGAGCGCTGATATTACCGAGTACCATTCTTACCGAGCACCAGTAATACCGAGCAACAGTATTACCTAGCCATTTCATCACATACCAAGAAACTTAACTAAGGTTCCTCATGCCTTGGTTGGATTTCTAGAGACTTACTAACTACCTATAACACACAACATAACTAAAAGAAAACATCTAAGCACTAGAGTGTTTATTTACCAACTTGACCTATTTTGTACTTGGTCATCACATGAGTGAATGAATAAACACTCTACAAGCCAACTTAAAGAAAACCTCAAAGTTTTTCAGGGTCGTGAACCCTATTTACCTAGGTGCTCCTGCACCACATTTTAATCTCTCTTAGAATATTTTAAATATCAACCCATGAATTAATACATCTTGTATGAGTAGCTTTAGTGCATGATATACATCCCCTAGACCACACTAAGCAACATATAAATTGTCTTGTGTAGCTTTTTACAATTTATCTATATGTTTCCTCTAAGTAATAGGAGGGTACTTGAGGCACATTGATGAACACAAATATAGCACAATTATGGGTGTGTAACATTATTCATGTGACCCAAATTATCCCTACACTCCTATCTTTGTGTCATCCGAGCTTTGGGATATTGATAATACATGACATAGATAGATTTGTATATATCTTTTTATCTCTCCCTTTATGATGTAGGGGCACTATGAATGATCCTTGACTGGTTTTTATTTTACTTTTTTGTGTTTTCTCATTTTTGTAATAAGGTGTCATAGGCCATTTGATATTTTGCATTGAAGTTTCAATTGTAAGGTCCTAATGGACCATCTTGTTCTTGAACGTTTTCATGGCTAGTTTTTGTAAAACATCTCTAAACTATGGAAAATGGGGATTTTTAATGTTTTTGGATCTAATTAGTCATGATTAGATGTGTTAGAGGTCAATAGGTCACTATGATTTGTTAAATACGAAAAATGCTCAAATGTTCCAAAGTAATTTTGATAATTTTTTGAAAATGTTGTCATCCAATGCCTAGGAAGGTGGAAATTGGTTGTATGTGGTTATGAAAAATTCATGAGGGAATTTATAACCTCTATCAATTATTTTATATGTAATGATGAAATCAAGAAATGAAATGAAGGTTTTTATCTACTGAAATCCTATATTTTCTTGATATTTGTGTTGTTTCTTGTAATTATGCAGGTGTGCAAGGATTGAAAACACAAAGACAAGTACATGGTTCATTATAAAAGTTAATTATATTTTATTTATAGTTAGGTTGAATTCATTTTATGTTTCATTTGTGAGATCTAGTAAATTCAATCAAGACTGGCCCATGAACTCACAAAACTTGAAGTGGGATTATAAAGATGAAATCTAGACATTCCACCATAGGAATTGCCTAAACCTTGGTGGAATATTAGGAATATTTATATTATACATGTTTAAAGTGATTTGAAAGAATTTGGAGAAAATTTTGAATTTTTCCTTGATGCCCCGAGTATGACATGTTGATGTGATAAGCCAGACTAGTAAGGAGACTGTGTTGTAAAGAAGTCAAGTTGGAGTGTGGGTGTGAACCATCGATGGATTTGGAGTCCTTGATGATATATAGACCAAAACATTTGTGACTTTTTTCCTACTAAATCTATTGGTGATGATTTTTGTGCAAACCCCCATACCTTATCCCTATTAGGCCCAATTGACTCAGTCATGGTTGACAAGGTCAAACTCAATACCCAAATGCCATTTTGAAACATTTCATATAAATCCCAAAAGAGTGTCCAAAATGTACTTATATTTGGGTCTTGTTAAAGTGATTAGAAATTTAAGGTACAAAATTTCAGATTGGAGGGATATATCTAATGGGACTCCCAATAGGCCCAATTTCACTAGTTCTCATTTTGGGTTTGTAATAGTATTTACAAAGGGGAAAAATTAATTTTTCATAGTGGTCTAATGCTGGAGAAGCACCCACACATATTATCTTTATGATGGTGAAAAGATCCTAGTTGGAAAGGGTTAGGTTTCTTAAGTTAAATCTTAGGTTAAGGAATCTTCATGTGGGGAGTTGTATCTCCTATAGGAAATTGAATTGTCCTATGATATTGGTCATAGGAAAGGGACCACATAAAATTTCAAATGCAAGGATAATCTTAGGAAGGTAATAGGGTAGGATCATTTGATGGTATCTAGTTGGATTCTCTTGTGAAGAATAATCCAAGAAACAATAAAGGGATACCCTAAAACATCAAAATCATATTGGTATCAAAGACAATTGGTGATTTTGAGTGTGGTGTATGTCATAAGAAGAGGAATACACATAGGTTGACACAATGCCTACTAAAAATGTGAAGGCTCAAGATCTTGAAGAGATGGAGAAAAGGATGGAGGAGAAGTGGGAAGAAAGTCTTATGAAGATGATGAATAAGTTAAAGACCAAGGAGAGTCAAGTACATAGTGACTTAGAAGGATCTGGTGATGAGGTAGAAAGGGAGGATGAGTAGAGGCCTCCAAAACAATACATACCTATAGATCAGAAGGCATTTTTGAATTCCATAAAAGATGTAGCAGTCAAGATAGATGTTCTTATTTAGAGTAGAAGCTATATGAAGATGACCTTATAGATTGGATATCTAGGGTATGTAGACATATTTTGAATTCAAGGAGTATGTAGAAGGTAAAAAGGTTAAGTTTTCAAAGACAAGATTGAAAGGATCCACCTTAGTGTGATAGAATTGTATTTAGAGTCAAAGAGAAAAAATGAGGAAGAATGTGATTAGTAAATGGAGCATGATGGTGTCATTACTCAAGGGGAAATTCATGCCTATAGATTATGAAATCCATGTAATGAGGAAGTTAATTAATTTGAAATAGAAGGACCAAGATGTGGATACATATACATATATATATATATATATATATATATATATATATATATATATATATATATATATATATATATATATATATATATATATATATATATATATATATATAGAGTAGTTCCATAGATTGAGCATTAGGGATAAACTTGTGGAAGATGAAAGGGAAAGAGTAGATCGGTGTATGAATGGATTAAGGTGTGCCATCTAGGATGAGATTAGTTTGGTAATACCTAGAGTAGTGGATGAATTTTTTTAATTTTATTCAAGGGAAAACAAAAATCTCAAGAGGAGAGGAGACCCGAATAGTAGGAATAAAGGAGGAAGGAGTTTCAGAGGGAGAAGAAAATTTGGAGGAAGAAATTAGTATTATAAAACCAATGAGCCTAGATAGTAAGATTCAAGTGGTGAGTCAAGCCATAGAGGTGGAAACTATAGGGTAAGAGGACCAAATAGAACCTAGGTATAAATGATGGACTAGGAAGGGGACCAAGTGTCTTCATAAGAAAATGTTACAATTGCAACCAAATAGGGAACTCTATGAGTAGGTTTCCAAAGAAGGCTTCAAGTTCTCATGTGGGAGAGAAGAGGAATCAATTAGTCCAAGAGGATTAATTTCAAAGTTTTAATTATCCTAATGGCCATATAGGACCAACATTTGATGGAGAGAACCTGATGCTAAGAAAAACCTTATTAAAGGTACCACAAAACAAGGATCTCCATCAAAGAAGGGCCCTATTCAAGACAACATGTAAGTCTCATGGTAAGATTTGTATAGTGAATTTTTATTCTGGTTCCATAGATATATTGTTTTAGTTGATATGGTAGATAAGTTAAGACTAAAAAGGATACCTCTATTGGAAACTACAATTAAAGCAATTGTTGTATTGTCATTGATGTCAAACCTTAACTGGTAAGACTGTTACTATTTAGGAAAGTACTATATCTATTTGATTATTGAGAAGAGGCTAGGCAAGGTTGGTAACAATAGAATGTAAGGATAGGTTGAGTTATATTGATACTACAATGAGTACTTGACTATGTTGCACAATGATAAGATAATGTATTGTTTATCTTAGTAAGAATGAAGACTAGACTGGTAAGCTTAACCGAGTAAAAGAGGAGAAATCTAGTTGAAGCCAAGTGATGTTAGTGTCAACCGAGTTAGTGTATGCTAAGAAAATCCAATGTTGATTGAACATTAGTTAATTTCCAAGGAAGACAATGTTAGCTGAGGAAATAGTTCTAGTATTGACTGAGCTTTCTAGTATAGACCAAGAAGTTGAACACAGTATTGATTGAGCATTAGTAATATTACATTTGAGGGGAATTCAAATTTCTAGCTGACATTGTTGAATTCTTGGATTATGTAAAATGTGTTGACTTTATTTATTGATTGTATGAAGGCATTTAATGCACTATAAAATATTTTATTGTAAATCTTTAAGAGATTTGAGATGTTTCTAGAAAAAGAAGATGAAGAACATAAAGTGGGTAGATTGAATGGATCTGACCTAACCCTAAGATCTACGAAGGAGATCAAGTGAAAAAAGATGTATTGACCTAAATGAAGTTGTATTTAGGGAACCTAAGCATGAGGCTAAAAGAAAAAGAGGATACTGGAGGTGTTATTGACTGTAAAGGGAGAGAAGGCTCAAGAAGAAGAGTTATGATTGCTTGAGGAGAATACCAAGCAGATCAGTGATGGTGATAGAAAAGATTCACAGTCAGTAAACCATTATATGTGTATGGAATTGGATATGATATTTGTAAAGTGAGTTGTATGTTTATGATATCATTACTACTACTACTTTCTAACCATTGTAACAGTCAAAATCCTTTTAACAAAGGTTGACCTAACAGTCATATGTTCAATCCTTTGAACAAGGTTTCATTCTAATGGAGTGTATGTAAGTCCTATAACAAGGTGCACTTTTAATAGAGTGGTTTAAACCCTTTAACCGGGTCACACCTAACAGTGTTTTTATAACCTTTGACAGGGTTGGATTTTAACCAAGCTCACTTTAGAAGAGTGAAAATAATAGTAGCATGTTACAAAGTGGTTTTTCCCAAATTGGGTCTCCACTATAAATCCTAGTGTCAATACTTGTGTGAATGTTTTGGTTTAAACATTTATGTATTTTACAAGTTAGATACAATTGGGTAGTGGACTATAATGTTATATGTTTCTATTATGTAATCAATAATGACCAAGTAACTATTGGTTGTTAGATCTGATTTGTTGAAGACTTTTATAAATTTGTTTTATACATCTAGACCTAAGAACAACTGATTCACCCCCCTCTCTATTGTTCTAAACCATATTAACAATTGGTATTAGAGATCTGGTGCTTACTATTGGTGCTTATAGAAAACAAGTTTGAAGATACTTGAAGCAAATGATCAGGATGTATAAGAAGGAGGTACCAGAGCTGATTAAGGAGAGCTTTCCTGCATGGAAAAGTTTGATGGAGCTACATTAGCTGGAATTGGAGATTCTAAAAAATATTACATTGAGCATACGTATAACACACCTATTGCACCCTTGATTACTGAGGAAATGAAAGCTAAGCAAGAACACAACCAAGCAATGTTGGAGATTGCATCTACCCTAAGTTATCTAGAATTTGAAGACATCAAAGACTGCAGTAATGCAAAGAAAATGTGGGACACCCTTCCAACCATCTATGGTGGTGACATAAATGTGTTGAGAGAAAAAGATGAGAGCCTAAGAGGTAAATTTGATGAAATGAAAATGCAAGAAGGTGAGAATATTGCACAATATTGTGGTAGAATAAAAGAAGTTGTAAATGCTATTAGAGGAGAAAATGGAACTATTAATGATTAAATTGTAATTGGAAAAGTATTGAGAACTCTACATCCTATTTATGCTATCAAAATTTTAGTAATTTAGGAATCTAGATGTATCCCTAACAACAATCATACTTTGGAAAGTTTGTTGGCAATCTTACTACTTTTGAACTTTCTAACTATGATAACTTCACTATTGGTAATATTGGTAATGTTGAATCTGATTTTATGTCACAAATGGTTCTGAGAAAATCAAAGAAGGAAAAAGAGAAATGCATAGGGGAAAGTAAAAGTGAAAGTGATAGTGACACATCCAATGAAGAACTGTAGGATCTAGAAGCACTTATGGCTAGAAGACTGAGAAGGGGAAAAGGAAAATACAAAGGTAAACTTCCTATTATATGCTTTTCATGTAATAAAGATGGTCATATAGCTACTAGATGTCCTGATAGGAATGATAAGGATGAAGAAAGAGATAACAACCACAAAGACAAAAGGGATGACAGAAGCTACCGAAGATACAAGGACTACAAAGGAAAAGGTAAGAAATCTTTCTACATTTCTGAAGAAGAGACTAACACTAGTACCGATGATTTTGAAATTGGGGTTGTCTATGTTGCAATGAAAGATGAGTCTGATGAGGATGAGAAAACTACATTGATTTCCTATGTAAAAAAGAATGATAAATGGATTATTGACAGTGGTTGTTCACATCACATGACTGGTAAAAAGATTAAGTTTAATACCTTACATCATTATAAAGGTAAAAGTGTAAATTTTGGTAATGATGCACCATGTCCTGTGAGAGGAAAATGATTGATTAATCTGACTAATAAGATCTCTTGTGAAAATGCATATTGGGTAGAGGGTCTTAACTATAATCTATTGAATGTTGCATAGCTTAATAGTACTAGTTATTGAGTGGAATTTTATCACAAAAAGGCTAAAATATTTAATGCCACTAGTGAACTGATCGGAAGTGGAGAACAGACTAGAGGTAATTTGTTCTATCTTGACCTATCTGAAGAAACTTGTATGATTACAGAACTTGATGATATTTGGTTATGGCATAAGAGGCTATGTCATGTTAACTTTGATAATCTGGTAAACATTAGTAAGAAAAATAAAGTGAGAGGTCTACCTAGATTGAATAAACATGAGAATGTGATGTGCAAAGAATGTCAGTTAGGAAAGATGACAAAGTCATGTTTCAAGAGAAAAACCTTTACTTCTGAGAATACTTTAGATTTGGTTCATACTGACCTTTGTGGACCTATGGGTGTACAAAGCTATTGTGGTGCTAGATATTTTATTTTGTTTGTTGATGATCATACCAGGATGATGCATGTAATGTTCTTAAAAGAAAAATCTAATGCTTTTCAATTCTTTAAGTGGTATTTGGATAAGGTTGAAAAGGAGACAGGAAGAAACCTGAAGTGTCTGAGATTTGACGGAGGTGGAGAATTTATATCAAATGAATTTAATCTATTTTTCAATGATAAAGGGATCAAAAGACAAATTTTTGCACCAAGGACTCCTCCATAGAATAGTATAGCAGAAAGGAGGAACAAATCTATCTTGGATTGTGCAAGGACATTGTTGATTGAAAAGAATGTGGCACAAAAGTACTGGAAGGAAGTTGTAAGTACAGCTGTTTAAACTCTTAACCGAGTACAAATAAAGAAAGGTATAAATCTAACACCTTATGAGATATGGTATGGGTATGTACCAAATGTAAAATACTTTAGAATCTTTGGAAGTAAATATTACATACTAAAGGAAAATAGGAATAGAAAATTTGATGCTAAAAGCAATGAAGGTATATTCCTAGGCTATTCCACAAAAAGTAAAGCTTGTAAGTGTTTGAACTCTAATACTAACAAAATTGTGGAAAGTGTGAATGTCAAGATTGATGAGTATGTAAAAAGAAATGTAGCTGATAGTAAAAGAGAACCAGAAGATTATAGATCTTTTGGCTATATAGAGGAAGAAGAGGCAAGTGACAGACTTGCAGCTGATGTCGAGTCTTGGGTAAGCAATGTTGAGCATTAGGAAAATAGGGCCCAAAGAGAAGAAGAATGTGTCAAGTATCAAGAAGATATTTCCAACCATTTAGAAGATGAATTTGACAATCCTACTGGAGAACCTAATGAATTAGAGGAAAGGAGAGCTGAACCTATTTTGGAAAAATATGTAAGGAGACATCAGAAGCCTAAACAAATAATCAGAGACAAAGATATTGGAGTTTTGACCAAAAGAAAGACAAAGGATCCAACATGTTTACTATGTGATTTCAAGCCTAAGACAACAAATGAGGGATTGGAAAATGAAGACTGGATATAAGCAATGAATGAAGAAATAGACCAGATAGAGAAGAATGATACCTAGACTCTGGTACCAAGACCTGAAAATAAAAATGTCATTGGGACAAAGTGGGTATTCTGAAATAAGTTGAATGAGCATGGTGAAATCACAAGAAACAAAGCTAGGTTGGTATGTAAAGGCTATGCACAAGAAGAAGGAATAGATTATGGGGAGACATTTTCCCCTATAGCTAGACTGGAATGAGTAAGAACTCTTCTTGCATATGTTGCTTATAAAGATTTCAAGGTATACCAAATGGATGTTAAGTCTACATTTTTAAATGGTATATTAGAAGAAGAAGTGTACATTGAACAACCAAAAGGTTTTGTTGATCCAAACAGAAGACACATGGTTTGCAAACTAAACAAAGCACTATATGGATTAAAGAGAGCTCCAAGAGCATGGTATGAGAGATTTCATAACTACTTAATATAGATTGGATTCTCAAGGAAAAATGATACAAGAAATCTATACATGAAAGATGAAGAAGGTAAAGGAATCTTGTTGGCAAAGATTTTTGTTGATGATATTATTTTTGGTGGACAAGATGCCTTGTGTAAGAGATTTTCACATGAAATGCAAACTCAATTTGAAATGAGTATGTTTGATGAGATCAAATTTTTTGTTGGTTTACAAGTATATTAGATGGGAAAAGGAATTTTCATTACACAGTCTAAATATATTCATGAGATACTGAAATTTTTTGGAATGGAAGATTCTAGACTAGTGAGTACTCCTATGGCTACTCAACAAAAGTTGTCTAAGAATGATGAAGCTACAGAAGTAAACCAGACTTTGTACAAATCTATGATTGGAAAACTTCAGTATGTTGTACATAGTAGACCATATATTGCATTAGTTGTTGGGATTGTGGTAAGGTTATCTACTAATCCTAAGGAAACACACATGATGGCTGTCAAGAGAATTATGAGATACTTGAAAGGAACTACTTATTATGGGTTATATTATAAGAAGGATTAAAAATTTGAACTGAGAGTATACATAGATGTTGATTGGGCAAGAAATGTAGATGATAGAAAGAGTACTAGTGGTGGATCTTTCTTTCTTGGATAGAGATTAGTTTCCTAGACAAGCAAGAAAAAAAATTGCATTTCCCAATCTACTACTAAAGCTGAGTATGTGGCTATAGTTGTAAACTGTTCAAATCTGATATGGATAAAGCAATTTTTGATGGGTATGAAAGAAGAAATCACTAAACCAATTGTTATCTTCTATGATAACACAAGTGCTATCAACATCTCTAAGAATCTAGTGATGCACACAAAGACCAAACACATTGTGATCAAGTATCACTACTTGAGAGAGCTGGTACAAGATAAAGAGGTCCAAAAGGAATATGTGAATATAATGGAACAATTATTAGACATATTCACTAAAGCTTTACGTAAAGAAGTGAATGAATATCTGAGAAGTCAATTAGGGGTCCTTCCCTTAACTAAGGCTTTCTAGTCAAGCTAGGAGCACTGCATCAAATGTGTTGCAAATAATATTTGACAAATTGATGTAGAAGAAGGTCACACTTTAGGACTAGCCTAGAGTTGTGAAAAGAAGAGAAAAGCCAAGAATCAGTCATAAGCAAGATGATAGAGGTAGAAACATTGAACTAAAAAGATAATATCTACATCTAGAGGATGTATGTTTTAGTTTTTGCTTTGGCATTTTTGTCAAAGAGGGAGATGAACAGAGATGATAATAACACATGACAGAGATGATAATGACACTAAAAGGGAAAGTAACATGAGGAAGATGAATAGAGATGAAGGATCAAGATACAGGGAGATTTGGAATTTCTAGATGGTCACAGAAGTGAGGCTAATAGATTCTGAATCAGAATAAAGCTAAGGATATTACAAATATTTCTAGTTGATAGATAAGTTTTTGGATTGGTTGGTAATCCATGTGTTATTCATGTGATATCATATGGTGTTTCCATCAATGCCAAAGAGGGAGATTGTTGGAAACTAAAATTGAAACAATTGTTGTATTGTCATTGATGTTAAACCTTAATTGGTAAGACTATTGCTACTTAGGAAATTACTATATCTATTTGATTGTTGAGAAAAGGCTATGCAAGGCTGGTAACAATAGCACCTAAGGAAAGGTTGAGTTATCTTGATACTACAATGAGTACTTTATTATGTTGCACATTGATAAGATAATGTATTGTTTATCTTAGTAAGAATGAAGACTAAACTAGTAGGCTTAACCGAGAAAAAGAGGAGAAATCTAGTTTAAACTGAGTGATATTAGTGTCGACCGAGTTAGTGTATGCTGAGAAAATCTAGTGTTGACCAAACATCAATTAATTGTTGAGGAAGATAGTGTTAGCCGAGGAAATGGTTTTAGTATTGACCAAGCTTTCTAGTATAGACTGAGAAGTTGAACATAGTATTGAACGAGAGTCAGTAATTTACATTTGAAGGGAATTCAGATTTCTAGCCAACATTGTTGAATTCTTGGATTATGAAAATGTGTTGACTTTATTTATTGATTATATGAAAGCATTCAATGCACTGTAAAACATTTTATTGTAAATCTTTAAGAGAGTTGAGATGTTTCTAGAAAAATAAGATGAAGAACATAAAGTGGGTAGATTGAATGGATCTGACCTAACCCTAAGATCTACAAAGGAGATCAAGCGATAAAAGATGTATTGACCTAAATGAAGTTGTATTTAGGGAACCTAAGCATGAGGCTAAAATTTAAAAAAAAAAAGAAAAAAAGAGGATACTGGAGGTGTTATTGACTATACAGGAAAAGAAGGATAAAGGAGAAGAGTTATGATTGCTTGAGGAGAATACCGAGCAGATCAATGATGGTGATGGAAAAGATTCATAGTCAGTAAACCAGTATATGTGTATGGAATTGGATCTGATATTTGCAAAGTGAGTTGTATGTTTTTCAAATCATTACTACTGCTACTTTCCAACCATTGTAATAGTCAAAATCCTTTTAACAGAGGTTGACCTAACAGTCATATATTAAATCCTTTGAACAAGGTTGCATTCTAATGGAGTGTATGTAAGTCCTATAACAAGGTGCACTTTTAATAAAGTGGTTTAAATCCTTTAACTAGGTCACACCTGACAGTGTGTTTGTAACCTTTGACATGGTTGTCTTTTAACCGAGCTCACTTGAGAAGAGTGAAAATAATAGTAGCATGTTACAAAGTGATTTTTCCCAAATTGGGTTTACACTATAAATCCTAGTGTCAATACTTGTGTGAATGTTTTGGTTTAAACATTTATGTGTTTTACAAGTTAGATATAGCTGGGTAGTGGATTACAATGTTATATGTTTCTATTATGCAATCGGTAATGACTGAGAATTCAATCAGTAATGACCGAGTAGCTGTTGGTTGTTAGATCTAATTTATTGAAGAGTTTTAAAAGTTTTTTCTATACATCTAGACTTGAGAACAACTAATTCACCCCCCCTCTCTATTGTTCTAAATCATATTAACAACCTCATACCAGTCCTTATAGGGTTTCATGGTTGAAAAAGGGGCAACATGTCATTGTTGATGAGAATGTATGGGTATGTTTTGAGATAGGTGATTATAAGGACATAATACTATGTGATGTACATCATATGGATGCAATTCATCTTCTCCTAGGGTGTCCATGTAGTTTGATGTAAATTCCTAACATGATGGGGAGAAAAACTCTTATGTGATACCCAAGAATGGTAGGAAATATCAAATAGATCATTTACCTTATCAAGGTGAAGATAAGAGTGTTTGTTGAAGTGTGAAGTTTTTGAGAGGGAAAGAGTTCCTATAATTCATGATGTAAGAAGAAAACTGATTATATGCCTTAGTGTTGAAACTAAGATATATTCCTAAGCAGCAAGATAGTGATAAAAGGGTTGTTTCTAAAGAAGATCAAAAGATTTTGGATAGGCACAATGATATAGTGGTGAAAGAAATACAAAATTATTTACCTCATACTAGGTATATTATTCAAAATATTGACCTTATCCCTGGTGTTGCACTTTTTAATAAAGCTACATATAATATGACCCCGGATCAAAATGAGGAGATAGAAAAATAAGTGTAGGATATTTTATATAAAGGGCTCGTGAGGAAAAGTCTTAGACCATGTAGTATTGTGCCTACTATTCTAGCACCCAAGAAATATGGTAAGTGGAGGATGCATATGGATTCTAGGGCCATAAATAAGTTTACCCTAAGATACTGCTTTTCTGTGCCAAGGATTAAACACTTGATGGACTATCTTGGAGGGGCTTTCTATTTTTATAAGATTGATTTAAATTCATGGTACAATAAAATAAGGATCAGGCCTATAGATGAATGGAATAAAACATTTAAGACTAATGAGGGTGTTTATGAATGGATGGTGATTCCATTCAGGATTTCAAATGCCCCTAGAACCTTCATGTGACTCATGAATGAGGTATTGGTTGAATTTATTGGCAAATTTTTTGTTTTCTATCTTGATGAAATTCTTTGTTTCACCAGGTCTCTAGAGGAGAACATCAAGAATATGGAATAGGTCTTGAAGAGGCTCCATGAAAAAAATTTGATGATCAAATTGGAAAAAATGTGAGTTCATGAAGATTGAACAAGTTTATCTTGGTTTTGGTGTCTCTAATACTTGTTTGAAAATGGATTCTTCTAAAGTGAATTCATTCTTAACTAACCACACCTAGGATATTAGGTGATGTTAGGAGTATTCATTGATTGGCCATATTCTCTAGGAAATTCATTAAGGTATTTAGTCACATATGTGCTCCTATGGATATGTGCAAGATCATGGTATGCCAAAAAGTGGTGATGTGAAAAGAAGTCCTGATTGATAGACTCTTTGAAAAACAACTATAACTTTCAAACAATATAATAGTTTTTAAATCTGAAACATACATCACATTCTATTTTTCACCTAATAAAATAATAGTAAACAATTCTTTCAATTTGATGAAGTTTGGACTAACTTAAGGTGGTCAAACATGAGAGTTTTTATATTTAGGAAAATTTGTAGCAGAAAAATCATAATTAATTATTTACATGGAAACAAAATACAAAAAATATACATTACATCCATACATGAGTCTACTAATTTTATCTACAATCTTATAAAAAAATATTATCATTTTATTTTTTTTAATGTGGTTAGACATACACTTACTTGTCATCTTTCTAGTCCTGATTGATAGACTTGTTGAAAAATAGCTATAAATTTTAAACTGTATAACATTTTTGAAATCCAAAACATGTGTCACATTCTATGCTTTTCCTACTACAAGAAAAATTTAAAAATATTTCTATTTGATAAAGTTTAGACTAAGTTAACATGGTCAGGGATGAGATTTTTTGTATTCTAGAAAAGTTGTAGAAGAAAAATCATAATTAATTATTTACTTAGAAAAAATTACAAACAAATATGTGTCACATCCAAATATGAGTCTAGTACTTAAATCTAGAATCTTGTTAAAAAAATTATCATTTGATTGTATTTAAGGTGGTCAGACATACACCTACTTCTTATTTGTTTCTTGAAATATTGATACTACTACATTGAAATTTGACATTTTTAACATATAGAATAATTGTTTTTCAAAAAAGGCCTACTATCTTAGAACCTAAATTCAATTTTCTATAGATTATCTTCTTACATATTTTTGATATAATATTTATAACTTGTTCAAATTTTAATGTCAACTTTCCTAAACCTAATTTTTTGAATTTGCATTTCCACTTAAGGGCCTAGTTTGGCATACCATGATCCTACACATACCCCTATATTAGACACTATCAAAGGAGGGGTAAAATGTAAATTTTCTTGGACAGAGAAGGAAGATCATAGTTTTGAACTCTTGAAGATGAAGGTGGTAGAATTAACCACTTTGAGGCTCCCTAATTTTAATCAACTCTACATAGTTGAATGTACTGGAAGAAAACAAGCAATTGGTGCAAACCCCGGTCAAGAGGGACACTCGGTGGCTTTCTTCTCTAAGAAATGGAATGAAGAAAAATAGAGGATTTACACATATAAATTTGAACTGTATACTATGGTTTTGCCTCTCAAAAGGTGGAAAAGTTATGTCCTACCCAAGAAGTTGATTGTTTTTAAAGATAATCATTGATTGAGTTTTCTTAATGGCCAAGAAAAATTTAACCAAAGGCACATCAAGTGGGTGGAATAACTACAACCTTATACCTTTCTGGTCGCAGGAAACATTCTCAGAGATTCAAAAATGAAAGAAAATAGTCACCATGCATTTCATGGGCTTGTGTTTTTAACCATCCAAACACCTCAGGTTAACTCTGTAATGGTGATGCCAAATAGTTGTTGCATGATCACATAGCCTAGAAATGGGCTATGTGAACATGCAACACGCTACTTCCCATTACCCTCTCCATAACCCCCGATGTTACCACTACCACAAAAGGGTTTGTCGCATGTTCGCAAGCTAGAAGACTAGCTCATGCGAACATGCGACAAGCCACTAACATGCACCCTACCGGTTGTCAAGTCACCGCCAAGAAATTAACAATGCACCGGTGATCCAAAAATCAAACTGAGACCAACATTAAGTCCCCGCCGTAGATCCTCCTATCTTCCCAGGTTCATGACTTTAACTCATCCAAGCACCTCGGGTTACATTCAGTGAACACACGACAAAGGAAAATCCCATTCATGGAATGAAAATTCTAAACCCCATTTAAATTCAAAGAACACACAACTACACATGTCAAAATAAGCCCTTAAGTTATCCGGTGAACTAGCGACTGGAGACATTTCGCCAATTCATAGAAATAATAGCACTGCCACTAAAACATCATGTGAACCAGCGACAGGAAGAAGATTTTGTCGGGCCACCAAATATTTTATGCACACCGCCAAAAACACCAAGAAATTCAACCGGGTCCATGTAGGAAAATCCACGGCCATCTCATAATCTCATAGATCTGACACACTTCATAAGCTTTTACGCCAACTATTGATTCTATACAGATGTCAGGTCCCACTACAATTCCACATCACCATTTGGCTCTACCAACAAAAAATTTACACATCAAAGCCATCAAGCAGACAGGTCCCATCGCATAACTCCGCAACTCTGACACCAAACCATTGTAGCATGATCACATAGCGTGGAGATGGGCTATGCAAACATGCGACAACTCGTGAACCTTTCACCCACCAGCATAACTGCCACCGCACACCAAGGGGTCTGTTGCATGATTGCAAGCCGTGGAAATGGCCCTTGTGATCATGTGACAAGGCCATTACACCACCACATATTTGTGCCACATCCAATGGAACACTTCCACCTCAGCATCCATAAGATGCCCCATCACCACCTGCTACCGAGCCCCAGGGACACGTGTCAACCGGTCGCATGATCACATAGACAAAAACTGGGCTATGCGATCATGCAACAGCCAACCCCAGGCTGCCACATCACCACCTCAGACCAACCAGAAGAAGCTTTACCTTTTAGAGTTTCAGACGGTTGTCACAAAAGCGTGAGAAATAAATCTCATGCATCTTTATCATGCAAACTACCGACAACCATAGATCTTGTCTGAACCTTAACCATGATGAGCAACTGCGAAGAATCAAGACCCACGCAGATAGGTGGCAAGCAGTCACATGATCGCATGTCAGAAAATTTTGACATGCGTCCATGCAACAACCAATTAGGAAGAGCCTTTGAAGACCCAGGCCCACCATCTAGTCAGACTTGTGAAGTTAGAGAATGACAACAAACAGGGCAAAAGTGCAAGGTTGAAAACATCCAAAGTTTTCACAATAGCGAAGGATCAAAAACACACAAAGTTTTCGGCACCAAAAGACAAGTGCCCAAAAGTTGGAAAGAAAAGGTCAAAAACAACGAGGGTTTTCACATAGACCAAAAACATCATGGATTTTCAAAAATAATGTGGGTTTTTGACACTGTGGCAGATTTTGAAAATATTTTCTGTAGACCTTAGAACTCAAAAAACTTTCTGGGTTTTGCAATTCAAGAGATGTGATTTGGGCTGGAGCAAGGTGACACAATAAACTACCAGGGGCTAAGGGCATACATCATGAAACACTATGGATTTTCTTCTCAAAACAAAACTGTGATTGCAGGTATGGCAGGACAACTTTACAAAACACTTGCAGGGAACAGGCCATTTTAAAAGATTTTTGCTATGATGGAAAAAGGTCCTAACAGTGGCTCTAGTTGGGGATGATGGGTAACTTGTGCCCATGTGAGAATTCAAGATCACTGGGAGAGTAGACCACCAACTGGACAAAACAAGGAACCTCAAAAAATGCAGTGAACAGGAAGGTAAAGCACACAGCAGAAAGGGAAGAATATTTACAAAATTTACAAGATTAGAACTTTACAAAGTGGCCCTGGGCCACCCAAAGAAAATTAGAAACCCTCCTATATCAAAGGTATGATTTTCATCCACATATGCAACCAGCCACCTAAAAATTTCATGACCACCTTGCTGCAAGCATATGTGAATATTCATGGGCTGAAGAATGAAACTATGCTAGTCACTACCCATGTTCTTCCAGTCACAACCATCATACTCACATTCATATTCCAAGAAATAGGGAACATCATCTACTTCTCCTTGATGACTAGAAACAAAAATTTGATCTAGTAATACATCAGAGAATGGAACATATTGACTGTCATGCATTACCATAAAATTACCTGGCTGAGAAGGAATTAGATCCTCAGATTTACCTTCACACATTGCTTTAGCCATTGAGCAACTTGGTTACTCCATGGTGTCCTCACTGACTACATCATGAACCAAGTGAAGCTCTTCTTTAAAGCTTCTGTAATAGGGGAACATTGCATCATCATTTTCACCAAAAGAATTTCTATCCCAACTATTGAAGACTGGGTCCTCAACACTGTCACACTCAGTATCATACTTGGCAAAAGAAGGAAAAGGATATGAACAAGAAACTTGTTCATCACTGCAATCTTGATGATAGGAAAACACACTATCATGTCCTTCTACCTCTTCTTCTGCAGGGTCATTACATGAGGGGAACTCTGATAAAAAAGTATCACAAAAAATAGGAGCACCCTGGTTGCTATCTAGTAATGTGGGGGCAGCAAAAGAATCAGAGGCACACATGTCAAAGTCAAAACCTATTGACTCATGCTCTCAGTAAAAATCAATGTGTGCTAGATGTAGGAACTCAGAGTCATCCCTCCCTGCATACCTGAGATATTCACAAGATAAGAGATCTGAAATTTGTTCACTATGAAGTGAACAACTATCCACAAGAACATCATCTTCTGCCATACAATCATTAGCAATACCTTCATCTATCCAATCCTCTTCTTCATCTGATTGACTACATAAACTTTCTGTCCCATACTGAGAAAAGGCATCACTTTCATGACTGCAAGAAAGAGCGTCAACACCTGACACATCTCCTTCATAAATTTCATCATTCTCAATATCAATACTAAAGAGAAAAACCCCAAGTGCATCCTCGAGTTCAAGACTATAATCACCAAGTACCCAATCCTTGATACATGCATAATGCTCTTCCCACAAAGCATCTGACCAACTGGTTGACTTAGCAAAACAAAGCTCCAGGAATAAACCAATGAAGTCAAATTCAGGAAACTCAACATCCTCAGGAAGCTCATCATATACTTCACAAAATCTATCATAGAACAAGGATATGGATAAATCCTGTCTGCACCCCACCTTCAATCCTACCAATTTTATGCAATCCCTAAGGATGCCCTGATCTAATAATGCAAGCTCCTCCTCAAGCTTACCCATTTCAACTTAGTGCACTACTTCCATAAAATTTTGTGAAAATATAGCTGAATACTTGAAGTATGCAAACCTCTACTCACACCTTGTCCTTTTCTTAGTGCTTGATCACTTTACAAGGAGACATTTCAAATCTTTGAAAAATACCTGAGAATCTTGCAGCAGAAGACCTTTGGCTGGAAATAGGGAAAATCTTGAGCTCACCTTGAAGCTCCATCAAATAACTTTGTCATGTAGAGCCACCACCTCCTTGAGAGGAAAATAATTTATTGTTTCTTCTTCCAACCAACACAAAACTCACTAGGAACCACATTGTTTATCAGAAATTGCACTGATCAAATAGAGACAAATCAGAGCCGCCACTCACAACTAGGTGATAAGATATTACTAATGTGTTTTTTACTTCAGACTCTATGATCTTTTAACCAGACTTTGGGATGATCCAGCCAAGCAGAAAAACTTGCTGCCTTTTACTTCTTCCCCAGCAGAGTCACCATCTTGTTGGTGTCCAAAATGATGCTTATGCTCTAATAGGCTACTAATATACCCTTAGATGGATTTTAGGAATGGTTAACTCTAAAATGTTATGAGATCTTAGGGTAACTAGACCAACTATAGGGACTTAAAATGCCCTCTTCTGCTTCTAGCTCTGCAAAACCAAGGTGGGTGCACCTAACCTAGTATAAAATAGACTTCATACACCAAGAACTAGGTTTGAAAAATAGATAATAGGATAGTAAGAAAGTACTAAGTGTTAACCACACACTCATTGACTCTCCATTACTATGGGTAGAACCTTACACAACCAAATACTGCAAACTTAAGGAATGGTTCTTAATTTCATGTGTTTGAATCATAACAAATCAATTAGGACATGTCAACAAAGAAGTACTTATCTAGGCCAGTGCCTCATCCATTGGGCAAGGTTTCTTAGATAGACTACACACACACACACCAGAATATATCTAAGATTCAAAGCCATAAACACATTTACAATCTCCTTTACTACTTACAGAGTATTTTTACATAGACAAAAGATAAATCTATGTCCCATCTAGAGCATCATTTCATCTAATCCTGGATTAGAACTCAAAAATGAGGGCACATACATAAACTGGTTATGCAATGAACTGGAAAGATCAAAATTTATCTATGTTGACACAAAGGAGATACAAGAATCAGGTGCCTGCATTAAGTATGAAGAATCCTCAAGTGCATACAATCCATCCAAAGGAACCCTGCTTGCAAACTGTAGCTTAGACCTACAACTTTCTTTCAATTATCAAAAGAAATCAAGACAAGTCATTACAATTAAGACTGAGAAGAGGACTCACAACCCAAAAGTTTGAATACCTAACTCCCAATGACCCAAAATGATCACAAAAATCCCTTTATACCAGGGTTACAATGCAAGCACAATGATCATTTCCAACTCAAATTTCAAATCCACCTAACCCCATCGAGGAATTACCATAGACAAGACAGGGATCAAGCAGCAGCATGAAAGCTCAAACAGTCTAATGCATTTAATCAACATCATATCTTCAATCATGAGAAACTCTGAAAAGGCACCAAAGATCAATAAAAAATCTACAAAATTTAAACTGGAAGTGACCCTGCAACTGCTTTTGGTACATTTCATTTACTCCCCTATGACAAGACACTCCTCTTCTCCAATCATCTCACACCCTGGAGCACACTGGAGCGGTGGAGAAAATCAGTTTTACCAACTCTGGCCCTTTCTGTCATCAATTTTAGTCCTTTTTGGTCATAGAAAATGTTCTCAGAGATTCAAAAATGAAAGCAAATGGTCACCATGCATTTCATGGGCTTGTGTTTTTAACCATCCAAACTCCTCGGGTTAACTCCGCAATGGTGATGCCAAACAATTGTCGCATGATCGCATAGCCCAAAAATGGGCTATGTGAACATGCAACACACTACTTCCCATTACCCTCTTCATAACTGCTGATGTTGCCACTGTCACAAAATGGTTTGTCACATGTTCACAAGCTAGAAGATTGGCTCATGTGAACATGTGACAAGCCACTAACATGCACCCTAATGGTTGTCATGCCACCGCTGAGAAATTAATAGCGCATCGGCAATCCAAAAATCAAAGTGAGACCAACATTAAGTCCCCATCGTAGATCCTCCTATCTTCTTGGGTTCATGACTTTAACTCATCCAGGCACCTCGGGTTACTTTCAGTGAACACACAACAAAAGAAATTCTCATTTGTGGAATGAAATTCTAAACCCCAGTTAAATTCAGAGAACACACGACTACATGTGTCAAAATAACCCCTTAAGTTATCCAGCGAACTAGTGACTAGAGACATTTCACTAGTTCACAGAAATAATAGCGCTACCACTAAAACATCATGCGAACTAGTGACAGGAAGAAGATTTTTTCGGGCCACCAAATATTTTATCCACACCACCAAAAACACTAAGAAATTCAACTGGCTCCATGCAGGAAAATACACGGTCGTCTCATAATCTCATAGATCTGACACACTTCATAAGCTTTTACGCCAACCATTGATTCTATATAGATGTCAGGTCCCACTGCAATTCCACATCACCATATGGCTCTACCAACCAAAAATTTATACATCAGAGCCATCGAGCAGATAGGTCCCACTACACAACTCCACAACCACAACACCAAACCATTGTTGCATGATCGCTTAGCCCAGATACGGGCTATGCAAACATGTGACAACCCGTGAACCTTTTACCCACCAGCATAACCACCACCACACACCAAGGGGTTTGTCGCATGATCGCAAGCCATGGAAATGGCCCTTGTGATCATGCAACAAGGCCATTAGACTACCACATCTCTATGCCACATCCAATGGAACATTGCCACCTCAGCATCCATAAGATGCCCCATCACCACCTGCTACCAGGCCCCGGGGACATGTGTCAACCGGTCGCATGATCGCATAGCCAAAAATTGGGCTATGCAATCATGTGATAGCCAACTCCAAGCTGCCACATCACCACCTCGAACCAATCAGAAGAAGCTTTACCTTTTAGAGGATCGGATAGTTGTCGCAAAAGCATGAGAAATAAATCTCATGCATCTTTACCATGTGAACTACCGACAGCCATAGATCTTGTCCGAACCTTAACCGTGCCAATCAACTGCGAAGAACCGGGACCCATGCAGATAGGTGGCAAGTGGTAGCATGATCACATGTCAGAAAAGTCTGACATGCGGCCATGAGACAACCAATCAGGAAGAGCCTTTGAAGACTCAGGTCCACCTTCTAGTCAGACCTGCGTAGTTAGAGAATGCCAACAAATAGGGCTGAAGTGCGGGGTCAAAAACATCCAAAGTTTTCACAATAGCGAAGAATCGAAAACACAACAAAGTTTTTGGCACCAAAAGACAAGTGCACAAAAGTTGGAAGGCAAAGGTCAAAAATAATGAGGGTTTTCACACAGACCAAAAACATCATGGATTTTAAAAAATAATGTGGGTTTTCGACACTGTGGTAGATTTTGAAAATATTTTCCTGCAAACCTGAGAACTCAAAAAACTTTTTGATTTTTGTGATTCAGGAGATGCAATTTGGGCTGGAGCAAGGTGACATAATAAACTACCAGGGGCTAAGGGCATACATCATGAAAAACTATGGATTGTCTTCTCAAAACAAAACTATGATTGCAGGCATGGCAGGACAACTTTACAAAACACTTGCAGCGAACAGGCCATTTTAAAGGATTTTTTCTATGACAAAAAAAGGGCCTAATAAGATGCATGAATTAGGAGGATACTCCTTATCCATGAAATTCAGTTACAAAGTATGGGTCTTCTTTTACTCAAGGATTTGTACAAGGATGAATGTGACTTCAAGGAAGCATATGAGTTTTGTTCCAATTTTTATAACACATTTCATCTTAATTTTTTTGAGTTTATGTTGCAATATGAATTACTTTTCAAGGGTCACTTATTGTGTTTACCTAAGTGCTACATCAGGGAGAAAATTATGAGATAATCATAATGGAATCCTAGGTGGTAACTTTGGACTTTAAAAAACATTGGAATAGGTCACTAGATTCTATTATTGGCCCAAAGTAATGGAAGACATCTAAAGGATTGTTCATAATTGTCCTATTTGTGAGAGATAAAAAGGGAGTGCCTTGAAATGCCAGCCTATACCAAGCTTTACCTATTCCTAATAGGCCTTGGAAAATTATTAATGATGTAACAAAGGACAGGGAGAGGAGCCAAAAGTACACCCTAACCAGACCCACCTTACATAGATCACACATAGAAGAAACAAACACAGAAGTGAGAGAGAGAATGAAGATAACTTTCATATATTTACTTCAATTGATTCATACATGTTGGGTTGTAAGGCCTTCTCATTTTAGGCTAGATATTACAATCAAGTACAAAAGTCCTCCAACATGCAAGGATGTGAAGCAATCTTCTATCTCCTAGCTTCTATCTTTGATGACCTCATTGATTACCCTAAAACTAGAAACAAGATTACATTATATACAAGAGGCTACCAAACAATTTGACCTTTAGATCCACCATCAACAAATGGAACAACCAGATCTAGGTCCACAAGCTTCCTAATGAGAGATTCTAGCATTAAATCTATGACCATAATTAATTGCAAGAGTCGACCTCAACTGAAAACTAAAAAAACTAACTCAATAAGAAAGGATAACCGAGCACCAAACAAGCATCACTAAATTCTAGGGAAATTCACCTTGTGCCAAAGCGATAACTGACCAACCCTGGTAAACAAAGGAAACTGAGCAACACTGAACCAACTTGATCAAAGAAGGAACTGAGTAACACAGGAAGACATAAACATGTTTTTTGGTGACACAGGATTACCAAGGACTTGAGATGCTCCTGCATCAAACACCTAGGGTTATTTGAAAATGATTCTCTGAATCATGAAATAGGTACAACCCAAGCTGAATTCAACTCAGATTATGAAATCCATGAACTGTCTTCAATCAGTCTATTTTCCTCTTATACTTTTGCCACTTCTTTTCTCCAAAATCTGCTCAACTTCTTCTACCTATTTCTTAGGATAATCTTTCAGTAGTCTCATTTCTTCATCTAACTCATGGTACTCATATAAATCAGCAATGTTGAAAATAGGAGATATATCCATGTCATCAGGTAACTCAATCTCATAAGCATTTCTGCTATCAAATCTCTTCAAAATGTTGCAAGGACCAAACTTCTTCATTTTTAGCTTCTCATATGTTCCAACAAGAAATCTTCCTTTCTTCAAATGAACCATTACTTCATCACCGAATGCAAAAGTCTTATGTCTTCTTGATCTATCAGCTCTATGTTTGTATTTTTGAGTACTTTTCTCTGACTTATATTTCACATCTTCATGCAATGTCTTCATGTACTCAGCAAACTTTACTCCTTCAACACTTCTCATTCTTTCATCAGTAATGTCCCTCAAATTTGATATACCTCTCAGCTTTGTGCCATTTACAATCTCAAAAGGTGTTTTTCTAGTACTCATATTCACTAAATTATTGTATGTCAACTCTACTTGTGCCAACACAGAATCCCAATTACTTGGTGTGTCTCCAACTAAACATCTCAAAAGATTTCCCAAGCTTCTATTCATAAATTTTGTCTTTCCTTCGGTCTGTGGGTGAAATGTAGAACTATATTTCAACTCAGTTGCAAACTTTCTCCAAAGGGTCTTCCAAAAGAATCCAACAAATTTGTTGTCTTGGTCAGAGATAATACTCCTCGGTAATCCATGCAATCTAACATATTTCCCTGATGAAAAGATCTTCTATATGTAATGCATCTAATGCCTTTCTAAAAGGTATAAAATGTGCCATTTTAGAATCTATCCACAAGAACAAATATAGAATTATTACCTCTTATTGTCTTTGGTAAGCCAAGAATAAAATCCATACTGATATCAATCCAAGGTTTCTCAGGAATAGAAATCAGTGTATACAATCCAGTATTATGACTTACTCCTTTTTCAACTTGACAAATTCCACAAATTTTAGCAAATTTCTAAACATCTTTATACAACTCAGGCCAAAAGTATTTCTCCTCAAGAAAATTCAATATTTTATCAACACCAAAGTGTCCATCCAAACCACTACTATGTTTCTTTTTTATCAAATTAGTTCTCATTAATCCTCTCGGTACACACAACTAAATACCTTTAAAAAACATACGTTCTTGAACAAAATATTATTCCCATTTAGTACTCATTTGATCTTGAATAGGTTCTCTACACTTTTTGCATGGCTCATAAAAATTAGGATTAAATTCATAAGAATCTCTCATGTCATCAAAACCAAGAACTTCAATTTTCATCTTGGTCATCAAAGATCTTCTTCTACTCAATGCATGAGCAACTCAGTTAGTGACTCCACTCTTCTACATTATCACAAATGTATAGCTCTACAAATACTCAGCCCATTTCATGTGTCTTTGATTCAACTTATTTTGACTACCCAAATACTATAAAGCTTTATAATTTGTATACAACACAATTCAGTCAGCATCAAATAATGTCTCCATTTCTTTAGGCCTTGAACAATAGCATAGAATTCTTGATCATACATAGAATATTTCCTTTTTGCATCATCCAACTTTTCACTAAAGAAAGCAACATGTTTACCTTCTTGACTCAACATGGCTCGTATTGTACTTCCACTTGAAATACCTTATTGAAATCTGGCAATGCCAACATAGGAAATTCAACAACCTTCTTCTACAAAGTCTCAAAAATTTTATCAGCTCCATGTGTCCACTTGAATTCTCTTTTATCTCCTGTAATAGTCTCAGTCATAGCATTACAAATTGAACTAAAATTCCTAATGAACCTTCAATAAAAACTAGCCAAACCATGAAATGATCTTACCTCACTAGCATTCTCAAGTGTAGGCCAATTCAAAATAGCTTCAACCATTTTAGGATCCATCTTCAAACCATCAGCTAAAATCACAAATCCAAAATACACAATCTCCTCTTTCATGAATGAACTCTTTTTTAGATTTATCAGTAACTTTTCTTCTTTCAATCTCTGCAATACTTGTTTAACATGCAACAAATATTCTTCTTTGGTATTCAATCATAAATTTACCCAAGAATTTCTTCAAAAATTCATTCATCAACTTTATAAAGGTACTCGGTGTATTAGTTAAACCAAAAGGCATAACCAACCACTGATACAAATCTTCTTTTGTCTTAAAAGAAATCTTCGACTCATTACCTTCTCTCATTTTGATCTGATGATACCCACTTTTCAAATCCAATTTGGTAAAATACTTTTTTCCAGCCAAACTGTCCATTATATCATCCATTCTTGGTATAGAAAACCTATATTTCATTATTATCTTGTTGATTGCTCTAGAATCAATACACATTCACCATTCTCCATTCTTCTTAGGTGCCAATACATCAGGTATTGTACAAGGACTCAAAATTTCCTAGATCAAACCTTTCTACAACAATTCTTGAATCTATTGGTTCAATTCCTGATTCTCAATAGGTGTCAACCGATGTAGTGCCTTATTCGATAAACTAGCTCTAGGGATTAGATCCATGCAATGATCAATGCTTCTCTTCAGTGGAAAACCATCGGGTACATTATCAGAAATGATTTCATTATACTCGGTGAGTAACCTATTAATCTCCTTCGGGACACTATCCTCTATTTTCTTACTCAATTTGTTAGGAATCACAACAAAACATACATCATTCTTCTTCAAATCCTTAACAAAATTTCTTCCTTCCATCAAGAAAAATTTCATAGATGTGAAAATGTTACTAACAGGTTCTTCAATCAAACCTAACAAGATTTGTCTTCTTCCATGAGTCAAAATAGTATATTTATGCAATCTCCCATCATATATAGCATGTCTACCATATTGCCAAGGTCTACCCAACAAAATATGACAATAAGCCATATGCATGATATCACATAACACCTGATCATAGTACTTTCCAATTTTCAAATTCACATAGCATTGTTCACTTACCAAGAGTGTATGATCATCTTTGATCCATGAAATATGATAGGGCTTCAGATGTTCCAACCTTTTCAACTGTAACTTTGTAACCATTTCCTCAGATGCCAAGTTCTCTGAGCTACCACTATCAATAATTACCTTCCAAACATCATCAAAAACTCTACATCTTGTATTGAACAAACTTTTCCTTATCAGACCTTCCTTATTACTTTCACTCCAAAGTTTTCTCCTTACCATCAAGTTCTTCTCCTTCTCAGGTTCATTTGGTGACTCTTCTTGCACCAAAGCATTTCTACTATGACCGACCTTTTTACATGGGTGTGTACACTCAAATGATCTATGTCCTTCTTCTCCATAATTGTAACAAGGTCCTTAGAAACCACCTCTATTATAACCACCTTGGTAGTTATTACCTCTTCCTCTAGATGAACTTTCATATTTCCACACAGTCTTGCCTTTATCCAAATTTGTCTTTTCAGGTTCAGATCAACTCTTTTCACCATAAGATCTACCTCTTCCTATAGGGAATCTACCACCTCTACCTCTTTATCTTTTCTCATGTCTCTTGTTCAATTTCTTTATGGCTTTCAATGAAAATTGATAAGCTTCTTCAATGTTACTCCAATTTGACCAAACTAATTTCTTCTTGGATGGAAACTCTTAATCCATTTAGGTACCTAGGAATTCTTTCTACATCATCTTCATCATGTCTAGGTCTGATATCTAATCTATAGAATTCCTTAGTATATTCCTTTAACAAGCTATCTTTCTACCTCAAACTTTGCATTTACCTAACTAGGTTAATATGATAATCACAAGGTAAAAAATTTCTTTTAAATTTATTCACCATCTTAATCCATACCTTAATTTTGTCTGTGCCTTTCCTCTTTCTATCCAATTACAAATGTTCCTACCACAAGGATGCATGACTTTTCAACTTTGTGCTTGCAATTTTCACCTTCTTTTCCTTAGACCTACATTTTTATATTCAAAGTATTTTTCCATTTCGGTGATCCAATCTACCAATTCATCAGAATCTAGTTTTCCACTATACTCAGGAGGATTAAAGTGTGGTGTAGACTTCAGATTTGTCAAAGATTTCAACAATATTTCCTCAACTTGATCCATCACCAGTGTAGGTTCTACATCAACTTCTTCTTCCTTAATTTCATCATCACTAACATCTTCAAGATGTCTTCCTCTTCTCTAGGATGTTTCAATAGCTTCTAATCTAGCAGAGAGTTGTCTCAACATGTTTGCCAATCCTAGATCCACATCTCACCTCCCATGAACCATCTTAAAACTCTCTACAATTGCAAGCCAGATCAGAATCTACTAACCCACAACAAATCAACTAGGGTTTGACAAGAAGGGACCCTCAAACCTAGTTTTTCAAACCTAGATCTAGATCTCACCTCAACTTTGATTCCACTTGATGTAAGGAAGGATGGGGAGAGGGGAAAAAGGAACACCCTAACTAGATCCACCTTGTAGAGATCACATGTAGAAGCAACAAAAACATAAGTGAGAGAGAGAATAAAGATAACTTTCATATATTTACTTCAATTGATTCATACATGTCAGGCTATAAGGCCTTCCCAGTTTGGGCTAGACATTACAATCAAGTACAAAAGTCCTCTAACATGAAAGGATGTGAAACAATCTTCTATCTCTAATGTCCTAATTTATTCCCCTAAAATTACAAACAATATTACATTATATACAAGAGGCTACCAAACAAGTCAGCCTTCAGATCCACCATCAATGTAAGGAATGACCAGATCTAGATCCACATGCTTCCCACTGATAGATTCCAACATTAAATCCATGACCATAATTAACTGAAAGAGTTAGCCTCAATAGGAAAATAAAACAAACAATTTGGTAAGCAAGGATAACCAAGTGCTAGACAAGCATAACTGAGTGCCAGGGAAATTCACCGAGTGCCAAAGAGATAACTAACCAACCCTAGTAAACAAAGGAAACAGAGCAACACCAAACTAACTCGGTCAAAGAAGGAACCAAGTAATATAGGAAAACACAAACATATTTTTGGCGACACAAGATTTCCAAGGACCCGAGATGCTCCTGCATCAATTAAGTATGGATTTTATACTAGGCCTCCGTAGAACACATAGGGGATTTGATAACATTTTTTTTATTATTGATAGATTCAGTAAGATGGATCATTTTGTGCCATGTAAATGCAAAAATGATGTAGAACATATTAAAGGGATTTGTTTAAAGAAGTTGTATGGATTCATGGCTTGCCTCTTAACATTTTGACTCACTGAGATTAAAAATTGTTGGCCTTTTGGAGGACTTTAGGGAAAGGGTTGGGAAACCAATTGTCCTTCACATCTTCCTACCATTCTTAGATTGATGGCAAGATAGAGTTTTTTAATAGATCCTTGGGTAATCTCCTTAGATGTCTCACTTAGTAACATAGTTAAGTTTAGGATTTGGTGATACAAAAGGTTGAATATGCCTATAATGATTTAGTTAATTGAAGTATGAGAAAAGGCCCATTTGGATTTTTTTATGACCTTCATCCCAAGTTTATTTTAGAGATCAGAGATCTCAGTAGTATGGATAAGAGAAGTGCATAGGGTGAATAATTTTCTAATGTCACTAAATGCATTCATGATTAGGTTAGACTCACTCTCTAACAAAGTATTAATTGGGAATACCTAAAGAGATGGGATGTCCAATTTAAAGTGGGTGATCTAGTTATGCCTTATCTAAATAAAGAGAAATTACAAGAGGGTCATCCTACCAAGTTGATTATGAAGAAGATTAGACCTTTAAAAAATGTGCATAGATTTGACAATAGTGCTCATGAAGTTGAAATTCCACCTGACCTAGGTATTTCATCTATTTTCAATCTATGTTGATTGACTCTTTACAAAGGATCTAATGGTGTAGATGAGGTTATGTGATCTCCTTCAGTTACAAATGAAGACTATTGGGTCAAGGATTTAACTCCTAGCAAACTATTGTAGTTGGACAACATTATAGATTCTAAGGTGATTAACAAGAAATAGAAGGGCATCTATAAGGATTACCTTAGTAAATGGGAAGGTTTGACTAATTTATAAGCCACATGGATGATAGAATTTGATATCATCAAGCATGGTTCTAGTCTGCAACACTTGGCAACTCAAGGGACTTGAGTTTCTCTACCCTTAGGAGTATGGTATTGGGACACAATGACTGATCCCTGATTGGTTTTTTATGTTTTTGGTTGTTTTTCTCATGTTTTTAATAAGGCCTCATAGGCCATTTGATATTTTGTATTGAGGGTTCATGTGTAAGGTCCTAATGGACCATCTTGTTCTTAAAATTCTCCATAGTAAATTTTAGTCAAACATCTCCAAATTATGGAAAATAGTGATTTTTAATGGTTTTAGATAGAATTAGTCATGATTAGATGTGTTGTAGGTCAATGGGTCACTATGATGTGATAAATGCAAAAATTGTAAAAAATGATATAAATATTACAAATGTTGCAAAGCAACTTTGACATTTTTTTGAAAATGTTGTCACCCAATGACTAGGAAATTGGAAATGGGTTGTAGGTGGTTATTAAATTTTCATGAGGGAATTCATAAACTCTATGAATTATTTCTAATGTAATTATGAAATTGAGAAAATAAATGAAGGTTTTCTCTACTAAAATTCTATTCTTTCCTAATATTTTTGTTGTTTCCTATAGATATACGGGTGTGTACAGATTGAACACCCAAAGAAAGGTACATGGTTCATTAGCATGGTGAATTAACTTTAATTTATAGTTGGTTTTAACTTATTTGGTTCTTTTATTTCGGATATCCATCAAATTCAATCAAGACTAGTCCATGAACTCACAAAACCCTAAGGGTTTGGATTGTAAAGATGAAATCATGACATTCCATGATAGAAATTGCCTAAACCTTGCAGAAGTATTAGGAATATTTGTATTATACATGTTGCAAGTGATTTTGTAGAAGTTTGAGAAAATTTTTAATTTTTCCAAGTGATGTCGTAGGCTTGCAATGTTGATTTGACAAGGAAGACTAGTAAGGAGATTGTGTTGCAGAGAACTCAAGTTAAAGTGTGGATGGAACCATCAATGGATGTGGAGTACTTGGTGATATATAGACCCAAAATATGTTCCTTTTTTCCTACTAAATTAACTATTGAAATTTTTTGTTGAAAATTCCAAAAGGGTGTCAAAAAATGTACTTATATTGGGGCCTTGTTCAGGTGATTTGAAAATTAATGTCAAAAAGGTCAGATTGGATAGCTAATTCTAATAGGTCTCCTAATAGGCCAGATTTGAATAGTTCTCATTGTGGGTTTTTAACAATGGTTCAATAGAGAAAAAAATGATTGGTAATAGTGGTCTAACCATTGAGAAGCACCCACAATACATGTTCTCTATTGTGGTGGTAAAAATAACCTAGTTGGCAAGGGTTAGGTTTCATAGGATGAATCTTGGGTTAAGGAGGCTTGATGTGGGGAGTTGTATCTCCTCTTGGAAGTTTAATTATCATAGAAGATTGGTCATAGGAAAGGGACCAAGGGAAAGTTAAAATGAAAGGATAACCTTGGGAAGGTTATATAGGATATAACCATTGGATGGTACCTAGTTGGAGTCTCTTGTGAAGCATAATCCAAGAAACCTTGAAGTAATACCCTAAACTCTCTACATCACTTTTATATACCTCATTGAAATGTGGTTGATCTTGTGTCTTGAGGTGATGAGATCCCCAAGAAATCCTTGTAAAGATAAGGAAATACTTGACATTTTTTATACCCATACTCATATAGGAAGGTGACAAAAGAGCATGCATTGAAGGTAGAGATCTTTGTATCAGCATAATAAGACTTAGATTAGCATGTGAATTCTAATACATGGGTTCATATGATAATGTAGAGGTAAAACATTTATTGAAACATGTTCTTATGTGTTAAGCTATAATATCTTGGACCTTCCCCTATTAATTCAATAAAAAAATGCTAATCCAAAAAATATAAAATAGAGTTAATGGGAAATATGTTCATATTTTTCACATTTACAAAATAATTATATCACTAGCTTTAAAATTTTATTTTGTAATAGTTAGTGTGATCACATTTGTGGACATGTTAGTAGATTAGTTAGGCTACATAGAATAATTAGTGTGGTCAAATGTGAAGAAAAGCTAGTAGACCAGTATATGGAAATTAAATGGAAAGACACAAAGATTTAAAATTTACAATCAAGTTGAACAAGAGTGGTATGGGAGAGGATTCGAGAGGGAATACATGTTCAAATTTCAAGTAGACCCATGGCACTGTAGCTACTAGTTCTAGCTCTGGTATTGGTATTGGTGTTGGTCTGGATGGGCCTTCAGACCTGGGGATGCCATCGTCGCCAGTACTAGATCTAGCATTCCTAGTGTCTGATCATTCTTCAAGGGGTAAGGAGAATATTTTATTGTGTAGGGTTATCATGAGAACCCCCTCAAAAGAAGTACTTCCCAGTGCTTTGCATGTGTGTGAAGCAGTTTTTGGGGGTGTGCCCTATCCTTCTCTTGAGGTGTTGAACAATGAGGCCATTTATTCAAAGGACCCACAAGTGGGGTCAAGTGATAATTCTAGCCTTGTTGGTGTGGAAGTCAACCCTCCTAGCCCAAAAAATTGGTCATAAATATTGGTAGCTAGAATAGAGGGATAGTCTCCTTCTTCTGATGATACTATTAAGGCGAGTCTTCAAGAAGGAGAAGTTGCTAGTTTTTTGTCTAACTCCTTGGTGGATCAATTGGTCTTAGCTATGGATTTCTTGTTGGTCGGTAATTCATCCTAATATTGAGGTGGTTAGGTTTTTTGCTAAGAAGATATGGATGTTGAAAGGCCATGTAGATATTGCTTCCCTTCCTAAAGGTTTTCTCTCTTTTTCTTTCTCTAACAAGGAAGATCAGTAAAATGTGTTATGTAGAGGACCCTGGATGTTTGTAGAATGACTGTGGATTTTCACAAATGGGTTCCCAACTAAGATTACTCTAACAATTTCTTTTTGGCTACCCCTGTTTGGGTTAGGTTTCTTGGGTTACCCCTTGAGTATTGGAATGAGGGGGTCCTTAAGGGTTTAGCTTCCTCTTTTAGAGGTGATTTCATCTTAGTTGATCCTATGATGGTAGCTAAGTCAACTAATTTTTTCCATGATCTATGTTAATATTGGTCAGTTTGACAATATCCTCTCAGTGATTAATATCAACTCCAAATTGGGTTTGTGGAAGAAGGAGGTGATTTTTGAATCACCTTTGTTTTCCTTCTTTGTGTGTCATAAAATGGGTCACTAGGCTAAGCATTGTCCAAAGAAAAATCCTAAGGTTTCCTTGCCCATGGACCCTGAACCTTAAAAGTCCACCAGATAGGTTTTGAAGGAAGTGAAATCTTAGGCTTTGGAAGTTGGCAATAGTAGTAAAAAGGAAGCTTCAATTGAGAAAGAAGATTCTAATACTATCCCAGTGTTGGAGGAAGGGGAACTGGTGGAACTAGTTTCACATGTTTCGAACTCTTTGGCTACCTCCTCCATGGATTTTGTCCCTAGTTTGGGTAACCATATTAGTTCAATCTCTCATATTTCAAAATCTCTTGTTAGTCCCCTCTTGCTTTTTGGCACTGGAAATCTTGGTGATGATTCTATTCCTATGGTGGTGTTGCTCCCTATTTTGGGAGATACTACTAATGACTATCAAAGTGGCTTCCCAAAAGATATAGTTCTAGTTGAGGAACTAAAATTTAATGAAGATGACTCTTCTTCTGCTCCTGATTCCCTATCAGATAGTAGTGATGATTATCTTGTTGATGGTGAAGATCCCTCAATAGATCACAATAAGGAACCCTTGACTATTCAAAAGGGGAAGAAACAAAAAAAGGAGAACAAACTAATCACCCCTGGATCCAAGGGTGTCACAACAAAAAGTAAAGTAGACTGGGGAATGAAGCGTCTTAAAGCGGATGTTGGATCTCAGAAAAAACCCAAGGTAGAATTACCAACAAAGAGATCAGAGAAAGAGAAAGTAAGAAGGACATTGCAGATGGTAAGAAACTTACTATCTAGGGAGTCTATACTCTGGTCAAGAAATGAAGTTCATCTCATAGAACATAAGAGGCTTGAATGCCCCTCATAAGCAAGACATCCTTAGGAATCTGGTAAGAGACCGCAAACCTGGTATTATTTTTGTTCAAGAAACTAAGATGGGGAAAGATAAGGTTGAAAAAATTAGAATATTTAAAAATGGTGGTGTGGTGGGAACTAGCTCTAAAGGGGATTTGGGAGGGGTTTCTATTTTTTGGAATCAAAATCATGTTAGGGGGACTAAGATAATAGAGAATTTGAATTGTTTAAGGATTAACTTTGTTCATGCCAAGTTGGATTTTTAATGGGTTGCTACTATATCTATGCCCCTAACTCTGAAGAAGGAAGGTCCCAAGTTTGGAAAAGGGTTTAAAACCATAGATTATCTTTCCAGGACCTTCCCTAGTTGATAATTGGTGACTTCAACTATCCTTTGAAAGAAAATGAGAAGTTTGGTGGAGTGGATAATCAGAGCCAACTTGATGGTATAATGGAGTTAATGGAATTTGTCAATAATCAAGCTCTCTTTGATTTGGAGCTTTAGGTGGTCAATCATACCTAGTTGAATGGAACGATTGATCTAAACCTTATCCAAGTTTGGCTAGACCGTGTGCTGATTTTTGGTTGCTGATTCAAAAGCTTTGGTGGCTCCCTGTCGTTGCTTATGAAGATTAGTTCTGATCACTTCCCTATATGTTTTAGTGCTAATCCAATTATTGCTAAGAGAAACCCACCCTTTAGATTTGAAAAGATGTGGATTGATCACCTGAATCTTGAACATCAAATTAAAGACTGGTGGACTATCAATATTCAAGGAACTGTGATGTTTCGAGTGGTTAAAAAACTTTAAAATGTTAAATAGAATGTCAAGTCTTGGAGCAAAGATGCTTTTGGTGATATTTTTAAATCTGAGCTTTTGTTGCAAAGGAACCTTGACACTATTTAGGAAACCATTCAACATTCTAGGATGACTCAAGAGCTCAGGGATAAGGAAGAAAGTATCCTTGTCAAGACTCATAATATTATCTCCAATGAGGAAGAGTATTGGAGACAAAGATCTAGATCTATTTTGGTTAAAGCGGGGGGAAAGAATACTAGCTTCTTTCATATGTCAGCCTCTAAACATAGAGCCTCTAATAGGATTTCCAAACTTCAAGTGGAGGCTGGGGAGGTTAGTAATGATAAGGGTATCTTTGAGGTTATGATTGATTTATTCTCCTCTCTTTTATCTAAAGATCTGAATCTTCACTTGGAGAATCAAAATACTCTTCTTGATTCTATTCCTACCATTGTTGATGAAGCTACTAACAAAGATTTAACTGCTATCCCTTCCTCAGAAGAAGTCAAGTCTGCTATCTTTTCTTCTCAAGGAGATAAATCTCTGGGTTTGAATGGGTTCCCTATGTTCTTCTTTTATAAACTCTGGCATATTATTGATAAGGACATTTTCAACGTGGTTAAAGAATTCTTTGGAGAAAGATCCTTGTTGAAAGAGATTAATGCTACCTTTATAGCTCTAATTCCTAAGAAGCCCAGTGTTGATTCGGTGGATTCCTTAAGACTAATTAGTTTTTGTAATTCTATGTACAAGATTTTATCTAAAGTTATAATGTCTAGATTGCTAGCTATTCTTCCTCGGATCATTTCTCCTCAACAAAGTGGGTTTGTTCCAGGCTGACAGATCCTTGATTCCATTATGAAGGTTCATGAGGTTATTAAATCCACTCAGGTTTCTCTTAGCTATGGCTATCTTTTGAAACTCAATCTTTTGAAGGCTTATGATCAGGTGGACTGGGATTTGTTGATCAAGGTGTTGAGATCCTTTGGCTTTGGTGACAATTTCATGGTGTAGGAGCACACCAAGGCTAACCTCCATGCTTAGTAATTTTTGGCTTGTACCTGACTCTAGGCAAGTCAAGAAGAGTAGATTAGTTTGTTTGTAGACCTTATAAGGTTATTTGCAATGTGGGCTAAGTGAGTTAGTCACTAGGACTAAGGTCACACAAATAACCAATGTTAGTAGTCTTAATTCTTTGTGTTAATAGTTAGAGATTGAGTCTTTAATGTGTCTTAGGCATATAAATGTTGTTAATGGATGTTGTAGAGATGCCTTAGGGTCATTAACTGAGTTAGTTCCTCAGAATCTAGCGAGGATAGAGATCCTAAGAAATAGGATCATGGCCTAAAGAAAGTTTCCAAATGTCATAAAAAAGCTGTCATGACAACATTTGCAATTATTGCAAATGTTGCATGCAACTCGCTTATCCTAGGATTCCCTAGAGTTTAGGAGATGGTGATTAGCCAATAGGCCCAAAAATGAAGTAGATGGCATCTACTATTATCTAAGACTCAATTCTCGATAGAGATGATGCTTTTGTAATAGTTTGAGTTTGTCAAAGGAGCTCGACAATAGTGTTACTATGTATATTCTGAGCTTTTGAGTTGATAGTCATATCTAATGGAATAAAAGTGCTAAGTTAGTGATTTCATCATATTCTTTAGGATATTTGAAGACTTTTTCATTTGATAAGCAAGGTGTTTCTAGTAGGTTTAGGCCGGGGTAAGTGCACAAAGATAGGGAACCAAAAAGATGCCACTTTTCTTTTTTTATCCCCATCACGCATAGTACATATGAACTAAAGGGTGTGCACCCTATAGGGCATGTGTACTATGGCTTGGGTTTCCCAAGCCTTAGGATTGGTAAATTCAAATCCCTTACAAAGTGAGCATACCCTATAGGCTGCACATGCTATAACGTAGGCACACTATTTAAATCTCTGACTTTCATAGGGTGTGCACCCTATGAAAGTCATAGATTTCAATAGGGTGTGCACCCTATTTAAGACATAGATTTAAGTGTGTGTGTGTATATATATATATGTATATATATATGTATGTATGTATGTATGTATGTATGTATGTATGTATGTATGTATGTATGTATGTATGTTGTTGGAAATATTCAGGAATTAACCAAGTTACTGAGAGGGGAGGGGTGAATCAGTAACTCCAAATTTTCTTTCAATTATAGATGTATTAACATATAGTTTATTTTATCCTTTTGCATATAGAAAGCATGAAACTTAAAAGTATTCACAACAATGACACATAGATTTGGTTACCCAGAAACCTTCCAAAAGTAAGTAAAACTGGGGTGGGGATGAAACCCACAAAGCTTTAGTACTGCAGTATAAAGTTGGCCGATTAAGGCTTACATTGATCACTTCTGATGATCTGCCCTACTAGGAGCAATAAGGATTGTTAAATCCACCCTATTAAAGGATTTACAAACATACAATGAAGTATGCACTCAGTTAAGAGATTTTACAAAGACTATTAAGTCTACTCGGTTAAAGGAGTTCAAGCTAATTCACCTGTTAGGATGAAATAGTAGATCTCTTACTTTGCAACTGGATTGCTAATTGAGATTCACTGATGTACTGATCACCTTCTATGTTGAATTTGTCTTTGCTGCTCCTTATACTACTGTAGCCCTTTGTAATTCGCTTATCTCTACCTTTTATCTCTTTTTCATATTCATTCATACTCATGCTAATTACATCTTGGTAATTTTACAACATTGTTTATATACAAGTCTAAACAATTAATTACAATTACAAAGTCGGCTTGACAAATAAACATAAGTGCTACTAAGTCAGCCCAAGTATGGTTACACAGTTCCTGAAAACTAACTCGGTGACTTTCTGATACTCGGCATCCACTGCATTACTTGGCATCGTCATGCACTCGGTAGAAGTGAAGGCACGGTTCATACTAACCACTCGGTAGGTTTTGAACTCGGTAAATACTGGTGACTCGATAGACATAATGTTACTCGATTTACACTGTCCTGCTCGATTTGCATTGTCTTGCTCGGTTTGCACTATTCTGCTCAGTTTGCACTGTTCTGCTCAGTTTGCACTGTTCTGCTTAGTTTGCACTGTTCTACTCAGTTTGCAATGTTCTGCTCTGTTTGCACTCAGAATGCAAATAAGTGTTGTCACTAGTGGCAATCCTGCTTAATGCCAACAATCTCCCCCTTTGGCATTAGTGACAAAAACACTTATTGCCCAAAACTTATATACATGAACCATGCTGAGATTTATTTTGATTTTTCAAAATTTGTCTTTTTCATAGGGCTTTATAAATTATCTCCCCCTTTCGATGTGCTAACTTTTTCTTCTTTTCTTCTATACATATCTTCTTCTATACATATCTCCCCCTTTTTGACGATAATGCCAAAGGTGTCTATACAAGTGTTTTACAGAGAGAATCCAAAATTTGATAGAAAAATAGAATGTACCTTCATTATCAGTGTCAGGGTTCTGTCCCAATTTTCTTGCAGAATCTTGCATGTTTGGATTGAAATTTGGACTTCTGCAGAGAGTTCAATCATGTGATCTGCTATTGAGAACTGATTGTCATGAATTAATGTTTTGGAATGTTCAATGTGCTTATACATTGTATTCATGATGGGAAGGATCATGTTCTGAATGTCTAGCAGTGTGGACCAGATCCTTGTGTCTTCTTTCAGTAGTTCTAACTGCATATTTGATAGGTATGAGATTTTCATGTGATGAGTAGAGTTTGAACTTGGTTCAAGTTGCAGCTTCTGTATGCTAATCTTCAAATCCTCATCAATTTTATTCATTTTATCCTTGACATCCTTGGTGAACTCGGCAACATTGCACAGTCTGGCCAAAAGAGAGGTAACATTCGAATAGGAAGATTCAATGTTTGACAAAACTTAAGACAATTTGACTTGATTAATAGCTATGTGCTGAGCAATGTGCTCAAGCACTTTATTGTTGAATTTCTTCTCGGCTCTTTCAACTAACTTGTCTATCCCAGATGAATCCTCATTGTACTTATTTACTACTTCTGCTAATTGTAACAAAACATGTTGAGAGGAGTCTACTTTAATACCTAATGCTTCTGACAAAATGTCCTTAGCATCCTTAATGATTTGATATTCCTTGTCTCTCTCCTCTTTAAGTTTCTTTTGCTTCACTTTCCTTTGGAGGATTTCACCTATATTTTGCACTTGATCCACTGATAGATTTGCAAAATCCAATGTTGGAATCTCTATTTCTTCATCTAGGTCTATATCCTCTACTATATTCTTGCCCAAAAATCTTATACTCAGTTGAGCCTTAGGCTTATCTGTACTTAATGCCTTAGTAGTAGTGATAGTAGACATAGTAGGACTAGCTATAGAGAATGGTATACTATCTACTGGAGAACTTGAAGTATTTACACTTGTAAAATCAAAAACTAGAATACTTACTACTGGAAAACTTGATGAAATAGGAGACTGCAACTTGGTAGAAGAAATGGTAGTTGCTTCTGTTGTTGCTATAGGTGATTGGACAAATGTTGAAGTTGTCACAACCATGCTTGAAGGTGTCTCCGGGCTAGATGTAGTATTTTTTGCTGGAGAGGTAGGAAGTGATGCAATGACTTCTGCCGCTATCCTCACAATATCATCTACCTTAGTGGCTTCTTCTTGTTCATCACTGTCATCTTCAATGTCTTTTATTATAACTGTTTCAGTACTCGGTTGGTGAAAATGGTATATGTTCTTCCATGTGGCATTTGCAGCCTTCACAACCAATTCAATATTGTTAATCAGAATCAAACAAGTATTGAACTTTAGTGTCATCTTATTTTCATTCTCCTTCAATGCCTTCTTTATTTCATCATTTTTCAAGCTCGGCATTAACTGTCTCAGGGTTTGATCAAATATGTCTTTTACAGTTTGCTTTGCATTGGTCCATCTCATTTTTATTGGATCTAATAAAGCTGCTAGAACCTATGGGGCTATTTCATCAGGAGAGTATTTCCACTATCCCATCTTTTCAATGACAGCATCTTCAATCTCCTTTTGTTCTATTTCTGATCTGGTTTCATATTTTAAAGATTTTATATTACTTACTCCAAATCCTGATCCTTCTCTAAAAAGTTTGATCTTCTCTTGAAGGGTTAGAGGAGGCCTTTTGAATATTATATCTGTGTCTGCCTTGTCTGCCTTACCCCTTGCACTTCTCCTTGTAAATACAGCAGTGGGAGGCTTAGGTGCCTTAGTGATGAATACCTTTCCTTTCTTCTTTGCAGGTTCTGGTTCCTCTGTTTTCTCATCCTTTTCCTTTTCTTCTTCAGTGTCTTCTCCTCTGTCCTTGGTTAGCATTTGCATTTTGGCTATCCTCTTTTTCCCTTTATTTACTGCCTGTGGAAGCTTTATACTTAATTCAATTCTCACTTTTGCTTCTTCATATGTCCCAAAATATGGAGCTTTGGGATTACCAAGCTGATTAAGGAGGGCTTCAATGATATTCTTTGTCTCATCAATGTTTACCTCATAAGGAAGAGGTTTTACATGTACAATCCTTGGTTTAGCTGCTTGAATGTATACTCTGTCACAGTCCACCATGAAACAAATATCATCCTTATAATCTTCAACCAACTTCTGTGGAATCCAGAATTTGTCATTCATTTTCTCTTTGAAAGACTCAAAATAAAATAACTATCCATGATGCTCTCAAAATTTTCACCCATTTCTAAAATATATTCATTTATCTCATAAAGAACTGGCACATCTTTTCTCCATACTACTTTTCCTTTGGAAGGGAAGAATTTCTGAACATAGAAAAATAAATAGACCAGTAGAGATCCAAACTTACATGGATTATTTTTGGATGTTTGAATGCTTTCCATGTTCTTGTTAAACTGTTTTAACAATAAATCTACAAGGTCAAATGATAAGTTATTCTTGACCACTTTGTATGCTAGGTCTATGGCTTCACAGGAAACACTATTCTGTCGACTTGAACTGTATATTTTATGGGCAATGATGTGTGTTCCAAACTTCAGTTCAGCATTAGTAATGTTGCTTACTTTCATGCCTCTACCGTCCCACTCGGCTAGGGTTTTCTTCTCCAGTTCTGGCCGACCTAGGGTTTTGGTAGTTTTAGCTTTGTTTAACATGGGAAGACCGGTGATTTGGTGAATCATCTTCTTAGTGATCTCTATGGGTTGCTCAAGTCAAATCTTGCCTTCATGTACACGGCTGAGAATGTATCTAACCCATTTCTCCTGAAAGTTTCGAGGTAAATGTGTAATGTGAACTAATCCCTTGTCTTCTAGATGTTTGTGCTCAGGTTTTAGAATACCATTCACACATAGTTCCTCATGCACAATATCTAGCTCTAGGTTTCCCATTTCTTGAATTGCACAATTGAAATGATTGTGAATATCATTAACAAGTAGTACCTTAGGAGGAATCTGAGATTGAGCTCCGTTCGGGTCTAGGGATGCTGCAATTGTGGGCACGAGTTTGAAATCTGGTGCTCTCCATTCCCCTTGGACTATCATTTCTAATCCTTTCTTTGCTGAAGTGCTGGATGATGCCATGGTAGCTCACAGAGAATTCTTTTCGCAAAAGTATTTGAATCGCTGGATTGCTCTTGAAATTTTCTGCTCTCAAAGTGCTAAAGTTCACAGTGAAGAATGAGTTTGATTTCTTGCCTTTTGTTTACAACTCTGTCATTAATGCTCAGTACAAATTAGGGTATGAATTCTGACAAACTGTCACCCACTATGAATTAATTTCTCGGTAAAGACTTCACAACTTGGTGAACTTGAGAATTCATATTGCTCCGACCTCGCTCGGTAAAAATTGGTACCGACCTTGCTCGATGAAAACTGATACCGATCTTCCTGTGATCTTATTGCATCTTGTATGCTGATTTAGATCTTTCTTTTAATTCAGTTCTGGAACTGCTTGAAATTGGTCTATGAGAATACAGTTCTAGTGCTTTCTTGGGAA
>BSBK01007633.1:22500-122500 GCA_027943335.1 Chamaecyparis obtusa | reverse complement strand
CTTCTTATGTTATGCATGTATAAAGATAATCTGTTATATTCATAATTGGGAAAAAGTAAAAGTTTGTAGAATACTGATTCACCCCCCTTTCAATATTCCCTATTTCTAATAATTGGTATCAGAGCATAGTTACTCGGAAAAGAATCATTCAAGGAAAGCCTAGTAGCTTGAGTAAGATCTCTATGGATATGGATCAACTACAAAAGAATCTTGAAGAAGCTCTTGAATAGATTTACTTGCTTACTATTGAAAAAGATACTTTGAAAAGAAAGTATGATGATGCAAAGAACCTTATTGAGAAATTGAAAAACAAATTGGAAGATCTAAAATCTGAAAAGGAAACTAAATTTTTTATTGAAGATTGTGATGACAATTTAGAAAAAGAAAATGAGATCCTTAAGCATGAACTGAACATAGAAAATTTGAAGCTTAGTTTGAAAGATGGAAATGGATAGAATGAAGCAAATCTGAAATCTAAGAATGAAATTCTAAAGATTGAAAATGAAGGACTAAAATCTAAACTTGGTATAGTAACATCTAAACTTGAGAAAGTGAATTTGCAATATGCTGAACTTGAGAAATACAATTAGATTGTGAAAGGTGAACTAATTCAATCCAAACAAAAACTTGAAAGGCTATATTCAACTAGTGATAGCATTGATGAATAAATCTCTTATTAAAAACCATTCTATGATAAGACTGGTCTTGGATTCAACACTTTTAACGAAAATGATGAAAGCAAGGAACCAGATCTGAAAATATCTAAAAGCATAGATGAGAAGAAGTTTGATGAGATCAACAAATCTAAAGATACACCTAAAGAAGAACAATCACTGAAGCAAGAGGAATCACCCAAAGGTATGCAAAGAGAATTCAAAGGTAGATTCTTTTCTTGTAATACTATTGGTCATATGAAGAGGGACTACATAGGTAAGAAATTTAAACCTCTTAATGGTTATTGTTATAATTGTCATGGTTTTGGACATAGAGCTATTGAATGTAGGAAACCTAAATTTATTCAGAACAATGATCGTAGTAGAATGTTTACGAATACTAACAATGCAGATAAGAAACCTATTGAAGATATGAATAGAAGAAATGGATTAATATGTTACAGATGCAACAAAGTTGGACACATTGCTACAAACTTAAGATCACAAATCAATCCACCTAGACCAAGATATGGAAACAATAGAAATTTTTGTCAGATATGAAACAAAATTGGACATATAGCAAGGTTTTGCAGGATGAACATGATGTAGGAGCATCCTGGGTGTAAGGGCAATCTTGCATCACCCAAAAATATTTCTGTTTTTATATTCAATAAGGGCTATTTTATGCAGAGCTGCTATTTATGGAAAGTTACTATTTTTAGTAATTTTTGTATGTGCTCAGAATGATCTGATTTCTTTCTTGGAGGTTCATGTTGGTCATATAAGTCTGCCAGTAAAGTTTCATTGCTAGATCAAGTGTATATTGGAAGATATTGAAGATTTTCGGTATTGGCAGCAGGGTACAGAAACTTTGAACTCAGTTTTGAAGGCTTTAGAGGCCCCGGATGAGGTCAAAAATTTGGGTAACAGGAGCTTGCACGGGTCAAGCCTGTAGAGCACTTCGTGGCATTTCTGAAATGAGGTTATAATAGCCGATCGGGTCAACTGGTGATGACTTATGGTCTTCGGAAGTTGGGCCACTTGAAATGGTGATAAATAATTTTCTTCAAAATTTTTGTTCAGGTTTCAAAGGTTATCTTGAGCCGACTATGATGTAATAAAATGTAAAATAAAATAATTCTACGTTTGGTCGGCCTTATTAGCTAAAATTTTGGAACCTTCCCAGGCGGTGGATAATTGCCTATATAAGGAAGGCTGTATTATTGTCTTAGGCAGTTTAGAATAGTTCTGGGTAGTAGATCTGGGTAATAGCTCAAGGCTTTTTCCTATAGAATATTGTAAGGGAATGCCCATGTGGCTTTGCATATTGTAATTCTAAAAGTTTGTAATTCCACATTTGTGGAGATAATAAGAAGCCAATTTTCTGTTCATGCATATTGTTGTTGTTTCTCTATTTCTGTTATGTGTTTGTGGTATTAAGGGGAGCACCCTTCATCAAATGGTATCAGAGCCAGGTTCTTGAGTGTGTAAATAGATCGCCGACCGTGAGGCAGTTTGCACCAAGACCGTGGCTAGGGTTTCAGCGCGCATCGCGAAAATGCCTCCATGAAGGGAACGTGGCGGAAGAGCTGGTGTTGTAACACCTGAGGTTAGAGAGCTGTAGAGACAAGTGCGAACATTGCAAGAAGAGATTCACAGAGGAATGAAGCTTAATGTCAAAGATGAAAGTGAGGATGAAGCCGAAGAAGAATATCAAGAAGGAGAAGTTGAAATTGTGAACCAGGAGGAAGAAAGACTTTTTCGGGCCATTTCTAGGATTGGGAAAAGACCTAAGATTGAGGTTCCTACATTTTCTAGAAATCTTAACCCAGAAGAATTGATCGACTGGATCAATGAATGTGAGGAATATTTTGAGTATGAAGATGTTGAGGATCCTGATAGGGTCAAATTTGCGAAAGCCAGACTGAAAGGTCATGCGAAGATATGGTGGCAAGAGATTCAGTTAGAGCGAAATAGAAGGGGAAAGGAGAAAATCATGAGATGGGATCAGATGGTGGATAAATTGAAGTGGTAGTTTATTCCTGTTGATTATGAGCTTGACCTACTGAAGAAAATGCAGAGTTTGAAGCAAGCAGGAAGATCTGTTCAGGAGTATACAGAGGAGTTCTATCGACTTCTCATCAGAACAGGCCACGCAGAAGCTGATAAGGAGAAAGTTGCCCGATACCTTAATGGGTTAAGGCCAAGCATTCAGGAGGAGCTGAATCTGGTTCGAATGAATAGTATTGAAGAGGCATACCAGTTTGCCCTAAAAGTAGAGGAAAAGCTGAATAAGAAGTTTGAGAGCAGACAAAACGGAAGAGGTCACGGTGGATGATCTGGTGGACAATCATATGGTGGCCAAAATGAAGATCCAAAAAAGAAGGATGAGGCCAGTAGCAGTCAGAATCAGCGAGAAAATAATTCCAATCACTTCTAGGATCAGAATAATAGAGATCAGAGAGGAAGAGGAAGAGGACAAGGATCTGGAAGAGGTGGCTTCTGTGGAACATGTTTTCACTGTGGAGAAGAAGGTCATAGGGCATTTGAATGTCCTCAGCGCCAAGGCAGAATAGATAGGAGAAATGATGGCCAGGCCAGAGTTGCACATGTAGATGAAGATGCCAGATCATCAAATTCTGAAGATGCTGAAAGAGGAGAAACGTTGATTAACAGAAGAGTCCTGTTGAGTGGTGAGAATGAACCTGAGCAAAGGAGGAGCCTGTTTCGCACTAGGTGCAAGTGTGAAGGTAAATGTTGTGATGTGATTATTGATAGTGGAAGCACTAACAATTTGGTGTCAGAAGAGATGGTGACAAAGTTGAAGCTCAAGAGACAGAAACACCCACATCCATATCGGATTGCCTAGGTACAGGATGACCATAGGGTCATGGTCAATGAACAATGCCTGGTGAAGTTCAAGATTGGTGGATACCAAGATGAGGTATTGTGTGATATCATATCTATGGATGCATGTCATATGTTGTTGGGTAGACCATGGCAGTTTGACAGATGTGCTGTACACGATGGCCGTGCGAATACCTATTCCCTGACAAAGGATGGAGTGCGGCATAAGCTAAAGCCATTGAAGGAGACTGAAGAAAAGGTATGTGGTAATGCAAGGATAACTTTTGTTGATGGAAGAAATTTCCTAGATGGTATGAGGCATGAGCATGTATGTTTTGCTTTAATTTCAAAAGCTGGTAAAGAGGAAGTAGAAGATGTTCCTGTAGAAGTTGTAGATTTGTTGAATGAGTTTCAGGATATTGTATCCGATAACGTGCCTGATGGATTACCACCAGTTAGAAAGATCAGTAATCAGATGGACTTGATCCCAGGAGTGAGTTTGCCGAATAAGGTAGCACACAGAATGACACTTGCAGAAAGTGAGGAGTTGAACAGACAAGTACATCAACTGTTATAGAAAGGATTGATCCATGAGAGTTTGAGTCCCTGTGCTGCACTAGTGTTATTAGCACCAAAGAAGAATGGAGAATGGAGGATGTGTACAGATTCTAGGGCAATAAACAAGATCACAATCACGTATAGGTTTCCATTGCCACGAATGGATGATATTATGGACTGTTTGAGTGGAGCTGTGTATTTCTCAAAGATAGATCTGAAGAGTGGATATCATCAGATTCAGATCAAAGAAGGAGATGAATGGAAGACTGCCTTCAAGACAAAGGAAGGACTATATGAGTGGTTAGTCATGCCTTTTGGGCTAACCAATGCACCGAGCACTTTCATGCGGCTCATGAATGAGGTTCTGAAAGAATTTCTGGGTAAGTTTGTCATTGTTTACCTAGATGATATTTTGATCTTTAGTAAGACATTGGATGAGCATATGATGCATATTCGTATGGTATTTGAGAACTTGAGAGAAGAGAAATTGCTGATTAATTTGAAGAAGTGCAGTTTTGTGAAGGAGTTAGTGTATTTGTGGTTTGTAGTTTTAGGAGAAAGTCTAAAAATAGACCCAGAGAAGGTATAGGCTATCCTTGAATGGACTACACCAAGGAGTGCTACTGAGGTAAGATCTTTTCATGGTTTGGCTAGCTTTTACAGAAAGTTTATCAAAAATTTTAGCAGTATTTGTGGACCCTTGACTGAAACAATGAGAGGGGATAGAAAAGAGTTTAAGTGGACTAAAGAAGCAGAAAAGAGTTTTTAATTATTGAAACAAAAAGTTACAGAACAACCTATTTTAGCACTTCCAGATTTTAATAAGGTGTTTCAAGTAGATTGTGATGCTAGTGGTACTACAATAGGAGCTGTTATGAGCCAAGAAGGTAAACCTGTTGCTTATTTTAGTGAGAAGTTAAATGATGCCAAGAGGAAATATTCTGTTTATGATCAGAAATTTTATGCTATAGTTCAGGCATTAAAGAAGTGGAGACATTATCTACTTCCTAAGGAGTTTGTTTTGTATACTGATCATCGAGCTTTGCAATATTTGAATAGTCAAGGAAAATTGAATCAAAGGCATTTGAAATGGGTTGAGTTTTTGTAGAGTTATACATTTGTTTTGAAACATAGGAGTGGAAAGTCCAATAGGGTTGCAGATGCTCTTAGCAGAAGACAACTATTGCTGACAGAAATGCAGATTGAAGTGGTTGGGTTCAAGGAACTCAAGAATTTGTATCCAGAAGATCCTGATTTTGGTGAAACTTGGAAAGCTTGTACAGAACCTGTTACTCTAGACAGGATGAAATGGTTGGATTTCATCATCCAGGATGATATGCTATTCAAAGGGAGTCAATTGTGCATTCCACGAAGTTCTATGAGGGAGAATTTCATCAAGGAGAAGCATAGCGAAGGATTGGCTAGACATTTTGGTCGTGACAAAACCCTTTCTTTGGTTAGTGAGAATTACTATTGGCCACAATTGCAGCAAGATGTAAAGAAGTTTGTACAGAGTTGCAGAGTATGTCAAATGGTGAAAGGAGTGAAGCAGAATATAGGGTTGTACCAGCCATTGCCTATACCAGAGAAGCCTTGGGAGGATATCAGTATGGACTTTGTTCTTGGTTTACCGAGGACACAGCGGGGACATATTCAATTTTTGTAGTGGTTGATAGATTTTCAAAGATGGCACATTTTATTCCCTGCAAGAAGACTAATGATGATGTTCATGTAGCAGAATTGTTTTTCAGAAAAGTGGTGAGACTACATGGTTTGCCAAAGACCATAGTTTCAGATCGAGATACTAAATTTGTTGGATATTTCTGGCGGACATTATGAAAGAAGTTGAAGACAGATTTGAAGTTTAGTTCATCACATCATCCACAGACTAATGGACAGACAGAGGTGGTGAATAGGAGTTTGGGAAATTTGCTGAGATGTTTGGTTGGAGATAAGCCAACAGGATGGGATTTGATTTTACCACAGGCGGAATTTGCATACAATAATTCTGTCAACAGGAGCACTGGTAAATCACCATTCCAGATTGTATATGGAAGTAGTCCAAGAAATGCATCTGAATTAAGGAAGATAGATAAAGGAGAAATAAGTAGTGCTGAAGCTGAGGATTTTGCAGAACACTTGAAGAACATCCATGAAGAGGTGAGGAAGCATATTACCAAAATAAACGCACAGTATAAGGTTAAGGCAGATGAGAAAAGGAGGTATAAGGAATTTCAGGTTGGTGATGAAGTCATGGTTCATTTGCGGAAGGAGCGGTTTCCAGTTGGTACATATAACAAGCTGAAAATGAAGAAGTTTGGACCATGCAGGATATTGAAGAAACATGATTCAGGAAATGCATATGAGGTAGAATTGCCTACTGAGCTAAATATTTCACCAGTGTTTAACATTTCAGATCTGACAGAGTATCATGAAGGAGGTGTTGAAGATGAGATCACAGCAGCACAGTGGAGTATTCCAGCAACTAATTCAAGCACTAAGGAGATCGAAGATATACTGGACAGTCGTGTTGGCAGAAGCACAAGGAACAGGACATATGAAGAATACCTGGTCAAGTGGAAAGGATGACCTGTTGAAGATTCATCATGGCTAACAAAGGAGGAGGTTAACCATCTTGGTTTTCCTCTGCACACCTAAGTCATGACAGGGTCACTTCTCAAATTACCCCGAGTGTCTGATGCAGGAGCATCCTGGGTGTAAGGGCAATCTTGCATCACCCAAAAATATTTCTATTTTTATATTCAATAAGGGCTATTTTGTGCAGAGCTGCTATTTATGGAAAGTTACTATTTTTGGTAATTTTCGTATGTGCTCAGAATGATCTGATTTATTTCTTGGAGGTTCATGTTGGTCATATAAGTCTGCCAGTAAAGTTTCATTGCCAGATCAAGTGTATATTGGAAGATATTGAAGATTTTCGGTATTGGCAGCAGGGTACAGAAACTTTGAACTCAGTTTTGATGGCTTTAGAGGCCCCGGATGAGGTCGAAAATTTGGGTGACGAGCGCTTGTGTGAGGGTGCTTGTGCGGGTCAAGCCTGTAGAGTGCTTCGTGGCATTTCCGAAATGGGGTTATAATAGCCGATCGAGTCAACTGGTGATGACTTATGGTCTTCGGAAGTTGGGCCACCTGAAATGGGGACAAATAATTTTCTTCAAAATTTCTGTTCGGGTTTCAAAAGTTATCTTGAGCTGACTATGATGTAATAAAATGTAACATAAAATAATTCTAAGTTTGGTCGGCCTTATTGGCTAAAATTCTGGAACCTTCCCAGGCGGTGGATAATTGCCTATATAAGGAAGGCTGTATTATTGTCTTAGGCAGTTCAGAATAGTTTTGGGTAGTAGATCTGGGTAATAGCTCGAGGCTTTGTCCTATAGAATATTGTAAGGGAATTCCCATGTGGCTTTGCATATTGTAATTCTGAAAGTTTGTAATTCCACATTTGTGGAGATAATAAGAAGCCAATTTTCTGTTCTTGCATATTGTTGTTGTTTCTCTATTTCTGTTATGTGTTTGTGGTATTAAGGGGAGCACCCTTCATCAGAACAATAGAGTTTTTCATCCTAATCCTAACCCTAGAAATCATGCAAGAAGAAATGAAGATGCAAGTAATAGTCAAAAAGGATGCTATAATAATTCAAATGAAGTGAAGTTTATCAAAAGAACAAATCAAGGAGACATACTCAACATTGAAGGTAATCTGGAAGGTGAAGTATCAAAAGGTAAGAATGAATCTTTACCTGACCCATCTCAAAGTACTTAATTTATGAAAATTGTAGTAGAATAGGAACTTAGATTAGTGTAGAAGTAGATATATGATGAATTGAGTCTTGTGTAGTTAAGGCAAGGTAGTTTATGATGTTCTAATGCTATGGTTAAGAGCGCAAAGAAAAAAAATATTTTTTGTGAGATCGCAAGAAGTTTTAAGTTTTGCATGTTAGCAGAAACAACTTTTTGGAAAGAAGTGGCAAAAGAATTGAATGCAATGTCAGATCTAAGTGAGATTGAATTAATAAAAGGTCATTATCGGTATTAATTGATTATCAAAATGAATTCAAGTGTTAAGGATATCAAAGAGCACTGATTGGAAGTATTTTGCAAGGATTTGGTGAAGAGTTTTGTGCCGAATCTACGCAAGCCATAAAATTATGAAATCAAGGTGTTTTACTTCACAAATATTTAAATTAGCAAAGGAATTAGAAGAAATCATGGATGTTTCTTTAATACACATTGTTAGAGATAAGAATAGACTTAATTTGAAAAGGGAACCAGTATAACCCTTGGAAGATGATCCTAGGATAGCTTTATCATCCATACCAGAGGGAGTTTTACATTTAGAAAATGTTAGAAGTTATCTTGGATGCAAACTAGAGACAGTCAATGATAGTGATTTCACAACTGAATATCAGAAGATCTACAATTAGGATATGACATTGAAACAAGGATTTGAATATTTGAAAGATAATGAAATTGTTAAGTATGCATTACAGTATGAATTTGATAATGAAGAATGTACTAAGATTCTCTTAAGCAGAATTCATAATGGGAAGTTTTGGTTAGAAGATAGAGTGATAGACATCACAGTTGATTTGATTCATGAAGTCACTGGATTATCTAAAACTGGAGCTATTCCTTTTAATGAGAAAAACATGAGGAAAATCGTCATTAACAACACAAATTCATCCTATAATTCTAGAGGAATTGTGATTAGTAAGATCAAACAAGATGATGTGAGATACTTATGCAAGATCCTAACCACTAAGTTTTGTGCACATTCAAGAGAGGATGACATGGGAGTTGGAATGATACATGCAGCCTATTTAATGTGTGCTAATAAAATGCCAGTTGATATGTGTGAGAGTCTGAGAATTCAACTATTTGAGAACTTGGAAAAGATTAAGAAATACACAGTTTAGATTCTCATCCTTAATCACCTATATGTTTTTTCATCTATTAAGAAGATTTCCTTATAGCATTAGAAATTACAGGAATCATGGCCAAACTACAATGGAAAGAATTAATAAAGTGTATATGAGGCATGTTATTGATAAAGTGAATAAGAGTGCAGTAATGGTAATCAAGTAATTTCAGGATATTGTGACTAACACATCAAGGATCCCAAAGTCTCTTATGGAGAAGTATAAAGATGACATATGTTTTATGGTGGATATTGAATTTACCTATATTTAAGCAGTAGAACCTAGAACAGAGTTCATAGAACCTCTTGGCTATGAGATATTTGAGGTAGAGATAGAGGAGTATCTTAGCAAGTTACTTAAGTGTAATTTTGACACTCATTGCAATAGGTTTGGAACCTTTGAGGAGAACTTCAACTCTACAAAGACCTTAATTAAAGAGAAACAGTGTAAGAAAAGAGTTGAGAGCACTATAAAGAAAATCCTTAAAGATACAGGGATGACAGAGCATGAGTTTTTAGTAGCAAAGCAAACAGCAGCAGCAATCAAAGAGAGTGGACAAAATTAAGTTTTGTCTATTCCACCTTTATCATCAATAGTAGCACAACAGGAAGAATCACAAGTGAAGGTGAAAGTGGAAAAAATTGAGAAGGAAAAAAGAAGCAAAGATACCCACTAGATCTACTTCCTCCACACCTAGAAAAAGAGTAAAGGAAAGTGCTACTGGACTGGGAAAGAGGCAATGGACTTTAGTGTAATTAGTTCTAGGAAAAAATGTAGAAATAAAAGATGATGTCACTACTGTTAAGAAGAAAGCTTGGAAACCTAAAGTTGAGAAGCTTAATGAGTAGATCATTGAGGATGGAGACTTTAAATGAATGAATAAGTACTATGATCTTTATGATTATGCAGAGAGACTTAATCTGGAGAATGGACTGGTAAAGCATATGATTTTGGCTAATAAGAAGTTTGATACAATTCAAGGTTAGATACCTGATGATTTGTACAATAAACTTGTGAACAGGAAGAAGAGAGCATCTGAGGAAGACAAAACTATTAGAGAAAATCTTGTGAGGAAACTTTGTGAGGTGAGAAATGTTGAACACCTTAAGAAGATCTTGAAGGCTCTAAACACCCATTTAAGGACAAAAAAAAGATCTATTCAAATTATGCAACACAAATATGAAGAAATCAATTCTGAGACAGAGAAAGCAATAATCAAGGTTATGGCAGAAATTGTTGGAGAACCATTAGTTGCAGCAGACCAAGCAAGTGTAACAGAATGAAAGGACATTCCCTCTCCTCTAGCCATTAACATTGAAGATGAAAGCATGAATGTAGAAGGAACAAAGATCACCTTGGATACTGATGATAATGTATTCAAGAATTTGGAGAACATTATTGACCATTCGGTCTTTGAAGAATAGGAAACTACAAAAGAAGAAGAGAAAATAGAGATTATGATTTTAGAACCCCCAATAACATAAAAACAAGTACCCATTCACACTAAAGAAGATATCATTCTTACTCCTGAGATTGGAAAGAAGAATAAGATTGGATCTATGATTGAGCATTTGGGAAAGGAAGTAGATGATGATGATCAGTTGGAATTGATCACATCCTTGAACAAAATCATTGACAAGAACAAGAAAGTTAAAAGTCTTGAAGGATGCCTAAAGGAACTTACTGAGAAGTTGCAAAGCATTGTAACTACACAAATTGCAGAAGCAAACCCTCTGGAGAAAGCAAAGATGGTAATGAGCACTTTTGAAAATGAATTCAAAAACTTATCTGATATTGCAAAAGTGAAAGCACAAGTAGCCTATGATGCCAGAATGCTTTTGAACATTAGCTAGAATATCAGGAATGATATCAAAAATCTTGATATCTATATAAAGGACTTGAGGAAGAATTTGGAAATAGAAAAATATTTGTACATCTAGTGTACAAAATCAAAAAATTTGATAGTAGAAGAAGATCAAAAGATGAAGTTGAAGGAAGTAGAAATTCAAAATGAAATTGACCTTCTCTCTGGCCCCAATGTGAAGATATCTGATGTTGAGAAGAAAATTTGGAAGCTATATGATGAAATCAAAGTTTTCAAAATGAGAGAGATAGAAAAATGAAAAGATTCACTCTTTTTAGAGAGCACACTTCTATGAAGTTGAGCATTATTGAAGAGCAGTTGGAAGAATGTCTTTCAACTAAGACATCTTTTCAAAATTTTAACTTTGAAAACCTCCAAGCATGTGAAATAGCTTCTTATGGACTAAGCACACTACTTAATGTGGTAGATTCCATTAAGAAATCATGGGAGAAAGAGTTAGAAGCTATGAAGATTGATTTTGAAGATTGTGTTGTAAGCCTACCGACTTTGCAATAATTGAGCTAAGGTATAATCATTTTTGATAAAGTTTTGTAACCCTCCCTACCTTTATTTTGTCAGTATTGTCAAAGGGGGATAGATATATAGTATAAAATTGATAGTATATGATAAGGATTGATACTCTTAGGGGGAGTATTGTATTAGAGATAAGATTTTTGAGGAGTTATAAGGATAGTATATATATTTTATACAAAGGCCACAATTTTGAGATTTTTGAAGTTGTACACTTAGCCCAATTTCTCATATGTTGCTACCAATGATAAAGGGGGAGATTGTTGGAAATTTGGCTAAGTTGATTACATAAATGTTTTCATTATGGAAACATATGATCCACATGAAGATCACACAAGTCGCAGACCTAGTATGACAGAGTGCATTGCAAAATTGTCTAAATATGAGACAATATTTTTACCAGTGAAACTTGACATAGTTTTTATTTGCGATGTTGATTGAAGTAAGTTCAGTGGTTGTGCACTTGAACATAGACTCTATGATGACTATTGATCACCCATCTTAGAGTGCAAGTCAGCATGGCATGTACAAAACAAGTTATGATAGTTCTATCAAAGACAATGTCAAGCCGAGAGCACAGAATATGAAGACAAAATTAGTAAAGAGTTAAGGGATTATTTTGTTTATCAAAATAATGACTTAAAAATATAAAGGGATGACATCCTAGATGTTAAATCTTGGATAAATTTATTTGTATAAATATAATTTTAATTGTAAGAAAAGATATAGATGTATAGTGAAGTAATGTGATGTAATGAAGTAGTGATATGATGCGAAATATATGACGCATATGTAATAGCGATAGTGATAGAGAAGTGAAGAGATATTGATGCAAAAAGTATAAGGTTATGTAACTTAACCTTCTTTTGTAATCAGTGTATATTGTACATTACTTGTTTGGGCAATGGGCTCATTTGGTAATCACATTTTGTACTAACAACTCCTAATAGAGTTGAGGTTTCTAACAAGGCCTATAGTCACTTAATCAGGACTAATACACTATATGCTTGTAATATACTCCTAACAGGGTCAACATCCTTAACAAAATACTTTTGATTAGTGGATCTTTGTGGGTACCATCGCCACCAAGGTTTTCCCTTGGCCAAGGTTTCCTTGAGAACAAATAATGTGTTATGAGTTCTTTGCTTTTATTGCTATGTATGTTGTTTAGCTTCTTATGTTATGCTTGTATAAACATAATCTATTATATCCATAATTGGGAAAAATTAAAAGTTTGTACAATACTGATTCAACCCCCCCCCCCCCACCCCCGCACCCCCTCTCAGTATTTTCTATTTCTAACAATTGGTATCAGAGCATAGTTACTCAGAAAAGAATCATTCAAGGAAAGCCTAGCAGCTTGAGTAAGATCTCTATGGATATTGATCAACTATAGAAAAATCTTGAAGAAGCTCTTGAATAGATTTACATGCTTACTATTGAAAAAGATACTTTGCAAAGAAAGTATGATGATGCAAAGAACCTTATTGAGAAATTGAAAAACAAATTGGAAGATCTGAAATCTGAAAATGAATCTAAAGTTTTTATTGAAGATTGTGATGACAATTTAGAAAAATAAAATGAGATCCTTAAGCATGAACTGAAGATAGAAAATTTGAAGCTTAGTTTGAAAGATGGAAATGGCAAGACTGAAGAAAATCTAAAATCTAAGAATGAAAGTCTAAAGACTGAAAATGAAGGACTAAAATCTAAACTTGGTATAGTAACATCTGAACTTGAGAAAGTCAATTTGCAATATGCTGAACTTGAGAAATACAATAAGATTGTGAAAGTTGAACTGACTCAATCCAAACAACAATTTGAAAGGCTATTTACAACTAGTGAGAAGATTGTTGAATAAATATCTTATCAAAAACCATTCTATGATAAGATTGGTCTTGGATTCAACACTTTTAAAGAAAATGATGAAAGCAAGGAATGAGATCTGAAAATATCTAAAAGCATAGATGAGGAGAAGTCTGATGAGATCAAAAAATTTGAAGATACACCTAAAGAAGAAGAATCACCGAAGCAAGATGAATCTCCCAAAGGTATGCAAAGAGAATTCAAAGGTAGATGTTTTTTTTGTAATACTATTGGTCATATAAAGAGAGATTGCATAGGTAAGCAATTTAAACCTCTTAATGGTTATTGTTATAATTGTCATGGTTTTGGACATAGAGCTATTGAATGTAGGAAACCTAAATTTATTCAGAACAATGATGGTAGTAGAATGTTTAGGAATACTAACCATGTAGATAAGAAACCTATTGAATATATGAATAGAATAAATGGAGTAATATGTTACAGATGCAACAAAGTTGGACACATTGCTAGAAATTGCAGATCACAAATCAATCCACCTAGACCAAGATATGGAAACAATCAATTTTTTTGTCAGATATGCAACAAAATTGGACATACAGCAAGGTTTTGCAGAATGAACAATAGAGTTTTTCATCCTATTCCTAACCCTAGAAATCATGCAAGACGAAATGAAGATGCAAGTAACAGTTAGAAAGGATGTTGTAGTAATTCAGATGAAGTGAATTTTATCAAAAGCAAAGATCAAGGAGAAATACTCAACATTGAAGGTAATCAGGAAGGTGAAGTATCAAAAGGTAAGAATGAATCTTTACCTAACCCATCTCAAAGTACTGAAGTTATGAAAATTGCAGTAGAATAGGAACTTATATTAGTGTAGAAGTACATATATGATGAACTAAGTCTTGCATAGTTAAGGCAAGGTATTTTATGATGTTCTGATGGTATGGTTAAGAGTGCAAAGAAAAATATTATGTTTTGTGAGATTGCAAGAAGTTTTAAGTTTTGCAGGTTAGCAGAAACAACTTTTTGGAAAGAAGTAGAAAAAGAATTGAATGTGATGTCAAATCTAAGTGAGATTGAATTAATTAAAGGTCATGATTAGTATTAATTGATCATCAAAATGAATTCAAGTGTTAATCAGATCAAAGAGCACTAATTGGAAGTATTTTGCAAGGATTTGGAGAAGAATTTTGTGTCGAATCTATGCAATTTCTAAAATCATGAAATCAAGGTATTTTACTTCATAGATCTTTAATTCAGCGAAGGAGTTAGAAGAAATCATGGATGTTTCTTTAATACACATTGTTAGAGATAAGAATAGATGTAAGTTGAAAAGGGAACTAGTATAACCCTTGGAAGATGATCCTAGGTTGGCTTTATCATCCATACCAAATGGAGTTTTACATTTGGAAAATGTTAGGAGTTATCTTGGATGCAAATTAGAGACAGTTAGTGATAGTGATTTCAAAAATGAATATTAGAAGGTCTACATTTAGGATGTGACATTGAAACAAGGATTTGAATATTTTAAAGATAATGAAATTGTTAAGTATGAATTTTAGTATGAATTTGATAATGAAGAATGTACTAAGATTATCTTAAGAAGAATTCATAATGGGAAGTTTTGGTTAGAAGATAGAGTGATAGACATCATAGCTGATTTGATTCATGAAGTCATTGGATTATCTAAAACTAGAGCTATTCTTTTTAATGAGAAAAATATGAGGAAAATAGTCATTGACAACACAAATTTATCCTATAATGGTAGAGGAATTGTGATTAGTAAGATCAAACAAGATGATGTGAGATACTTATGCAAGATCCTAACCACTAAGTTTTGTGCAAATTCAAGAGAGGATGACATGGTAGTTGGAATAATACATGAATCTTATTTTTTGTGTGTTGATAAAGTGCCAGCTGATATGTGTGAGATTCTGAGAATTCAACTATTTGAGAACTTGGAAAAGATTAAGAAAACTAAGTATACATAGTTTAGGTTCTCATCCTTAATCACCTATATGTTTTTTCATCTATTGAGAAGATTTCCTTACACCATTGGAAATGACTGGAATTGTGGCCAAACTACAATGGACAAAATTAATAAAGTTTATATGAGGCATGTTATTGATAAAGTGAATGAGAGTACATTATTGATAATCAAGACATTTTAGGATATTGTGACTAACACATCAAGGATCCCAAAGTCTCTTGTGGAGAAGTATAAATATGACATATCTTTTATGGTGGATATTGACTTTACCTATATTTAAGTAGTAGAACCTAGAACAGAGTTCATAGACCCTCTTGGCTATGAGATATCTAAAGTAGAAATAGAGGAGTATGTTAGTGAATTACGTAAGTATAAGTTGGACGCTCATTGCAATAGGTTTGGAACCTTTGAGGAGAACTTCAACTCTATAAAGACCTTAATTAAAGAGAAACAATATAAGAAAAGAGTTGAGAGCACTATAAAGAAAATCCTTAAAGATACAGGGATGACAGAGCATGAGTTTTTAGTAGCAAAGAAAACAACAGAAGCAATTAGAGAGAGTGGACAAAAAGAAGTTTTGTCTATTTCACCTTTATCATCAATAGCAGCACAACATGAAGAATCACAAGTGAAGGTGAAAGTGGAATAAATTGAGAAGGATAAAGAAGCAAAGATATCCACTAGATCTACTCCCTCCAAACCTAGAAAAAGGGTAAAGGAAAGTGCTACTGGACCGGGAAAGAGACAGAGGACTTTAGTGCAACCAATTCCAAGAAAAATTGTAGAAATAAAAGATGATGTCACTACTGTTAAGAAGAAAGCTTGGAAACCTAAAGTTGAGAAGCTTAATGACCAGATCATTGAGGATGGAGGCTTTACAAGAATGAATAAGTACTATGATCTTTATGATTATGTAGAGAGACTTAATCTAGAGAATGGAGTGGTAAAGCATATAATTTTGGCTAATAAGAAGTTTGATACAATTCAGGGCTAGATACATAATGATTTGTACAATAAACATGTGAATAGGAAGAAGAGAGCATCTGAGGAAGACAAAAATATTAGAGAAAATCTTGTGAGGAAACTTTGTGAGGTGAGAAATGTTGAACACCTTAAGAAGATCTTGAAGGCTCTAAACACCCATTTAAGGACAAAAAGAAGATCTATTCACATTATGGGAGGCAGATATGAAGAAATCAATTCTGAGATAGAGAAAGCAATAATCAAGGTTATGGTAGAAATTGTTGGAGAACCATCAGTTGTAGCAGAGCAAGTAGGTGTAACAGAACAAAAGGACATTCCCTCTCCTCTAGCCATTAACATTGAAGATGAAACCATGAATGTAGAAGGAACAAAGATCACCTTGGATACTGATGATAATGTATTCAAGAATTTGGAGAACATTGTTGACAATTTGGCCTTTGAAGAACAAGAAACTACAATAGAAGAAGAGACAACAAAGACTACGGTTGTAGAACCCCCAGTAATAGAAAAACAAGTACCAAGTCACACTAAAGAAGATATCATTCTTACTCCTAAGACTAGAAAGAATAATAAGATTGGATCTATGATTGTGCATTTGGGAAAGGAAGTAGATGATGATGATTAGTTGGAATTGATCACATCCTTGAACAAAATCATTGGCAAGAACAAGAAAGTTAAAAGTATTGAAGGATGCCTGAAGGAACTTACTGAGAAGTTGTGAAGCATTGTAACTACACAAATTGCAGAAGCAGACCCTTTGGAGAAAGAAAAGATGGTAATGAGCACTTTTGACAATGAATTCACAAACTTATATGATATTGCAAAAGTGAAAGCACAAGTAGACTATGAGGCCAGAATGCTTTTGAACATCAGCTAGAATATCAGGAATGATATCAACAATCTTGATATCTCTATAAAGGAGTTGAGGAAGAATTTGGAAATAGGAAAATCTTTGTACATCTAGTGTACAAAATCAGAGACTTTGACAATAGAAGAAGATCAGAAGATGAAGTTGAAGGAAATAGAAATTCAAAATGAAACTGACCTTCTCTCTAGCCCCAATGTGAAGATATCTGATGTTGAGAAGAAAATTCAGAAGCTATATGATGAAATCGGAGTTTTGCAAGATGAGAGAGACAGAAAAATGAAAAGATTCACTCTTTTGAGAGAGCACACTTCTATGAAGTTGAGCATTACTAAAGAGTAGTTGGAAGAATGTCTTTTACCTAAGACATCTTTTCAAAAGTTTAACTTTGAAAACCTCCAAGCATGTGAAATAGCTTCTTATGGACTAAGCGCACTACTTAATGTGGTAGATTCCATTAAGAAATCATGGGAGAAAGATTTAGAAGCTATGAAGATTGATTTTGTAGGTTGTGTTGTAAGCCTACCAGCTTTGTAATAATTGAACTAAGGTATGATCTTTTTTTATAAAGTTTTGTAACCCTCCCTACCTTTATTTTATCATTATTGGTAAAGGGGGAGAGATATATAGTAGAAAATTGATAGTATATGATAAGGATTGATACTCTTAGGGGTAGTATTGTATTAGAGATAATATTTTTGAGGAGTTATAAGGATAGTATATATATTTTAAACTATGGCCACAATTTTGAGATTTTTTAAGTTGTACACTTAGCCAATTTTCTCATATGTTGCCATCAATGACAAAGGGGGAGACTATTGGCAGTTTGGTTGATTTGATTACATAGATTTTTTCATTATGGAAACATATGATCCACATGAAGATTGCACAGGTCAGAGAGCTAGTATGACAGAGGGCATTGCAAAATTGTCTAAGTATGAGACATTATTTTTACTAATGAAACTGGACACAATTTTTTTTTGCGATGTTGATTGAAGTAATTTCAGTGCTTGCACACTTGAACATAGAATCTATGATGACTATTGATCACCCATCTCATAGCGCAAGCTATTACGGCATGTATGAAAGAAGTTATGATAGTTCTACTGAAGAATGAATTAGTAAAGAGTTAAGGGATTATTTTATTTATCAAAATAATGATGTAAAAATATAAAGGGATGACATCCTATATGTTAACTGTTATACACTAATTTTGCACCCTGTTTCAAGATCTCGTAGTCTTGATAACCCAGTATAACATGGGAATCATCTCTAGGTTGTGGGACCTATGCTAACTGAGATGAGACCTCTAGGTTCTAGGCTATTTCCTCTTGGATAATCACCTTAATTTGCTTCTAGATAGGAAAGTAAACCTTTGAGGGAAAAGGGATAGGAGGAATGCTGAAAGGGAAAAGACTGAAAGCAAACTACCTACTAGGTGATACACCAAACTGAAATGAACATAATATATTGATCAAATTAGCATGAAGGCTCTCAAATCTAATAGAACACAATCTTCCTAAATAGGCTTCAATAAGTATTTCATAGAGAAGCCTGAGCAAAAGACATAGACTATGACCTGCAAGAAAATGTTCTCTTCAGCAAAAGGGCACAGGAATGAGATAGAATGATAGAGGGCTGAAGTATACCCACAAACTCACTCCAATCAAATCATACACAATAGTGCACATATAAGCTGAAAGAAAGAAGGGCTCTGAAACTCCAAGATTTCTAAAACAAAGCTAGAATATTATATCCAATAAGAGAAATACAGATAAGTTAAAGACCAGAGAGTAGAACAAATGCCATGGATAGCCTCTATTGAATCTAAGATTTCAATGAAAGATTACAAACTGTAAGAGCCAGAGGGTAGAACAAATGCCACAGATAACTCCTAAGAAAGGAAAACATTTTTACACTTGCAAAATCTGAGCTCTAAAAGATCCAAAAAAACCAATATATACATCTCCCTTGCATGCAGGCCAGAGTAAAATATCTAATTAGGGTTACATGGATTTTTCATAGAATAATAGAAACCCTAACTTTGTCATTTCTAATCATAAATGCATTGTTGAAAGATCCTGGCTAATTATATAAATGTCCTTGTACATAATTCTACCACAAAATCTTCTTGTGGAGGAGCAGCCTTGATCTAACTACTTCATTGTAAGTTGGAGACCTCATGCTATCTATGACTTTATGTCTATAAGTTGGGTATGTCATGAATGCTTGAAACTAGTCTTCGCATATATTTTTAATTTAAAAGTATAAATGGTCATAGGTGTCACCAACCCCTTTAATGCTACTTCAATGTAAGAACAAATTAGCATGGTACCTTAGGAGGCAAGAATCAACATGCGACAGATGCTCAGATTCTCGCATCATTTCCTTCAACTATAATCATCCTGATAACATCAATCCTGAGGTACCCCTTTGTTGTTCACGGCTTACTGGATCAAACACTGGCAAAACCCTATCGAATCATTCAAACTCAGGCACCAAGGACTACCAGGTCCAAGTTTAAAATGTGACCATTGATATCATCACTTTCCCAGCATATCAGATGATCTAGATCATCCCTTATAATAGTCACAAGGCCCCTGCTTGTTATCTTTGAATCAGACGGTAGTCGCAAGATTGCAAAGGGGAGAAATATTCCTTACGATCATGCGATAATCATAGATCTTATTCCACTATCATTCAACTAAAGCCTTAGGCCCACTTACATGGTCACCTTCCCATTGAATGACTGTCACAAGGCCATGAAGACTAAATATCAAGCACTTTCTCCTCGCGGTATCATGACAATCATCGATCTTGACTACATTTTAACTCCTTTAGAACTAAGACCGCCAAACATAACATTAACTGCTTTCAAGATTACATGAACACACGACTATGAAAGTGCCAGGTCGATGAACAAAAAGCACTTAACCACCAAAGATAAGAGATCAAGCGACTGCACAATCACCCAATCACCAAATAAAAACTAAACTGCCAAAGAAACTGGAGATCAAGCGACAACTTAGTCATGAAGAGCTAGGACCCACTTGGTCAGGATAGCGCACATAAAAAATATCGATGCCAGAGAAGAAGCGAGAAGCATGAAAGATCAAAAAAAACTTGGGCTTTCACTTGACCCAAGAAAAATATAAAACACCGAGGGTTTTACACTTAGGCAATTTTGGAAAGCCTGCGGCATAAGTTATTTCCTGTAGACATCAAAAATTGAATATCTCCCTGGGTATTATGAAAATTAGCACATGCAATTTGGATTAGAGAATGATGACACATTGAAGAACATGGAGCCAAGGTCACAAACCATAAAACTTTGTGGATCTTCTTCGCAAGCGAAAATAGGATTGTGGCCAAAATTGAATGATAGGAAATTTTGGGTAACATTTTGGCAATTTTTGTGGAATGTCAGCCTGCTAGACATTAGACCAGTGGCCTTGATGCAATCCATTATGCATAGGAGTCATATATGAACACAAGGACCTTCTTAATAGAGAGAGAGACTAGAGGGAGGGACAAAAATGTGCTCGAGCACTTCTTGGAAAATAGGAAAACTAACCTAGAACGTGGGGACAAAAATAGGGAAACACAATTACAGATACTTACAAAGGACTAGGCTCAAAACAAGGCTTCAAGGCTTCAAGTGGAATCAAACTTTGTATGTCTACCAGGCTTTGATCTGAACTCAACCCATTTGAGAACTACACCTCCAATATTGAAGTTTCTGTCCCTGGCCCTTTTATCAAAAGTTTTCTTTGTTTGTATTTGATGGAGCTCCATATCTTTCATGCATTTATCCCTGAGTTCTTCTAACTCTATGAGCTAAGCATATCTGATTTGTAAAGGGTCTCCTTCTTCAAACATGAAATATTGAGTGGCTAAGTCTAGAGCTGGAAATTCAATTAAGATGGACAACTTAACCTCTTTTCCATACACTAACATGTAAGGATAATTCCCAATGATCTTCTTTGGGGTAATCCTATCTAACCATAAGGCATATTTCAATTTGGTATACCAATCTCTTTGGTTATCCTGTAGGGTCTTCTTGATTATCCTAATCAAGTTCTTGTTAGTTGATTCTGCTAAACCATTCCCCTGAGGGTAACAATTTGAACTTGTATTTAGATAAATGTCATTTTTGATTGCCCATTCTAAGACTTTAAGGCCTGTGAATGCAAATGCATTATCTTATATTATGGAGTCTGGAGTGCCAAATCTATGAACTATATCATCATAAAAACTTAGGACAACACTCTCATTTGCTTCTTTTAAGGAAACTACCTCTATCCACCTAGTGAAGTAATCTATTGTAGTGATTATCCACATGTGCCCTACACTAGATGGAGGATTGATCATGCCAAAAAAATCTATGCCCCATTTCATGAAAGGTTTCTCTATTCTGATTGGCTGAAGAGGCAAAGCTACAAGCCTTTCTTTTCCTACAAACATGGCACATTTGATGTATTTTCTCACATGATCATGACTATCCTTAAAGATAGATGGAAAATAGTATCTAGCCCTCATGATTTTAAAAGCAATAGTCCTAGGAGAAAAATGGCCTCCAGCAGGTTCATCATGAAATTCAAATAGGACATCTACTACCTTTTCTAAATCAATACATCTCAAAGGGACACTGTTGTGATCCTTTCCAAAAATAAATTCATCTATCAACATAAAGGGAATAGATTGTAATCTATAATATCTCCTTTTTGCTGAATCTAGATCTGCAGGACATTTTCCCGTCTTTAAAAAATGGATCATGTTAGGCACCCAACCTGCTGCCTCTGCATGTTCTTCTATAGAATGCACAACCAGAGATGCATCCATTTGCTCTGATTTATTTGAACTATCATTCTCTACCAAATGTTCACAAAGACCTCTTCCCTTGACCAGCTTGGTGGTTTAGATATGAATGTCATATTCCATTACTTTGGTAATCCAACCAGCTCTTTTCTCATTTAGGTCTTTGGAAAGAAAAAACTCTTTGACACTTGGGTGAGTAACTTTCAAGTATATTTTGCTATGGGTCAATAAATATCTGAAATTTTTAAGACTCTTTACCACAACAAGCACATGTTTTTCCACAAAAGAGTATCTCTATTCATACTCTTCTAAACCTTTTCTAAAGAAGGCAATGGGTTGCTCTATTCCATCTGAATTTTCTTGGGTCAACATTGCAGACATAGCATCCTAACCTCCATAAGCATAAAGGATCAAATCCTTATTGAAATTTGGGTTTAATAGAGTAGAGGCTTCTATCAAGATCTCTTTGATAGCTTGGAAGTTGGCTTTTCCCTCTTTAGTCCAGTTGAATATTGAAATTTTCTTTAACATGGGTGTCAAAGGCTTTAGTAAATCTGCAATATTAGGCAAGAAACACCTAACAAAGTTGATCTTTCCTATGAAAGATTGAAGGATTTTCTTATGATGTGGCAAGGGTAGTTCCAAGATGGCTGCAATCCTTTCAGGGTCCACTATGATTCCTTTCTTGGATACTATATAACCTAACAATTTCCCCTCATGGACTGCAAACATGCATTTCTTAAGATTAAGAGATATCCCAAATTCTCTACACCTTTCAAAAATCTTCCTCAGATGTTTGATATGGTCTGTTGTATGTTTGGAATAAACTGTTATATCATCTAGGTAGACCAATACAAACTTGTACATGAGGCTTTTAAAGGCCATATCCATTGCCTTTTGAAATGTAGCACCTGCATTCGACAGACCAAAGGGCATTTTCTGATAAGCCATGGTTCCCCACTTGGTTGTGAATGTAGTCTTGTATTGATCCTATTCACTAACTAGGATCTGATTGTATCCCAAATAGCCATCCAATAATGAAAATCTCTCAGACCTAGAGACACATTGTAAGATTTTCTCCATAGAGGGTAATGGATGGCGGTCTTTTAGAGAAGCCCTGTTGAGATCCCTGAAGTCAACACATAATCGCAACTCCCCATTCTTCTTCCTTAGAAGAACAAGGTTGGAAACCCAACTAGTATGCTTAATGAGGTAGATGATTCCACTTTCTATCAATTTGGGCACTTCTCTATGCATAGGTGGCTCAAGTTTGGGATTAACAGGCCTTTGTTTTTGTCTTACTAGTTTGGCATTAGGTTCTAGTTCAATAGTATGTTGAGCAAGGGAAGGATAAAAACCTTTAAGATCTTCATATTGCCATGCAAATACATCACTTAATTCCTTAAATAATTGTGTGTAAGCCTACCTTTCCAAATTAGTACTTACCTTTCCAAACTGTAAGCTTTTACCTGGTTCTAACTTTAATTCAACGCAATGTTCTTGTTGAACCACTAGGCCAGCTTTGTTCTTTTTAACTTGATCATCCTTGTTAAAGATAGCTTATAAGGTAACAAGACCTCTAGGAATCTTATTAGACTTGAGTTATATCACTTGGTCACCATAGTTCTGCAATAGCCTGTCCTAGTTATGCTCTGAGAAGATGTCTTCTTCAAATAAGAACTATAGAATTTTCTCATCATTGTCAAACACTTTCCAATTGACATTGTGATTAGGGATAGAGTGTCTGAAAATCACTTTGATATGCTATTGGGTCTCCTCTTTTGAGATACTATTGGGAATGTCATACTGAGATCCAACAACAGCCAATCTATCTGCATTTTGATTTAACTTCCTACAGATGGCAACAATATTGAAAGCACAAAAGTCTTCCACTGCATCCCAAAATCTATGTTTATATGATTTCATGGTGTCATTCTTGGTTGCACTTATCTCTCTCACTTGGATGACTACTAGCTCACTGTCACCATAGACTTTTAAGGCTTTGACCCCTCTTTTCCTATCCCAATCCAATCCATTCACTAGACTTGCATACTCTGTAGTGTTGCTAGTGTAGGAGAAATTGAATCTGAAAGCTATGTAGTATCTTTCTCCTTTTTGGGACACTAGCATAGCACCACCACCAGAACCATGTCTACTTCTAGGACAGTCAAAGAATAGTTCCCAAACTTGATTAATTTGATCTTCACAAATAGTGTCCTCTTTGAGAAGGTTTGGCTCTATGCATCCACCTTCTTGTATTAAATAACTTCCCAAACTGGTATCCCAAATGACATTTTCTTGTGCCTTTTCTGAGTCTAGCTCATTTAGTAAAATATCAGGGATATTTTCTACCTTAGTGTCTACTTCTCTAATGGTTTGGAAGTAATTACTATCAAATGCAAGGAAAGTTGCATTAATCATATTGGACACATAGGGTTCTATATGGTGAGTTGCCAATGATTCAGATTTAATGGTGACCTTGGTGCCATATCTTGTGTGGAAGAGCATGTGAGACCAGTCAGAAGAAAGGTAGCCTCCTATCTTGGTTGTAAACTCCCTTGACAGACATATGGAAAATAAAGCTGGGAGATCTATAATATATATATATATATATCAAGTAGGATGGAGAAATTAGGACTTGCATGGAGAATCAGACTGGTATCCCTAGCCACACCTATTGTATTGATAGAGGATCCATCAAGCTATGCTACCTTCTTTTGGAAGGGTTCATATTTGAGTCCTAATTGGTCGGCCACCTTCTTGGGCATTACAGTACTAGTAGCTCCACTATCTACCATACAATTATGTACTAAATATTTTCCAATAATTACAGATACATAAAAGGGGGGTGGTTTTGAGTTCCAAACTTGAATGGTATTGGCTTTAGAGTTGCTACTTGGAGCCTCCTTTTCTTCATTAGTGTTGACCAACACTAGCTTTGTTATATCATTTGTAGGCTAAGGAGCTATTCCTTCATTCATGGCCTTCTTCAAAATCTCAAGCTATCTTGGAATAGTCAAAGAGTCCCACATAGACATAGTCACATTCACCTTCTTTATGTTGTCTACAATGTTGAAAGGTGTCATGGTGTGTACTCTTTGTTGGGCTTTTACTATGATAGGCTCCATCAGAGCCTTCTTCAATATCTTAGGAGCAAATGGCTGCAATGATTCGATAGATGTAGTAGCTTTGATCCCAGAATCTACTCGCTCCATGTCTTGGGCTCTTCTCTTTGACCTTTTATTGGTAGCAATAGGAGACTCATTATTGACTCCATTGAATTCTTGTTGCTCCCAATTGAAAAGAGCAGTCTCATCATTTTGTGATTCTTGTTAAGGAATTGATCCACTGGGAGACGCCTCTGATTGAGTATGTGAGGCATTCTAAACCATTAGGGCTTGATTCATCCTCCCATTTGAACATGTAGCCTGATCATGAGGTTGGTTACAAGGAAAGCACCATTCATAGTCTGAAGCCATATTATTTTGACTAGGAACCACATCCCTGACTGGATTTGCAGAATTAAGAGGTGCGGGGTTGTATGGTTGGAACAGTCTTTGATTAAAATTTTGCCTTTCTCCTTGGTAACCTCCTTGGTATGGTGGCCTATTTTTCTAATAAGGCTATCCTTGATTTTGATATTTTTGATTAAGGCTTTGACCTTGTGGCTAAAAGGGTGGTCTGATTCCTTACCCTTGCCTCTTTAAATTTGTCACCTCTTTAGTTAAAGTTTGAAGAAAACTTGTCATTTCTTTCTGACTACTCTGTTGACTATTTTTCATCTCTTTTAGTTCTTGAGAGAAACTTTCCCTTAATTCCTCACCGCTAGTACTAGCCTAGGGTGCTAAGATGGTAGGAATAGGGGTGAAAGGAGGTACTTGCAGAGGTGCAATGGTTTGGAGGCTAGGAAAGTTGGGCATGGGTGGCCTTCTTGCTATCATGTCGGCTTGGATTAAACAATTTTCAGCCCTAACAACTATGTCAAAAGCTTGGGGTAGAGAGGTACTGCCCATAGATTGGATTATGATAGAGATCTGACTATTCAAGATTTGTAGAAAATATAAGAAAGCATGATCAGCTGATGGCCTCACTGAGACTGGAATTCTATTCCATGTCTTGAGGAATCTATTTTTATAATCTATCATTTTCTCTTGAGGATCTCTCTTTATGGTTGTCAACTTCTCAACCAAAGACAAGTTATCTAATTTATCTTCAAAGTATCTACTCAACACATCCCCTAATCCATCCCATGAATTAATGGAACCAATAGCTAGAGTTCTAAACCATTCAAGAGCCTTACCTTTGAGGGAAGCTACTAATAACTTAGTGGCCACATCTTCTTGAGTTATGTTATGCATGCTACAAATAGTAGTCACATCTCTTATGTGTTCAAAAACTATCTTTTGTCCTTCACCTATGAAATCAGGTAGAATCTTTAGTGCCACCAAGGGCACATCATGGTGTTGAACAAAGACTGGTGGACTTCCTTGGTTGAAAGGCACAAAGGAAAACTGCCTAGCCATTGTAGGAGCTGTAATTTGTTGGGTAGCAACTAAATGAGTTGTATTTGATGATGGATCTGAATCTTGTTCTAGATATCTGGTCAAAGATCTTCCTCTTCTTTTGAGGTGAAAGGGTAAAGGTCTTCTTTCTAAAGTATCAGGTGGTGTAGAATGTACTCTTCTTGAAGGAGACACTCTCTAAGTTGATCTTCCTCTATATTTTCTTCTTGGGGGAAGCTCTGAGAATTCAGTTGGCTTTGAGCTCCGTGTCTCAATCTTTCTCATAAACTTCGAACAGGGCTGTCCTGAGTCCTACACCAGTGGAGTTGCTGGATATACTTTAACATTAACCTCTTTAAGGTTTGTATTATGCAATTAGTATACTAGAGATTAGCATAATATTTGAAAGATGAACTTCCTTTTGGTCCCACCGGGCATGCCAAAAATGTTATACACTAAGTTTGCACCCTGTTTCAAGATCTCGTAGTCTTGATAACCTAGTATAACATGGGAATCATCTCTAGTTTGTGGGACCTATGCTAACTGAGATGAGACCTCCAGGTTCTAGGCTAGTTCCTCTTGGATAATCACTTTAATTTACTTCTAGATAGGAAAGTAAAACTTTGAGGGAAAAGGGATAGGAGGAATGTTGAAAGGGAAATGACTGAAAGAAAAATACCTACTAGGTGATACACCAAACTAAAATGAACACAATATATTGACCAAATTAGCATGAAGGCTCTTAGATCTACTAGAACACAATCTTCCTAAACAAGCTTGCATAAGTATTTCATAGAGAGGCTTGAGAAAAAGACACAAACTGTGACCTACAAGAAAATGTTCTCTTCAGCAAAAGGGCATAGGAATGAGACAAAATGACAGGGGGCTAAAGTATACCCACAAACTCAATCCAATCAAATCATACACAATAGTGCACATATAAGCTGAAAGAAAGAAGGGCTCTGGAACTCCAAAATTTCTCTAACAAAGCCAGAATATTATATCCAATAAGAGAAATATAGATAAGGGAAAGACCAGAGGGCAGAACAAATGCCACAGATAGCCTCTATTGAATCTGAGATTTCAATGAAAGATTACAAATTGTAAGAGCCAGAGGGCAGGACAAATGCCACAGATAACTCCTAAGAAAGGAAAACCTTTTTACAATTGCAAACTCTGAGCTCTAAAAGCTCCAAAAAAACCAATATATGTTAGGAATGAGTGCTGGATGTTGGCAGTCATTCTATAGCAGTAGTTGTTGCGTTCATGACTATGATTGTCATTGATGTCAACACAGTGATCTTCTAGAGACCAGCAGAGAAGTAGATAGTATTTTGTCTAGTGCACGTGTTATATTGTAGATGGTCATATGTGATGTTGATGTTATATTCTTTGAGATGTTATTTTTCTATGGTTAAGAGCATAGATAGTAGTTCATTTATTCATGAAAGTTATGAGCATTTTGGTGGAAGCAGTATTGAGGCAGTGTTCCTGAGTAGCAGTTTGTGGAAATAAGATGATATCTCCTAATCCGGATGGAATCTAGTTTTGTGTAGTTAAAGGGAAGTTTGAGACACATTGATAGTAATGTGGTTCATAGCACAAACTTCAAAGTCACACAAGTGAAGAGTTATTGCATTTGGAAGCTGGTAGTTTTATGTAATTTTGATGTAGCGTGTGGAATCTTTTATTTTGTAATTGTGTGCCAACTCATTTGTAATTATTTGAGTGTGGTATAAAGGAAGGAATTTTTTTCCTTATTTTAATGCAGTGTTAATGTGAATGAAGTGTGAGCATGGTATGGTTGAATGCAAATGTAAGAATGAAGTGAAGAAAAGAGCCTAAGAAGTTGTGAAAGTGAAATTGTGAAGGAAGACATGAGAAGTACAGAGATCTGAGATTGAGATCTGGTGTAGTAGTGAGTACATTTTTTCATAGTAAGGAGGTAACATATTTCATATTATTCTACTAAATAATATTAAGGTCATTTGGATAGTGTGTTTAGTGATCTTACCCTGAAGCTGTTTGGGCAGTGGGTCCCTTCTGTCTTCCATGACTCTTAACAGGGTTATAATCTTTTAACAAGGATTCAAAATCTCCTAATAGGGATTCATATGTACTAAATTTATTTCATAAGACTCCTAAGAGATTCCATCCTTTCACACTAGGGTTTACTCTTTGATCAAGAGGTTCCCTAGTCAACATATCTTGTGTTATTGTGTCATTGTGTATGAATATCTTTTTATGGTTGGTAATTACATTGCTTACATGGTTAAATGTTGTTGAGGATGATAAAGGTTATAATTATCAGATAACTAATTCACACCCCGCCCTCTTAGTTATCTTGTTATCTTGGTGGACTTTACTTTCTAACAATTGGTATCAAAGTGGTAGGTCCTTGAAAGGAAAGTTTAATAGCTTAAGGAGATCCATGGTGAATTTCAGAAAAGAAAGCCCTAAGTTTGATGGAGTAAATTTTGACAGCTGGAAAGAAAAGATGAAGACACATCTACTATGTTTAGGACTAGGTTATTGGTTGATTACAAAAAATGATAGAATTGTAATATAAGAAGATAGTCTTGAAACAAGTTCTAAAGATGAGGTAGATCTATTCATGTGTAACATACTTGCAAGAGAAGAACTTTTGACAACACTTCCAGAGAATGAATATAGTCAAGTAAAATGTTTTAAAAAATCTAATGAAATTTGGAAAGCTTTACACTCTACTTTTGAAGGTGATGAACATGCAAAGAGAGATAGATTACATAATTGGATATGTGCATTTGAAGATATTAGAATGATGGAAGATGAATCTGTTAGAAGCTATATTGGTAGAATGTTAGAAATTGTTGTAGGGATAAAATCTTGTGGATGATCCAAGATAGAGAATGAAGTGATATGGAAAATTTTGAGGACATTGACTCCTATATTTAAGTAGACAACATAGATGATTGAACAAGTTATACCTTGTACTATTAAATTTACAAGAGAAACTCTTCTTGGAAGATTAGAAGCAGCAGAGATGAACCTGAGGTTATCAGGAGACTTACCTAGAATGCAGACAGCATTCAGTGCTCTTAGTATCCGTCCTACTTTTTCAAGAAGTACCAATGTGAGTGGAGATTATGCCAATAGTAGTAGATCTAGAAATGAAGAAGATAAGAAGATTGAAGAATGTATTTCCTTGCTTTTGAAAAGAGAACGAGACAGTAAGAAAATTTTTAAATGTTGGACTTGTCAATAATATGGTCATTTTGCATCTAAATGTCCTAAGAGAGTTAAGAAGTACAGAAACAATTTCAAGCCTAGAAGATCTAAGGAATTTTATTATGCTAATGATGAAGATCTTGAAGCTAGTATAGAAAGAACTTTGAGTGAAAGTGATACTAAGAATAATGATGAAATAGGATTTGTAGCAATTAAAGAAGAGAATCCTGAATCTGATATTAAGGAAGAAAAAGCATTATTTTCCCAAGTTGAAAACAAAGTTTATTGGATTATAGAGAGTGGTTGTTCACATCATATGACTAGAGATATGAAAAATTTCATAAAGTTTAACAATTATGATGGAGGAGTTGTTAGAGTTGGTAACAATGCACCTTGTTTGATTAAAGGTATAGGATCTATTACTCTTGATGGAAAGACTAATACTGATGATGTTTACTTTGTTGATGGATTGAAACATAATATTTTGAGTTTTGGACAGTTAGTGGATAAGGGATATCAAGTTTGGTTTACTGAGAAAACTTGTGTGATAAATGATAAAGATGGAAATCTAATTGGAACTGGATCTAGAACCAGACGTAATGTATTTCGGTTGAATCCTACTGAGATGACATGTTTGATTACTAAAATTGATGACAGTTGGTTATGACATAGAAGGTTTTGTCATATAAACTTTGATAACATTGTGAAGGTGAGTACTACACTTGCAGTAAGGGATTTGCCTAAAATTATGAAGCCTACTAACATGATTTGCAAAGAATGTGTGATGGCTAAGCAGAAGAGAAGTTCATTTCCTAGTAAGAAGTTCACATCGGCAGAGAAGTTGAAGATTGTTCATATAGACTTGAGTGGTCTTACCAGGACTAGAGGATTCTATGGAAAAAGGTATTTTATGATTCTTGTTGATGATTTTACAAGAATGATGTGGATTGCATTTCTGAAAGAAAAATCTGAAGCATTTGATAAGTTTAAGATCATTAAGAATAAAGTTAAGAATGAATCTAGAATGAAGATTAAATGTTTGAGATCTGATAGAGGTGGTGAATTTACTTCTAGAGATTTTAACACTTTTTGTGAAGTAAATGGTATTAAGAGATAGTTTTCAGCCCCTAGAACACCTAAACAAAATGGTATTATAGAAAGAAGAAATAGGTCAGTGACTGAAGCAGCAAGAGCTATGTTATTTGTGAATGATTTGGTGAAGACATTTTGGAGAGAAGCAATGAATACAACAGTATATACAATGAACAGAGTACAAATCAGAGCAAATATAGACAAGACACCTTATGAATTATGGCTTGGACATGCACCCTCAGTTAAGTATTTTAGAATTTTGGGAAGCAAATGTTATATAAAGAGAGATGATGATATTGGAAAGTTTGATCCTAGAAGTGATGAAGGTATTTCTCTTGGATATTCTTTGAAAATCAAAGCATATAGATGTTATAATAAGAGAACTAAAACTATTATTGAAAGTACAAATGTTAAAGTTGATGAGAAGTTCAAAATTCAGGAAAGAATGCTTGATTATGAATCTGATGAAGAAGCTCATCCTTAGCCTAACACTGGATCTACTAAATTATTCTATGAGACTGACAGTGAATTATTGAATGAGAGTCCTACAGAAGAAACCAGAGAGGAATCTAGAGAAGAATCTACAGTTGAAGCAAGATCTGTGACTATGACACTGAATAGGTATCTATCTAGACATCATCCTATTGAACAAGTTATTGGAAGTTTGGATAGAGGATTTATGACTAGAAATAAGGTACATTGATGTTTGATTTCTCAAATTGAACCTAAATCTACAAATGAAGCTTGTGAAGATGAACATTGGATTAATGCTATGAGAGAAGAACTAGATCAAATTGAAAAGAACAAGACATGGGAATTGGTCCCTAGACCTAAAGACAAGAATGTGATTGAAACTAAATGGGTATTCAGAAACAAGATGAATGAACAAGGAGAAGTAGTAAGAAACAAAGCAAGAAGGAATTGACTATGAATAAACTTTTGCACTAGTAGCAAGACTTGAAGTAGTAAGATTGTTTTTGGCTTATGCAGCTTTTAAGAAATTCAAAGTGTATCAAATGGATGTGAAGTCCACATTTTTGAATGGTGAATTAGAAGAAGAAGTCTACATTAAGCAGCCTGAAGGTTTTCCTTTGACTCAAGAAGGAGATATGGTATGTAAACTAAAGAAAGCACTATATGGACTAAAGCAAACACCTAGAACTCAGTATGCTAGATTGGATAAGTATTTGTTGAAATTGAGATTTACTAAAGGAACAGCTGATAGAAAGTTGTACACAAAATAAATTAAAAATGGTTTGTTAGTTATAGTTATTTTTGTTGATGACATTATTTTTGGAGGAGAAGATGAAGCTAGTGACAAATTTTCTGATGAAATGAAGATTGAATTTGAAATGAGCATGATTGGTGAGATGAAATACTTTTTGGGATTACAAATAACATAGAATAATGATGGTATCTTTGTAAGTCAAACAAAGTACTTGAATGATTTTTTGAAAATATTTGGAATGGAGAACTGTAAACTAGTTGGAACACCTATGGTTATAGGACAAAAACTATCTAGCAAAGATGAAACACTAGTAGTCGAGCAAAAGAAATACAGATCCATGATTGGAGGATTGTAGTACTTAACACACACTAGACCAGATATAGAACATTCAGTTGGAATGGTAGCAAGATTTCAAGCTAAACCTAGAGAGTCACATTATGCAGTAGTAAAGAGGATACTAAGATATTTAAGAGGCACAATGGACTATGGATTGTGGTATGAAAAATATGATGATTTTACCCTATGTGCATATACAGATGCTGATTGGGGAGGTAGTGTTGATGAAAAGAAAAGCACCAGTGGTGGAGCCTTTTTTCTTGGAGGTAGATTAGTTTCTTGGCTAAGCAAGAAGAAAAATTGAATTTCATAGAGTACAGTAGAAGTAGAATATGTAGCAGCAGCAAACAATTGTAACCAGATAATTTGGATGAAGCAAATGCTGAAGGATATTGGTATTAAGTTTGTTGAGCATGTTGTCATACATTGTGACAACACTAGCACAATCAACATGTCTAAGAATCCTGTATTACATTCTAAGACTAAGCATATAAAGATCAAGTATCATGTTGTAAGAGAGAAATTTGCTGAGAAAGAAGATTGGAGTACATAAGCACAAAGGAATAGATAGAAGTCATATTTACAAAGCCTTTGCCTAAGGATACATTTGAGTATCTGAGAGGTATGCCTGGGGTTATGCCCCAACCTATTTTTGAGTAATGATGTAGTTGGTTGCATCCATCCAGTGGTATATGAGCCCTATTTTTCTTCTGGATTGGATGTTGGTACTTCCTCTATGGGGGAGTATGTGTATCTAAGCTGAGTCATGAGGACTCTTGTGAATGTATTTTTTTGAATAGTGTCTTTTGACATTGAGTTGTTGTTGACATATTGATGAAATTTATGTCATTGATGTCAATGGGGGAGAAGTGTTCATGAAAAACCATTTGTACTATCTGAATAGGAAAACAAAGCAAGATTTGATTGATGAGGAGGACTTGAAACATTTTCAGAGCAGCAGTGTTGCAGTATTGGATTTTTGGAACATTGGATGTTTTTCATCTATGTTGCCATCAGTGCCAATGGGGGAGATTGTTAGGAAAGAATTCTACATGTTTTCAGTCATTCTTTAGTAGTAGTTGTTGCATTCATGACTATGATTGTCATTGATGTCAACACAGTGATCTTCTGGAGACCAGCAAAGAAGTAGATAGTATTTTGTTTAGCGCACCTGTTATATTGTAGATGGTGATATGCGATGTTGAGATTATATTATTTGATATGTTATTTGTCTATGTTTAAGAGTGTAGACATTAATTCATTTATTCATGAAAGTTATGAGCATTTTGGTGGAAGTAGTATTCAGGCAGTGTTCTTGAGTAGCGGTTTGTGGAAACTGGATGATATCTCCTAATCAGGATGGAATCTAGTTTTGCACAGTTAAAGGGAATTTTGAGACACATTGATAGTAATGTGGTTCATAGAGAAAACTTTGAGGTCACATGAGTGAAGAGTTATTGCATTTGGAAGCTGACAGTTTTATGTAATTTTGATGTAGCATGTGGAATCTTTTATTTTGTAATTGTGTGCCGACTCATTTGTAATTATTTGAGTGTGGTATAAAGGAAGGAATGTTTTTCCTTATTTTAATGTAGTGGTAATGTGAATGAAGTGTGAGCATGGTATGGTTGAATGCGAATGTAAGCATGAAGTGAAGAAAAGAGCCTAAGAAGTTGTGAAAGCGAAATTGTGAAGGAAGACATGCGGAGTATAGAGATATGAGATTGAGATCTGGTGTAGCAGTGAGTGCGGTTTGGAATAGTAAGCAGGTAACATATTTCATATTATTCTACTGAATAATATTAAGGTCATTTGGATAGTGTGTTTAGTGATCTTACCCTGAAGTTGTTTGGGTAGTGGGTCCTTCTGTCTTCCATGACTCTTAACAGGGTTAGAATCTTTTAATAGGGATTCAAAATCTCCTAATAGGGATTCATATGTACTAAATGTATTTCATAAGACTCCTAATAGATTCCATCCTTTCACAAGGAATATTCATAATAGTGTATCTTTTGTGGGCATCATTCCCACCAGGGTTTACTCTTTGATCAAGAGGTTCCCTAGTCAACATATCTTGTGTTATTGTGTCATTATGTATGAACATATTTTTATGGTTGGTAATTACATTACTTACATGGTTAAATGTTGTTGAAGTTGATAAAGTTTATAATTATCAGATAACTAATTCACACCCCCCCCCCCCCCCCCCCCCCCCCCCGCTCTTCGCTATCTTGGTGGACTTTACTTTCTAACAATATATACATCTCCCTTGCACGCAGGCTCGAGTAAAAAATATGATTAGGGTTACATGGATTTTTCATAGAATAATAAAAACCCTAACTCTATCACTTATGATCATAAATGCATTGTTGAAAGATCCTAGCCGATCAAATAGATGTCCTTGTATATAATTCTACCACAACAACTACCTGCGGAGGAGCTGCCTTGATCTAACTACTTTGCTACAAGTTGGAGACCTCACACCACTATTATGACTTTATCTCTATAAGTTGGGTATGTCATGAATGCTCAAAACTGGTCTTCACAGATATTTTGAATTTAAAAGTATAAATGGTCATAGGTGGCACCAACCCCTTTAATGCTACTTTGGCGCAAGACAAAATTAGCATGGTACCTTAGGAGGAAAGAATCAACATGTGACAGCTGCTCAGATTCTTGCATCATTTCCTTTAATTGCAATCATCTTGAAAACATCAATTCTGAGCTACCCCTTTGTTGTTCATGGCTTACTAGATCAAACACTGGTAAAACCCTACCAAATCATTCAAACTTGGGCACCAATGGCTACCAGGTCCAAGTTTAAAATGCGACTATTGATATCATCACTTTCCTAGCATATCAGATGATCTAGATCATCCCCTATAATAGTCACAAGGCTCCTGCTTGTTATCTTTGAATCGGATGGTAGTCGCAAGATGGAAAAGGGGAGGAATATTCCTTATGATCATGTGACAATCATAGATCTTATTCCATTGTCATTCCACTAAAGCCTCAGGCCCACTTACATGATCACCTTCCCATTGAACGGTTGTCACAAGGCCATGAAGACTAAATATCAAGCACTTTCTCCTCATGGTATCACAACAATCGTCAATCTTGACTGCACTTTAACTCCTTCAGAACTGAGACCACCAGACATAACATTAACCACTTTCTGGATTGCATGAACATGTGACTATGAAAGCACCAGGTTGTTGAATGAAAATTACTTAACCACCAAAGATAAGAGATCAAGTGATTGCACAGTCGCCCAATCACCTAATAAAAACTTAACCGCTAAAGAAACTAGAGATCAAGCAACAACTTAGTCATGAAGAGCTAGGACCCTGGTCAGGATAGCGCACACAAAAAATTATGATGCCAGAGAAGAAGTGTGAAGCATGAAAGATCAAAAAAAACTAGGGCTTTCACTTGACTGAAGAAAAATAGAAAACGTCAAGGTTTTTACACTTAGGCAATTTTGGAAACTCGATAGCACAAGTTATTTCCTACAGACTTCAAAAATTGAATATCTCCCTGCATATTATGAATTGGCACATGCAATTTGGATTGGAGCACGATGACACATTAAAGAACATGGGGCCAAGGTTGCAAACTATAAAATTTTGTGGATCTTTTTCATAAGAGAAAACAAGATTGTGGCCAAAATTGAATGATAGGAAATTTTGGGTAACATTAACTTTTGGATAAATTTATTTGTATAAATATAATTGTAATTGTAAGAAAAGATATAGATGTATAGTGAAGTAATGTGATTTAATGAAGCAGTGATATGATGTGAAATATATGAAGCATATGTAATAGCGATAGTGAAAGAGAAGCGAAGAGATATTGATGCAAGAAGTATAAGGTTATGTACCTTAACCTTCTTTTGTAATCATTGTATATTGTACATTACTTGTTTGGGAAGTGGGCTCATCTGGTAATCACATTTTGTACTAACAACTCCTAACAGAGTTGAGGCTTCTAACAAGGCCTATAGTCCCTTAATCAGGACTGATACACTATATGCTTGTAATAGACTCCTAATAGGGTCAATATCCTTAACAAGATACTTTTGATTAGTGGATCTTTTTGGGTACCAACCCCACCAGGGTTTTCCCTTGGATAGGGTTTCCTCGAGAAAAAATAATGTGTTATGAGTTGTTTGGTTTTATTTCTATGCATGTTGTTTAGCTTCTTATGTTATGCATGTATAAAGATAATCTGTTATATCCATAATTAGGCAAAAGTAAAAGTTTGTAGAATAATGATTCACCCCCCCCCCCTCTCAGTATTCCCTATTTCTAATAGATGAGGGAGAGGGTGATGAGAGAGAGAGAGAGGGTCGAAACCAAGTCATTTTTGATAAAATGAGTTAAAACCCTTTGGGAATCCTTTTTCCAGCTTCAGTTTGACCTCAAAAATCCATGATGGATTGTGGGAGGTAACCCTGCTGAAGGCTTGCTGAATCCTAAAATTTGTCTAAGTCTGGAAGTTTTCGAATCTAGAATCTACATCATAACTCCTATGAAGCTAGAACCTATCCCAAACATCCTGAAACTATTATATTTAATAATTTATACAAATATAACCTAAAGTATAAGAAATTAAATAGGGCACACACCCTATAGCACATGTGCACTATTTAAATCTATTACTTTCATAGTGCGTGCTCACTATGAAAGTCATAGATTTACATAGTGTGCATGCCTTATAGGGCGTGCACCCTATTTAAGACATAGATGCCCTATAGTGCATGCGCACTATGTAAATCTATAACTTTCATAACACACACAAGTTATGAAAGTCATAGATTTAAATAATGTGCACGTGCTTTGTAAAGCATTTGAATTTACCAATCCTAAGGCTTGTATTTATCTTGGAGATCCAACCCAAAGGCTTGGGGGATTGAAATAGGCCTAAGATGTGTTTTCTAGTAGACATACAAAAAAATGACATCTTTTTTTGTGTGCTCCTCATCCATTTTACTCATGGCTCAAGAACATAAAAATCAGACGATGTGATATTGCAGATCGCTCTGTTAGCTATCTAAGCATATTTGAATTTATTTTGAATTCTGATTATGTTAAGTTTTTCAACTCTAATTTCTTTTGTGTGTATGTCCATTTTTTATAAAAAACCAACATTCAATATTTTGGGCATAGATTTTCGCTCGTTCGTTGAATTTTGCAACAAGTTATATTTTTAGAAACTAGACTCCATTCTACACACTTTATAAAAAAAAATTTGATTTTTGATTAGTTTTAAATGATTTCTAGGGGGAGCACATAGAAATTTCATGTTTTCAGTATGTGCACACTTCGTAAATTCATCAAAAATTATACATTCATAAAACAATTACCAAAAAAATCTAGGATAAACTACATGGTGTTAGCTAACTTATCAGTAGAGTGATTAAAAAAATTCAAAAAAAAAGTTAACATTTTAGGGGGAGCACACCATATGCTATGTTATGTTTTGGACAAAAAATAGGACCACTTTTTGTACTCCCCCTTTTTGAGGGTCTTAATCTGTACCATTTTCAAAATAAGTTAGTAGTTTAGGAACTAGATTCAGAGTATTACAACTCTTGTTTTGGTCACATCTTAAAATTTTGATTCTAACTATCTTCAATTTCTTGTTGAACTTCAGAGTTTTCTGATTTTAGGAAAAAAGTGGCATCTTATACCCCCTTTTTGGTCCCCCATCTTTGTACACTTACCCGCTGTCGGTTAAATTGTTTTAGTTTTAGACCTTCCACTAGTTCTATTCAGACCAGTTTGAGCATTCGTGGCTCCCCCATAAAATCTAACAATGGGAAACACCTAAGGGTAGATGGAATTTTTAGGGGAGTCATTAGTGTACATATGTTTAGGATTAGGAGTTGTCAAATTTTGGAGAGCTATTCTTTATGCCAGGCCCTAGGCGAGGAGACAGAGCCCGATTAGAGGTCTAGGTTGTGAAGAAAGTAGGACAATTAGCGCTATTTTCCCTAGTTTATAGGAAGGTGGTGTATGGAGGCTTCCAGGACCAAAAAGCTGTAGAATTTTTAGTAAGATCCAAAAGGGTATCCAAATCCCCTATCAATTTTTCAAGTTATTTGGAAAAGTTTGAAAATAAAGGCCAAAAGCCTCTACAAAAGGCTACAAGGATTAGGCCTAATTTGAGGTCTCTAAATGATGAACTATTGAAGTCGGTAAGGATATGATTCAAGATCTTTCCAAAATGGATCAAATGGATCAAGTTGTGAAAGTTTTCAAGATAGATAGCACCCCTGCAATGAAGATTGGAGTTTGTGAAGAATTGGCACTTAGAGCTTTCTAAGTGAGTGAGGAGAATTGAACTAAATCTAGGGTGTTAGTCTTCTAAGGTTGAGCTCAAAGGATAAGAACTCTTCAAGAAGAGTCAGGATTGGTATTAGTTAATCACCTAAACTAATCAAGACCTAGAGGAGACTAGGTTCCTAGAAGAGACAAGCTAGGTCTCTTAGTAGGAGTGCAAGAAAACCTTGGGACACTTAGATCATATTGGTATCAGAGCTTGATTTCATTAGGCTTGTGGTGGATGTTGTAGCCTACTAAATAAGTGGGAGAAAATACACCAATTAGATTAATATAAGACAAAACCATGGTGACTAACACTGAGTTAGCCAAGAAGGTTGAGGAACAAGAAGACAATAAGTTGCTAAGAGCAAGACTAGCTCAAATGGAGCAGCTCTTGGGTGAAGTCCAAGAAAAAGTTGATGAGGTCAAGGACAAGATTGACCAAAAGGAAGAAGTTGAAGAAAGGGAGAAGGAATTAGAGTTGGAGGAGGAAGCACCAACACCTGACCCTGTTCTTCCTGAAGAGCCATTCTTAAAAGCATTGAAGGCATTGAGTGGCAAAGCTTTGGAAGGTGTGCCACTATTTAGTGGACAAATGGATCTAGATTCATTTGTAGATTGGATTGATAGAATTGAGAATGATTTTGAATGTGATGGTATCTCTGGGGCACAAAAAGTTATTGTGGCCAAGTCTAGGCTAAGAGGTTCAGCTCTTACTTGGTGGAAGTTTGTACAAACTAAGAGGGAAAAGGATGGAAAAGTTCCTATAATGACATGGAAGGGCATGGTATCCAAAGTGAAGAAGACCTACCTTCCTGATGACTATGAAGTTTAGCTTCATAGGAGGAGACACAATCTTAGATAAAAAGATCTAGATGTCCAAGCATACACCGAGGAGTTTTGAAAGCTATGTTTGAGATCTAAGGTGGTTGAAGAAGAAAGCATTAAGCTTTCAAGGTACTTGAATGGCCCCAAATGGTCTATTCAAGAGGAGATGAGTCTAGTGAACTTAAAATCCATTCACCAATGCTATCAAATGGCCTTGAAGATAGAGGAGAAAATAAAAAGTAAACAAGAAACCTCTAAAGGTAAAGGTAAAGGCAAGGATAGTAGAGGTCAAAGTGGTGGCTATGGTTGGAGAGGTTCTAAATCAGGAAATCAAGGAGACATAAAATATAGTGAGAAGCAAGAAGGAAGCTCAAGTAGAGGTGGTAGAGGAAGGAGCTCTATCTCTAGAGGAAGGAATGGTGGACAAGGAGGAAGAGGCAACTATTTTTCCAATATGAAGTGCTACCATTGTAATCAAATGGGGCACCCTACCTATAGATGTCTAGAGAAAGGTGGTTCATCACAAGGAGGTGACAAGAGGGCTAACCTAGTCCAAGATGAGTTTAATGTAGCGGAGAATCATGTTGAAGTACCACTAAATTTAGAAGAGGGAGAGAACCTCATGATGATGAGCACTTTGATCAAGGAGCTGATGAAGGAGGAGCCAAGCCAAAGGAGGTCTTTGTTTAGGATTAAGTGCAAGATGATGGGGAAAGTATGTAGGGTCATTATAGATTCAAGATCTACTGACAATATTGTGTTAGAGGAAGCAGTTATCAAGCTAAAGTTGACAAGGATACCCCACACCAATCCTTACAAGGTCACTTGGCTCAATAAAGTCCAACATGTGTTAGTGAATGAGCAAGCATGGGTGGAGTTCTCCATTGGTAGGTACAAAGACAAAGTTTATGTGATGTGTTTCCTATGGATACATTCTATTTGCTCCAAGGTAGACCATGGCAATTTGACCACCAAGCCATACATGATGAAGGAAAGAAATCTTATTCTTTTAAGAAGGATAATGTGACCTTAAAAATATAGTCATTAATGGAAGATGTTGAGGTGAAGACAATAGGTCCAAATGTACTTATGGTGGGTGAAAAGGATTTCTTATAGACCATGGAAGAGAGTGAAGGTGTAGGCTTTGCATTTGTGCTAAGAGGAAAGGAGTTAGAAGAAGACAAGGTGGCTAAGAAGGCAAAATTACCAAAGGAAATTCAAAGTATGTTGCAAACTTACTAAGGTATTGTAACTGATGGTCAACCATCAACCTTACCCCCTAAGAGAGCCATAAGTCATAGGATAGACATTATCCTAGGAGATACCCTTCCTAACAAAGCATCTTACAAGATGACCCCTCAAAAAATTAAGAAAATAGCAAGGCAAATACAAGAACTCCTAAACTAAGACCTAATTAGAAAGAACATTAGTCCATGTGTCATACCCACTATACTTGCACCTAAGAAAGGAGTAACTTAGAGGCTTTGTACTGATTGAAGGGCTATCAATAGGATAATTATAAGGTATAGGTTCCCTATCCCTAGGATTGAAGACTTGATGGATTGTCTAGGTGAAGCCAAGTACTATAGTAAGATAGACTTGAAGAGTGGCTATCACCAAGTAAGGATACATGAAGGATATGAGTGGAAAACAACATTCAAGACTAATGAAGGGTTGTATGAATGGCTTGTCATGCCAATTGGGTTATCCAATGCACCCTCCACATCCGTGAGGCTCATGAATGAAGTCCTCAAAGACTACATAGGCAAGTTTGTAGTTGTATATTTAGATGATATACTAATCTATAGCAAGACAAGGAGTGAGTACCTAGAGCATCTTGACATTATTTTCAAGAAGCTACATGATGAGAAGTTGATGATCAACCTGGAGAAGTGTGAGTTCATCAAAATAGAGCTAGTGTACCTTGGGTTTGTCGTATCACATGGCAATCTGAAAATGGAAAAAAGCAAAGTGGAGGCTATCATGAATTGGCCTACTCCAAGGACAACAATAGAGGTAAGGAGTTTTCATGGCCTTGCACAATATTATAGGAAATTCATAAGGTAGTTTAGTGCAATTTATGCTCCCATGTTAGATACAATTAAGGGAGGAATGAAAACTAAGTTTGTATGGAATAAGAATTCTAATAAGAGCTTTGAGTTGCTAAAGGAGAAGATAGCTACCCAACCTGTCTTAGTATTGCCAAGCTTTGAGAAGCTTTTCACCATTGAATGTGATGCTAGCAATGTAGCAATTGGGGTTGTTCTAAGCCAAGAAGGAAGATTGGTGGCTTTCCATTAAGAGAAGTTAAGTGAATCCAAGAAGAAGTACTCTTTTTATGACCTAGAGATGTATGCATTCATTCAAGCTCTAAGGAAATGGAGGCACTATTTTATTCCCAAAGAATTCATTATGTATTTAGACAATCAAGCACTTAATTTCATAAATTCACAAGAGAACTTGAGTCACAAGTACATGAAGTGGGTTGAGTACCTACAAGCTTATACCTTCAATATCAAACACAAGAAAGGTGTCCTCAATAAAGTGGTGAATGCATTCTCAAGAAGAGCTCTCACAATTCAGGAAATTCAGTTGAAGAGCATGGGAATAGATCATTTCAAGGATCTATAAGGTGATGATGAGGATTTTGTTGACATTTATAAGTTATGTGTTGAATAAAAAAATCATTTTCATAGTAGATATGCTGATTATACTTTGCATAGTGATCTCTTTTTTAAGGGGAATCAATTATGTGTTCCTAGAGGCTCTATTAGAGAGAATTTGATAGAAGAAAATCATAATGGTGCTTTGAGTTGTCACTTTGGGATCACTAAGACTCAAGAACTTGTTTCAAGGTTCTATTATTGGCCAAGGATGAATCTAGATGTTAGGAGGTATGTGGAAAGTTGTGTGGTATGTCAAAAGGCCAAGGGCACTGCTACAAATGTAGGTCTTTATCAACCACTACCTATTCCTACTAGGCCATGGGAATGCTTGAGTATGAATTTTGTAGTTGGGTTACCCAAGACAAGACAAGGTATGGACAATGATTATGTGGTTGTGAATATATTTAGTAAGATGGCTCATGTTGTGCCATGCAAGACCACTAATGATGCTAGTCACATAGCCTCTCTTTTCTTCAAATAAATAGTGAGAATCTGTGAGTTACCTATCAACATTGTGTCAGACAAAGACACTAAATTCATGAGTCATTTTTGGAAGACTCTTTGGCAAAGGTTAGGCACTAACTTGTCTATTGGATTGGCCTACCATCCCCAAAATGATGGTCAACCAAGCTTGTCAATAGAAGCCTTGGAAATATACTAAGGTGTTTGACTAAGGAGTATGGTCAACAATGGGATCAGTTGATTGGGCAAGCTTAATATGCCTATAATGATACTATAAAAAGATCCACAGGGAAGAGTCCCTTTGAAATAGTGTATGGACTACATCCTAGAGGTGTTTATGAGTTGAGGGATTTGAAGGATGGAGTGAAGGGAAGTGGATACACTGATGACTTTGCATATGCTATGCAAGAGATACATGAAACAGTGAGGAAGACCTTGACAAAGAACACCATGAAACACAAACCCAAGGTGGATGAAAGTGGAAGGACAATTGAGTTTAATGTTGGTGACTTGGTTATGGTGCATCTTAACAAATCAAGATTGCAAAAGGGAGTACCTCACAAGTTGTAGATGAGGACGATAGGTCCCTGTCTTATTTTGGAAAGGCATAGGGATAATACATTCAAAGTTGAGCTATCGGAATGTTAGAAATAGGGAATACTAAGAGGGGGGGTGAATCAATATTCTACAAACTTTTACTTTTTCCCAATTATGGATATAATAGATTAAATTGATACATGCATAACATAATAAACTAAATAATATGCATAATAGTAAAGGAAATGAAGTCATGACACTTTATTTTTTCTCGAGGAAACCCTGGCCAATGGAAAACCTCGGTAGGGATCAAACCCACAAAGTTCCACTAATCAAAAGTATCTTGTTAAGGATGTTGACCCTATTAGGATCGTATTACAATCATATAGTGTCTCAGTCTTGATTAAGGGACTTTAGGCCTTGTTAGAAGCCTCAACCCTGCTAAGAGTTGGTAGTACAAAATATGATTACTAGATTAGCCCATTGCCAAAACAAGTAATGTACAATCATTACTGACTACAAAATATGGTAAGGTACATAACCTTATACTACTTTCTTACTTTCTTTTATAACTTTTCATCAATATCTCTTTTCTTATATGTTCGCTATATCATCTATATCATTACAATTGCTTTTCTTCACATTTACATATGCCTTATATTTATACAAGTTATTAGGACTAATAACTCTTATAGTCGACTTGACAAAATCATTATACAAAATACATATTTATCCAAGGGTTAAAATCTATGATGTCATCACTTAAATATATTGTTAAGACATTATTTTGATAAATAAAATAATCCCTTAACACTTTACCAATTCTATCTTCATATTCTGTCCTGTCAGCTTAACACTGTCTCTAGTAATACTGTCATAACTTCTTCCGTACATGCCATACTGACTTGCTCTCTTAGGTGAGTCTTCTATAGTCATCATATTATATATGTTCAAGTTCCCAAACACTGAAATCACTCCAATCATCATCACTAATCAAAACTATCTCCAAGTACACTGGAACAAACATTGTCTCATACTTAGACAATTTTGCTTTGCGCTCTGTCATACTTGCTCTCTGTCATATGCGATATTCATGTAGATCATATGTTTCCATAATCACAACATCTAAGTATCTAACTCAGCCAAATTTTCAACAATCTCCCCCTTTGTCATTGGTGGCAACATATGAGAAAATTGGCTAAGTCATAACACTTCAAAAAATTCAAAATTGTGGCCATAACAAAAGATATATATTCACTATCCTTATAACTCCTTATATCTTATTTATATCCTATAATACCCCTAAGAATATACATTCTTATCATATATAAAAATTTTCTACTAAATATCTGTCCCCCTTTGACAACAATGACAAAAAGAAAGGGTGCCAAAACTATGTTAAAAAAAAAATGTGTATACCTTGATTCAATATTGCAGAGCCGGTAGGCTTGAAACACAATCTGCAAAATATATCTTGATCCTCTCTACCTCCTTCTCCCATGCCTTCTTAATGGAGTCTACAACACTGAGTAGTGCACACAATCCATAAGATGCTATATCATAGGCTTGAAGGTTTCGAAAACTGAACTTTTGAAAAGATGTATTTGATGAAAGACATTCCTCCAACTATCCTTCAACAATGCTTAACTTAATGGAAATATGCTCTCTTAGAAGAGAAAATATTTTAGTTTCATGTCCTTGTCATCATAAAGAATCCTTATTTAATCATTAATCTTGTTGATTCTCTTCTCAATGTCCAATATCTTCACATTGGGGCTGGCTAGAAGATTTATCTCTGTCTGAATCTCTGCTTCTTTAACCTTAATCTTTTGAATTTCTTCTAATACAAGATTCTCAAATTTTGTACACTGAATATACAAAGTTCTACCTCTTTCCAAGTTCCTTCTCGAGTCTTTTATATAGATATCAAGGCTGTTAATGTCATTCCTCATATTATAACTTATGTCGAGAAGTAATTTGACTTCATAGGATACTTGTGCCTTCACTTTAGCTATGTCAGATAAGTTGGAAATCTCATCATCAAATACATTCATAACTTTCTTAGCTCTTTCAAGTGGGTCTTCCTCTGCTATCTATGTAGTCACCATGCTTTGCAACTTCTCTATTAATTCCTTCAAGGATTTTTACCTTCTTATTCTTCCCAATCATCTTGTTTAGAGATGTGATCAATTCCATCTGATCATCATCATCAACTTCTTTCCCAAGCTTTCAAATATAGATCCTACCTTTGATTTATTTTCAGTCTCAGGTGTAAGACTAATTTCTTCTTGACTAGGGGTTGCTTCTTGTTTCTCTATTTCCTTTCCTTCTTCAATCCTTGAATCTCTCTTCTCTTCTTCTCTAGCACTGTCCAGCTCTTCAAAAGCCAAATTGTCAACAATGTTTACAAGATTCTTAAAAGGGTTATCATCACTATCTAAAATGATCTTAGTTTCTTCCACATGCATTGACTCATCTTCAATGTTTATAGCTAGTGGAGAGGGAATTCTTTGATGTTCTACTTCCTTATCTTTCTCTGTTGGTCCTGCTACACTAGAGTGTCTTTCAACACTAGATGTCATCACTTTGACTATTGCTTGCTCTATTTCTCTATTGAGCTCTTCATACATTCCTCCCATAATCTGAATGGTTCTTTTCTTTGTTCTCAGGTGGGTGTTTAGTTCTTTTATGATCTCCTTGAAATGTTCTTCATTTTTAACATCACATAATTTTCTTACAAGATTTTCTCTGATTTTGTTGTCTTCTTTTGTTGCTCTTTTCTTCCTATTCACTAGTTTCTCATACAAATCACTAGGTATCTTGCCCTGGATTGTATCAAACTTCTTATCAGATTGTATCATGTGTCTCACAACTGCATTTTCAAGATCCAGTCTCTCTGAATAGTTGTAAAGGTCATAATAATTAATCATCTTAGAAAAGTCTCCATCTTGTATGATCTGCTCATTCACTTTTTCAATCTTAGGTTTCCATGTTTTCTTTTTCGCTGGGGCTTCTTCATCATCTTTTATTTCTGCTATCTTCCTCTATACTGGTGGCACTAAATTTTTCTACCTTTTGCCTAGTCCAATAGCAATTTCTTTCACTCTTTTACCAAATGTAGAAGAGGATGATCTAGTAGATTTACTAACTTCTTGATCTTTCTCTACTTCCTCCACTTTTACCTTAATTTGAATGTCTATTGGCTATTCTGCAACTGATGATAGGGGTGGAACATACAAAACTTCCTTTTGTCTGATGTCTCTGATGGCTACTGTTGTCTTCTCAGCAATTAAATATTCTTGTTCTATCATCCCTGTGTCCATCAGAATCTTCTTTATTTTACTTTCCACTCTCTTCTTAGACTATTTTTCTTCCAAGATAGACTTTGCGGAGTTGAATTTCTCCTCGAAAGTCCCAAATCAATTACTGTGAATATCCAACTTGCTCTTAAGCAATCTACTCACATACTCTTCTGCTTCATTTTTAGAAATTTCATAGCCAAGAGGGTCTATGAATTCTACTCTAGGCTCTACTGCTTCAATGAATGTAAAGTCAGTATCAACCATGAAACACATCTCATTCTTATATTTTTCAACTAAAGACTGTGGAATCCTTGATTTTCTTCTCTTTAAATTTTGAAATGTTTTAATTACCAATACTACACTCTCATTGACCTTGTCAATAAGATGTATTATGTATACTTTGTTAATCCTTTCCATTGCAGTTTTATCATCATTCCAATCATCACCAATAGTGTAAGGGAATCTTCTTAAAAAATGGAAAAACATATAAGTAATCAATGATGAGAATCTAAACTGAGAGTTCTTAGTCTTCTTTATCCTTTCCAAGTTATCAAACAACTGAATTCTCAAAATTCCACACATGTCAACTTGAACTTTGTCAACACATATTAAGTAAGCTACATGTATCATTCCTACTACCATGTCATCTTCTCTTGAGTTTTCACAAAACTTAGCTATAAGGTTCTTGCACAAATACCTAACATCATCCTATTGTATCTTGCTAATCACTATAGCTCTTCCATTGTAAGATGATTTTGTGTTGTCTATAACTATTTTTCTCATGTTTTTCTCATTCAATGTTATGACTCCAGTTTTAGACAAACCAGTTACTTCATGAATTAGGTCAGGTGTGATATCTATCACTCTGTCATCTAACCAAAATTTTCCATTGTGAATTCTACTCAAGATGATCTTAGTACATTCTTCATCATCAAACTCATACTGTAGAGAATACTTTATGATCCCATTATCTTTCAAGTGTTAAAACCCTACTTTCAATGACATATCTTGATCTTGTAAAGATTTTATTATTCTTTTGTAAAGTTACTCTCACTAAGAGTTTCAAGCTTGCATCCCAAATAACTTCTAACATTCTTTGTGTGTAGAACTGCATCTAGTTTAGATGATAAAGCTAATTTAGGGTCTTTCTCCAAGGGCTCTACTGGTTCCCTTTTTTCTCTTAGCTCTATTCTTATCTCTTACATTATGAATCAATGAAACATAAATTACTTGTGCAAATACTTTAACTGATTTATAGATTTGCTAAGTAAAATACCTCAATTCTGTGATTTAGGGCTCGCATAGATTCGGTAGGAAAATCCTTCACCAAATCCTTGCAAAATTGCTTTTAATCACTGCTCTTTGATCTCCTTAGCACTTGTCTTTTCCTTAATGATTAAATAATAATGATCATAACCTTTTAACCTATCAATCTCACAAAAATCTAACATCGCATTTAATTCCTTTGCTGCATCTTTCCAAAAAATTGTTTATGCTTACTTGTAAAACTTATAACTTCTCATGATCTCACATAAGACAATATTATCCTATGCACTCTTAACCATAGCATCAATACATCATATACTACCTTGCATTAACTGCAAAAGACTCAATTCATCCTATACTAACTTCTATACTATCCTAAGTTCCTATTCTACTATATTTTTCATGAATTAAGTACTTTGATATGGGTTAGGTAGAGATTCACTCTTACCATTTGATACTTCACCTTTCTAATTACCTTCAATGCTAAGTATGTCTCCTTGATTTGTGGCTTTAACAAACTTCACTTCTTCTGAATTGCTATAGCATCCCTTTTGACTGTTACTTGCATTTTCATTTCTCCTTGCATGACTTCTAGGGTTAGGGTTAGGATGAGGAATCCTATTATTCATTATGCAAAACCTTTCTATATGTCCAATCATACTACATATCTGACAAAGTATTCCATTGTTTTCATATCTTGGTCCTGACAGGTTGATTTGTGATTTGCAATTTCTGGCAATGTGTCCAACTTTGTTGCATCTAAAACATACTACTCCATTTCTCCTGTTCATATCTTCAGTAGGTCGCTTATCTGTATGGTTAGTATTCCCAAACATTATACTACTATTATTATTCTCAGCAAATTTAGGTTTTCTACATTCAATAGCTCTATATCCAAAACCATGACAATTATAACAATAACCATTAAGAGGTTTAAATTTCTTACCTGTACAATCTTTCTTCATATGACCAAAAGTATTAAAAACAAAGCATCTACCTTTAAATTCTCTTTGCGTACATTTAAGTGACTCCTCTTTCTTAGGTGGTTTTTCTTCTTTAGGTGTATCTTAAAATTTGTCAACTTCATCATATTTCTTTTCATCTATGCTTTCAGATCTAGTTCCTTGCTTTCTTCATTTACTTTAGATGAGTTGAATCCAAGACTAGTTTTATCATAGAATAGTTTTTGATAAGACATTTGTTCATCAATCTTCTCACTAGTTGAATATAATCTTTCAATTTGTCACTTAGATTGAGTCAGTTCACCTATCAAATTGTATTGTACTTCTCAAGATCAACATACTACAATTTGATTTTCTCAAGTTCAGATGTTACTTTACCAAGTTTAGATTTTAGATCTTCATTATAAAGCTTTAGGTTTTCATTCTCAGATTTCAAACTTGCTTCATTCTTGCTATTTCCATCTTTCAGATTTAACTTCATATTTTCTATCTTTAATTCATGTTTAAGGATCTCATTTTTTTTTTCCAAGTTGTCATCACAATCTTCAATTTGAATTGTAGATTCCTTTTCTGATTTCAGATCTTCCAACTTATTTTAGAGTATCTCTTTCTTCAGTAAACATATCAATCTATTCAAAAGCTTCTTCAAGATTCTTTTGTAGCTGATCCATATCCATAGAGATCTTACTCAAACTGCTAGGCTTTCCTTGAATGATTCTTTTTTGAGTAACTAAGCTTGAATACCAATTGTTAGAAATAGGGAATACTGAGAGGGGGGGGTGAATTAGTATTCTACAAACTTTTACTTTTTCCTAATTATGGATATAAAAAATTAACTTGATACATGTATAACATAATAAACTAAATAATATACATAACAGTAAAGAAAATGAGCTCATAACACATTATTTGTTCTTGAGGAAACCCTGGCCAAGGGAAAGCCCCGGTGGGGATGGAACCCACAAAGATCCACTGATCAAAAGTATCATGTTAAGGATGTTGACCCTATTAGGAGCCTATTACAAGCATATAGTGTCTCAGTCTTGATTAAGGGACTTTAGCCCTTGTTAGAAGCCTCAACCCTGCTAAGAGTTGGTAGTAGAAAATATGATTACTAGATGAGCCCACTACCCAAACAAGTAATGTACAATCATTACTTAATTCAAAATATGGTAAGATACATAACCTTATCCTTCTAGCTTTCTTGCTTTCACAACTTCGCATCAATATCTCTTCACTTATATGTTTGTTATATCATCTATATCATTACAATTGCTTTTCTTCGCATTTATATATGACTTATATTTATACAAGTTATTAGGACAAATAACTCTTACAATCGGCTTGACAAAAGCATTATACAAAATACATATTTACCCAAGGGTTAACATCTAGGATTTCATCCCTTTATATTGTTAAAACATTATTTTGATAAACAAAATAAACCCTTAACTCTTTACCAATTTTGTCTTCATAGTCTATCCTGTCGGCTAAACACTATCTCTGGTAATACTGTCATAACTTCTTCCATACATGTTGTACTAACTTGCACTCTCAGGTGAGTCTTCTATAGTCATCATAGTATCTATGTTAGGTGTGCATGCACTGAAATTACTCCAATCATCATCGCTAATTAAAACTATCTCTGGGTACATTGGAACAAACACTATCTCAGACTTGGACAATTTCACTTTGTGCTCTGTCATACTTGGTCTCTGTCATATGTGATCTTTGTGTCGATCATATGTTTCCATAATGACAACATCTAAGTATCTAACTCAGCCAAATTTCCAACACGGAAGACAGTGGGATGTCTCCTATTTTCAACATTGTAGACATAGTCCATTATAGAGGATCACATTAGGATATGGATCAGACTCTTCATGAAGTGATCAGAGATGTGGAAGAATTGCAACTACCTACTACTACAGTCACAGGAGCTGACAGTGTGTTGGACACAAGAGTCTATAAACAGACTAGAAATAAAGACTATAAGGAACATATGATAAAGAAGCATGGGTATATGGATGTTAATGTAGTATGGATAAAGGATTTAGAGTTCAAGAAGATGGAGATTGGTCCAAGCATCCTCAATCCAAGGGTGGATTGATCTTTTTATTTTGGGGAGGATGGTGCAGGAGCACACCAAGGCTAACCTCCATGCTTAGTAATTTTTGGCTTGTACTTGACTATAGCCAAGTCAAGAAGAGTAGATTAGTTTGTTTGTAGACCTTAGAAGGTCATTTTCAATGTGGGCTAAGTGATTTAGTCAATAGGACTAAGGTCACACAAATAGCCAATGTTAGTAGTCTTAATTTTTAGTGTTAATAGTTAGAGATTGAGTCTTTAATGTGTCTTAGGCATATAAATGTTGTTAATGAATTTTGTAAAGATGCCTTAGGGTCATTAAGTGATTTGGTTCCTTGGAATCTAGTGAGGATAGAGATCCTAAGAAATAGGATCATGGCTTGAAGAAAGTTGCCAAATATTGTAAAAAAGCTGTCATGACAACATTTGCAATTATTTCAAATGTTACATGCAACTCGGTTATCCTAGGATTCCCTAGAGTTCAAGAGATGGTGATCAGCCAATAGGACCAAAAATGAAGGAGATGGCATCTACTATTATCCAAGACCCAAATCTCTAGAGAGATGATGCTTTTGTAATAGTTTGAGTTTGTTAATAGAGCTCGGCAACAGTGTTACTGTGTATATTATGAGCTTTTGAGTTGACAGTCATATCTAATGGAATAAAAGTGCTAATTTAGTGATTGCATAGTGTTCTTTAGGATATTTTAAGACTTTTCAATTTAATAATAAAGGTGTTTTGAGTAGGTTTAGGCCATCAGTTAAATTGTTTTAGTTTTAGAGCTTCCACTAGTTCTGTTCTGACCAGTCTGAGCATTCATGGCTCCCCCATGAAATATAACCATGGTAAACACCTAAGGGTAGATGGAATTGCTAGGGGATTCATTAGTGTACATATTTTTAGTATTAGGAGTTGTCAAGTTTGGAGAGCTATTGTTAATGCTAGGCTCTAGGCGAGCAGCCAGAGCCTGGTTACAAGTCTAGGTTGTGAAGAAATAGAGATTTCTTGTAGGGTTGGAAGGTACAGTATGGCTCTAGGACTTTTTATGAGAGATGTTCATCCTATCTAAACATCCTATGAAGATTGGGTTCATACCAATCATTTACATCAAGTTTTGAGCAAGTTTTCTACTAGGATATAGTTAGTCCTAGAAAGTAGGACAATTAGCCCTGTTTGCCCTAGTTTACAGTAAGGTGGTGTATGGAGGCTTCCAAGATAGAAAAGTTGCATAATATTTAGTAAGAGCCAAAAGAGTATCCAAATCCCCAATTTCTTTTCCAAGTTATTTGAAATTTTTTGAAAATAAAGGCCAAAAGCCTCTACAAAGGCTACAAGGATTAGGCCTAATTTGAGGTCTCTAATTGTTAAACTATTGAAGCTGATAAGGATATGATTCAAGATCCTTCCAAAATGGATCAAATGGATCAATTTGTGAAAGTTTTCAAGAAAGAGATCACCCTTGCAATGAAGATTGGAGTTTTTAAAGAGTTGGCACATAGAGATTTCTAAGTGAGTGAGGAGAATTGAACTAAATCTAGGGTGTTAGTCTTCTAAGGTTAAGAACAAAGGATAAAAACTCTTAGAGAAGAGTTAGGATTGGTATTAGTTAATCACCTAAACCAATCAGGACCTAGAGGAGACTAGGTTCCTAGAAGAGACAAGCTAGGTCTCTTAGTAGCAGTGCCAGCAAACCTTGGGACACTCACATCATTTCCTCAAGTTGATTTTCTAGCTCATCAGTACTTCTATTTCTGTTATTATGGTTAATGGATCCCCCTCTAGATTTTTCAAACCTTCTAGGGGGCTTTGGTAAGGAGATCATCTATCTCCTATCTTGTTTTCTATCATGGTTGAATGTCTGGGATGTTATATCCAACATTTAGTCTCCATTGGTTCTTTCTAAGGTCTCTTCCCCTCTTCAACGTCTAGACCTTGTTTTCATGAACAATTTGTGGATGACACTATCATCATGGGGTTTTCTTCTATCTAGGAGGCTAGGTTCATCAAATAGGCTCTTTTCATTTATTCCTTAGGCTCTGGTCAAATTGTCAACTAGGATAAGAGCTCATTATTTTTTATCAATACTCCTATGGATAGGCAGAACATAATTGCTAGAATCATTGGGTGCAGAATTGATATCTTTCCAGCTACCTATCTTCGCCTTCCTCTAGGTCTTAAACCTCCTTATTCTTTTTGGGCTCCTATAGTGGACAAATTTAATGGTAAGCTTTCTAGTTGGAAAGGTGTTTTTCTTAGTCAAGTGGGTAAACTTCAGCTTTTGAAGACCTCTCTAAAGAGTCTCCCCATTTATGCCCTTAGTCTTTTCAAAATTCCTGGTAAACATGCATACATTATTGAAAGAATTTAGAGAAACTTTCTATGGACTAGAGTGAAAGAAAAAAAGAGATTGGCTCTGGTGGCATGGGACAAGGTTTGTACTCCTAAAAACTTATGGGGGGGGGGGGGGGGGCTCGTGGGTATTTACTCTCTAAGAGAAACCAATATGGCGCTCCTTGTTAAACAGACTTGGAGGATTTTTAGGGTAAAAAGGGAATGGATTGAAATTATCCATAAAAGTGTCTCTTTTCTTTTTCCCATATCTCTGAGTTTTGGAAAATGGAACTAATAGTGCAAGGATCCTCCATTTGGAATTGTATACAGAATCCTAAGGAGATGGCCCTTAAAGGGGTCAAATGGTATTTTGGCAATGGCCAAAGAATCATGTTCTGGGATGATTGTTGGCTCAAAGATTTTCCTCCTAGCTCTGTCCTCACCTTTTAACCTTTCATTAAATCTTGTATTAAGAGATTTGGGTCTAGGGTCAGGGACTACTGAAGGAATGGATTGTTGATTGATCTTTCCTTAGTGGATGAAGTGCTTAAGCCTTTGATGTTGGACCTTATGATCTGGAAGGTTCAGTCATCTAGAGAAGATGAACTGATTTGGGGAATTCTTCCTTCTGGCATCTACACCATGGCCTCAAGTTCTAAGCTCTTACTGAAGCAATCGGATCCTCTCCCCTTTTAGGCTCAGGTGTGGGACAAAAGAGTAATTACTAAAATTAACATTTTTTTTTGGCTGGTTTTGTAGAATAAAATCCTTACTATAGACAACCTCTAGAAACATGGTATGATTTTGAGTAACAAATGTTTTCTTTGTAAGAAAGCAGAAAAGTTAGTCTTCCATCTTACCATTGACTGCAGCTTTTCTTGGGAGGTTTGGTGTCTCTTTTTATAGTGCTGGCAGATTAACTAGTTTTTTCCAAACAATATGGAGAATTTTTGTACTCAATGGAGAAAAGTGGAGGTCCCCATTGATCATTAGTTTTGGAATCTCATCACACCTCACGTTATATGGAGATTATGAAGAGAACACAACGACATAGTTTTTAGGAATAATGAACTCTCACATGTGGTGATTGTTGAAAAGATTAGGAGAAGTCTCAAGGAGAACTATAGTTTGTCGAATGGTTTGATGTTGGACTTCTGATGAAGGGCGCTCCCCTTAATACCACAAACACATAACAGAAATAGAGAAACAACAACAATAATATGCAAGAATAGAAAATTGGCTTCTTATTATCTCCATAAATGTGGAATTACAAACTTTCAGAATTATAATATGCAAAGCCACATGGGCATTCCCTTACAAAATTCTGTAGGACAAAGCCTTGAATCAATACCCAGATCTACTACCCAGAACTGCCCTAGACAACACTACGGGCCTTCTTTATATAGGCAATTTCCACCACCTGAGAAGGTTCCAAAAATTTAGCCCTAAGGGCCAACCAAACTTAGAATTATTTTATTTTTCAATTTATTACATCAAAGTCGGCTCAAAATAACTTTTGAAACCTGAACAAAAATTTTGAAGAAAAATTATTTTCTGCCATTTCAGGTGGCCCGACTTCCAGAAACCATAAGTCATCACTAGTTGACCCGATTGCCTATTATAATCCCATTTCAAAAACACCACGAAGCGCTCTACAGGCTTGACCTTCACAAAGCACTCGTCACCCAATTCTTTGACCTCATCCGGGGCCTCTAAAGCCTTCAAAACTGAGTTCAAAGTTTCTGTACCCTGCTGCCAATACCAAAAATCTTCAATATCTTCAAAACTAGACCTGATCTAGCCATGAAACTTTACTGGCAGGCTGATATGATTGAGATAAACTTCCACATGTAAAATTAGAACATTCTAAGATCATAAGACCAACTTACTAAAAATAGCAAGTTTCCTTAAATAGCGGCTTTGCACAAGATAACCCTTATTGAATACAAAACTAAAAATATTTTTGGGTGATGCAATATTGCTCTTACACCCAGGATGCTCCTACATCAGACACCTGGGATAATTTGAGAAGTGACCCTGTCACGACTCAGGTGTGTAGAGGAAAACCAAGATGGTTAACCTCCTCCTTTGTTAGCCATGATGAATCTTCAACAGGTCATCCTTTCCATTTGACCAAATACTCTTCATATGTCATGTTCCTTGTGCTTCTGCCAAAACGACTGTCCACTATGTCTTCAATCTCCTTGATATCTGAATCGATTGCTGGAATACTCCACTGTGCTGTTGCAACCTCATCTTCAACACCTCTTTCATGATACTCTGTCAAATCTGAAATGTTAAACACTGGTGAAATATTCAGCTCAGTAGGCAATTCTACCTCATATGCATTTCCTGAATCATGCTTCTTCAGTATCTTACATGGCCCAAACTTCTTCATTTTCAATTTGTTACATGTACCAACCAGAAATCGTTCCTTCCGCAAATGAACCATGACTTCATCTCCAACCTAAAATTCCTTATGCTTCTTTTTCTCATCTACCTTAGCCTTATATTGCGCATTCATCTTGGTAATATGCTTCTAATGAAGGGTGCTCCCCTTAATACCACAAACACATAACAGAAATAGAGAAACAACAACAATATGCAAGAATAGAAAATTGGCTTCAAAAAATTAGCTTCTTATTATCTCCACAAATGTGGAATTACAAACTTTCAGAATTACAATATGCAAAGCCACATGGGCATTCCCTTACAATATTCTGTAGGACAAAGCCTCGAATCAATACCCAGATCTACTACCCAGAACTATTCTAAACTACCTAATACAATAATACAGCCTTCCTTATATAGGCAAATTTCCACCGCCTGGGAAGGTCCCAAAATTTTAGCCAATAAGGCTGACCAAACTTAGAATTATTTTATTTTACATTTTATTACATCATAGTCGGTTCAAGATAACCTTTGAAACCCGAACAGAAATTTTGAAAAAAATTATTTTCCACCATTTCAAGTGGCCCAACTTCCGAAGACCATAAGTCATCACCAGTTGACCCGATCGGCTAGTATAACCCCATTTCGGAAATGCGACGAAATGTTCTATAGGCTTGACCCATGCAAGCACCCGTCACCCAAATTTTTGACCTCATCCAGGGCCTCTAAAGCCTTCAAAACTGAGTTCAAAGTTTCTGCACCCTGCTGCCAATATCAAAAATCTTTAATATCTTCCAATATACACTTGATCTGGCAATGAAACATTACTGGCAGACTTATATGACCAAAATGAACCTCCAAGAAAGAAATCAGATCATTCTGAGCACATATGAAAATTACCAAAAATAGTAACTTTCCATAAATAGCAGCTCTACACAAAATAGCCCTTATTGAATATAAAAATAGAAATTTTTTTTTTTTTGGGTGATGCAAGATTGCTCTTACACCCAGGATGCTCTTGCATCAGACACCCAGGGTAATTTGAGAAGTGACCCTGTCACGACTCAGGTGTGCAGAGGAAAACCAAGACGGTTAACCTCCTCCCTTGTTAGCCATGATGAATCTTCAACAGGTCATCCTTTCAATTTGACCAAATATTCTTCATATGTTTTGTTCCTTGTGCTTCTGCCAACACAACTGTCCAGTATGTCTTCGATCTCCTTAGTGTCTAAACTAGTTGCTAGAATACTCCACTGTGCTGCTGTGATCTCATCTTCAACACCTCCTTCATGATACTCTGTCAGATCTGAAATGTTAAACACTGGTGAAATATTTAGCTCAGTAGGCAATTCTACCTCATATGCATTTCTTGAATCATGTTTCTTCAGTATCCTACATGGTCCAAACTTCTTCATTTTCAGCTTGTTATATGTACCAACTCAAAACCGCTCCTTCCGCAAATGAACCCTGACTTCATCACCAACCTGAAATTCCTTATACCTCATTTTCTCATCTACCTTAGCCTTATACTATGTGTTCATCTTGATAATATGCTTCCTCACCTCTGATGGAATATTGATGAAGTGACTAAGAGGGGGGGGTGAATCAATCAACCATAAAAACACTTCACAATTATTTCTTTCTAGATCCCTTAGGATATCTTAAAAATGTTATCTGTTTTAGCACTCGGTAAATAGATTGCAGTAACTTTGAAGATGCAGAAAGTATTAGCAAAATTATCTTTTAGATATTCATCAGCACTAGTGTATGATTAAGATAGCAATTAAGAACACAAGAGACACAAGATTTAACGTGGAAACCCAATATGGGAAAAACCACCAATGTATCTAGATACTGATTTTCACTTTTCTGAAGTGATGCCCGGTTAGAAGCCAACCCAGTAAAAGGTTACAAAACACACTGTTAGGTGTGACCTTGTTAGAGGATTTAATCACCCTGCTAGGAGTGGCCTGGTAAGAGGTCTTGAAAACAATTCAATGAAATTGTCACCTTGTTAGAGGATTTACAATATGGTTGTTAAACCAACTCAGTTAAGAGATTTAGAATTCACTGTTACAATGATAAGAAGGTAACAATGAAAAATGACCTGTATAATAATGCAACTGCCTTGCTGATTACAAATCTCTATTCTTCATAAGTGTGATCCTTCCTGATCGAATAAATCTCTGCTGCACCTTAAGGATATCTGAACATCCTTCACAAATTCGCACACACCTTTCCTGTCTTTCTTCTGTAAATCTTCTGCTGTATATCTTTTATTTTTCACATTTGACCTTTTATTTATATGATTTTAGATTTGTCAAATTGACATTATTTAGTATAACAGTCGGCTGAATTAAGCAAACTCTATTTGCAAAAATCCTTCAAGGGCCGACAGTGCTCGGTGACCATAACTTTCTACAATCTTTCGGAGACCGAGGGAACTCGGTAAACACTGACAATCATTTACCTCCGATAACCGACTGAACTTGGTAAACATTGAATTTCCTTTGACGACCGACTGAACTCGGTAAACACTGAATTTCCTTTGACGACCGACTGAACTCGGTAAACACTGAATTTCCTTTGACGACCGACTGAACTCGGTAAACACTGAATTTCCTTTGATGACGGACTGAACTCGGTAGGAACTAATTGCTGCGGACTATGACATTGTGTGACATCAAAGACAATACATAATTTGAGTAGCAATTTCCTTCAGACAATTGTTTCCAACAACCTCCTCATGGATGTTCTTCAAATGTTCTGCAAAATCCTCAGCTTCAGCACTACTTATTTCTCTTTTATCTATCTTCCTCAATTCAGATGCATTTCTTGGACTACTTCCATATACAATCTGGAATGGTGATTTACCAGTGCTCCTATTGACAGAATTATTGTATGCAAATTCTGCCTGTGGTAAAATCAAATCCCATCCTGTTGGCTTATCTCCAACCAAACATCTCAGCAAATTTTTCAAACTCCTATTCACCACCTCTGTCTGTCCATCAATCTGTGGATGATGTGATGAACTAAACTTCAAATCTATCTTCAACTTTTTCCACAATGTACGCCAGAAGTATCCAATGAACTTAGTGTCTCTATCTAAAACTATAGTCTTTGGCAAACCATGTAGTTTCACTACTTCTCTGAAAAATAATTCTGCTACATGAACAGCATCATTAGTCTTCTTGCAGGGAATAAAATGTATCATCTTTAAAAATCTGTCAACTACCACAAAAATTGAATCATGTCCCCATTGTGTCCTTGGCAAACCAAGAACAAAGTCCATACTGATATCCTCCCAAGGCTTCTCTAGTACAGGTAATGGCTGATACAACCCTGTATTCTACTTCACTCCCTTCGCCATCTGACATACTCGACAACTCTGTACAAAATTCTTGACATCTTGTTGCAACTGTGGCCAATAATAATTTTAACTAACCAAAGCAAGAGTTTTATCTCGACCAAAATGTCCAGCCAATCCACCGCTATGCTTCTCCTTGATGAGATTCTCCCTCATAGAGCTTCGGGGAATGCACAACTAACTCCCTCTGAATAGCATATCATCCTGAATGATGAAATCTAGCCACTTCATTCTGTCTAGAGTAACAGGTTCTTTACAAGCTTTCCAAGCTTCACCAAAATCAGGATCCTCTGGATACAAATTCTTGAGTTTCTTGAACCCAACCACTTCAATCTGCATTTCTGTCAGCAATAGTTGCCTTCTACTAAGAGCATCTGCAACCCTGTTAGACTTTCCACTCCTGTGTTTCAAAACAAATGTATAACTCTGCAAAAACTCAACCCATTTCAAATGCCTTTGATTCAATTTTCCTTGACTATTCAAATATTGCAAAGCTTGATGATCAGTATATAAAACAAACTCCTTAGGAAGTAGATAATGTCTCCACTTCTTTAATACCTGAACTATAGCATAAAATTCCTGATCATAAATAGAATACTTCCTCTTGGTATCATTTAACTTCTCACTGAAATAAGCAACAGGTTTAACTTCTTAGCTCATAACAGCTCCTATTGCAGTACCACTAGCATCACAATCTACTTGAAACACCTTATTAAAATCTGGAAGTGCTAAAATAGGTTGTTTTATAACTTTTTGTTTCAACAATTGAAAACTCTTTTCTGCCCCATTAGTCCACTTAAACTCTTTTCTATCCCCTATCATTGTTTCAGTCAAGGGTCCACAAATACTGCTAAAATTTCTGATAAAATTTCTATAAAAGCTAGCTAGACCATGAAAAGATCTTACCTCAGTAGCACTCCTTGGAGTAGGCCATTCAAGGATACCCTGTACCTTCTCTGGGTCCATTTTTAGACCTTCTGCTGAAACTATAAATCCCAAATACACTAACTCTTTCTTCACAAAACTGCACTTCTTCAAATTAATCAATAATTTCTCATCTCTCAACTTCTCAAACACCATATGAATATGCATCATATGTTCCTCCAATGTCTTGCTAAAGATCAAAATATCATCTAGGTAAACAATGACAAACTTACCCAGAAATTCTTTCAGAACCTCGTTCATGAGCCGCATGAAAGTGCTCGGTGCATTGGTTAGCCCAAAAGGCATGACTAACCACTCATACAGTCCTTCCTTTGTCTTGAACGTAGTCTTCCATTCATCTCCTTCTCTGATCCGAATCTCGTGATATCCACTCTTCAGATCTATCTTTGAGAAATACACAGCTCCACTCAAACAATCCATAATATCATCTATTCGTGGCAATGGAAACCTATATTTGATTGTGATCTTGTTTATTGCTCTGGAATCTGTACACATCCTCCACTCTCCATTCTTCTTTAGTGCTAATACCACTGGTATAGCACAAGGATGCAGACTCTCTCGAATCAACCCCTTCTACAATAACTCATGTACTTGTCTGTTCAACTCTTCACTTTCTGCTGGTGTCATTCTATGTGCTGGCTTGTTTGGCAAACTAGCTCCTAGAATCAAATCCATCTGATGACTGATCCTCTTTATGGGTGGTAATCCATCAGGTACATTATCAAATACAATATCTAGAAACTCGTTCAACAAATCTGCAACCTCTATAGGTACATCCTCTACTTTTTCTTTACTAGCTTTTGGAATTAAAGAAAAACACACATGCTCATGCCTCATACCATCTAGGAATTTTCTTCCATCAACAAATGTTATTCTTGCACTCCCACACACCTTTTCTTCGGTCTCCTTCAATGGCTTTAGCTTATGTCGCACTCCATCCTTTGTCAGGAAATAGGTATTCGCACGGCCATCGTGTACAGCACATCTGTCAAACTACCATGGTCTACCCAACAACATATGACATGCATCCATAGGGATCATATCACATAGTACCTCATCTTGGTACCCGCCGATCTTGAACTTTATCAGGCACTGTTCACTGACCATGACCTTGTGGTCATCCTGCACCCAGGCAATCCGATATGGATGTGGGTGTTTCTGTCTCTTGAGCTTCAACTTTGTCACCATCTCCTCTGACACCAAATTGTCAGTGCTTCCACTATCGATAATCACATCACAGCATTTACCCTCACACTTGCATCTAGTGCGAAATAGGCTCCTCCTTTGTTTAGGTTCATTCTCACCACTCAGCAAGACTTTTCTGTTAATTAGCGTTTCTCCTCTTTCAGCATCTTCAAAATTTGATGATCTAGCATCTTCATCTACATGTGCAACTCTGGCCTGGCTTTCATTTATCCTGTCTATTCTGCCTTGGCGCTAAGGACATTCAAATGCCCTATGACCTTCTTCTCCATAGTGAAAACATGTTCCATGGAAGCCTCCTCTTCCTAAACCTTGTCCTCTACCTCTTCCCCTCTAATCTCTATTATTCTGATATTGGAAATGATTGAAATTGTTTCCTCTTTGGTTCTGGCTGCTACTAGCCTCATCCTTCTTTTTCGGATCTTCATTTCAGCCACCATATGACCGTCCACCAGATCTTCCACCATGACCTCTTCCATTTTGTCTGCTCTCAAACTTCTTGTTCAGCTTTTCCTCTACTTTTAGGGCAAACTGGTATGCCTCCTCAATACTGTTCATTCGAACTAGATTCAACTCCTCCTAAATGCTTGACCTTAACCCATTAAGGTATCAGGCAAATTTCTCCTTATCAGCTTCTGCATGGCTTGTTCTGATGAGGAGTCGATAGAACTCCTCTGTATACTCCTGAACAGATCTTCCTGCTTGCTTCAAACTTTGCATTTTCTTTAGTAGATCAAGCTCAATCAATAGGAATGAACTGTCATTTCAATTTATCCACCATCCGATCCCATCTTGTGATTTTATCTTTCCGTCTTCTATTTCACTCCAATTGAATTTCTTGCCACCAGATCTTCGCATGACCTTTTAGTCTGGCCTTCGCAAATTTGACCCTATCAGGATCCTCAACATCTTCATACTCAAAATATTCCTCACATTCATTGATCCAGTCGATCAATTTCTCTAATTTAAGATTTCCAAAAAATGTAGGAACCTCAATCTTAGGTCTTTTTCCAATCTTGGAAATCGCCCAAAAAAGTCTTTCTTCCTCCTGGTTCACAATTTCAACTTCTCCTTCTTGATATTCTTCTTCGGCTTCATCCTCACTTTCATCTCTGACATTAAGATTCATTCCTCTACAAATATCTTCTTGTAATGATCGCACTTGTCTCTGCAGCTCTCTAACCTCAGGTGTCATAGCACCAGCTCTTCCGCCACGTTCTCTTCGTGGAGGTATTTTCGCGATGCGCACTGAAACCCTAGCCACGGTCCTGGTGCAAACTGCCTCACAGTCGATGATCTATTTACACACTCAAGAACTCTTGCTCTGATACCACTTGATTAAGGGTGCTCCCCTTAATACCACAAACACATAACAGAAATAAAGAAACAACAACAATATGCAAGAACAGAAAATTGGCTTCAAAAAATTGGCTTCTTATTATCTCCACAAATGTGAAATTACAAACTTTCAGAATTACAATATGCAAAGCCACATGGGCATTCCTTTACAATATTCTATAGGAAAAAGCCTCGAATCAATACCCAGATCTACTACCCAGAACTATTCTGAACTGCCTAAGACAATAATATAGCCTTCCTTATATACGCAAATTTCCACCGCTTGGGAAAGTCCCAGAATTTTAGCCAATAAGGCCGACCAAACTTAGAATTATATTATTTTACATTTTATTACATCATAGTCGGCTCAAGATAACATTTGAAACCCGAACATAAATTTTGAAGAAAATTATTTTTCACCATTTCAGGTGGCCCAACTTCCGAAGACCATAAGTCATCACCAGTTGACCCGATCGGCTATTATAACCCCATTTCAAAAATGCCACGAAGTGCTCTAAAGGCTTGACCCACACAAGCACCCGTCACCCAAATTTTTGACCTCATCTGAGGCCTCTAAAGCCTTCAAAACTGAGTTCAAACTTTCTGTACCCTGCTGCCAATACTGAAAATCTTCAATATCTTCCAATATACACTTGATTTGGCAATGAAACTTTACTGGCAGACTTATATGACCAAAATGAACCTCCAAAAAAGAAATCAGATCATTCTGAGCACATATGAAAATTACCAAAAATAGTAACTTTCCATAAATAGCAGCTATGCACAAAATAGCCCTTATTGAATATCAAAAAAGAAATTTTTTATTTTTTTTGGTGATGCAAGATTGCTCTTACATCCAGGATGCTCCTGCATCAACTTCCTCACATCCTCATGGATGTTCTTCAAGTTTTCTGCAAAATCCTCAGCTTCATCACTACTTATTTCTCCTTTATCTATCTTTCTCAATTCAGATGCATTTCTTGGACTACTTCCATATACAATCTGGAATGGTGATTTACCAATGCTCCTATTGACAGAATTATTGTATGTAAAAGGAGTAGAGAAAATTAAACTAGGATTTGAACGGTCTCTTCTTAGGAGAGCTTGCTCTGCATCATGCCTTGCACTATTTATTGAAATAACAAAGTCCACGATAAATATGTTCTGCAATTAGATTACGATAATTTAGTTGAATCTTGCTTTGTTTTATTGCAGATTAAGCTCCTCGTGTTTCAGTTGGTATCCTAATGAGTAATTCTTCTAATTAAATTGTAAGCTTGTGTAACATCATCCCAATAAAATAGCATGGATATCCAGTCAATGCTAGTTCACGATTAAAAAGACACTCAGACAGCTCATTAATCAAGATAGGAATTGAATTAATTTCAAGAACATCTGGAAGAAGACTGAAATAAGTGGTATCCAAGATTCCAAATACATGGGGGATTATAGACAAAGAGCGCATATAATAATTTTATAATCTCCCCACGACGACATTTTATTGTTGTTTGACAGGAAGCCTTCTCCTTGCTTGAAGAATATTTCTTAATATTCAACGGCTCATGGTTCATGGCTTAATAAAATTGGCATTAGCATACGTAATCCATAGTTTTGACCGATTTAAACCATCTAAATCAATTTACAAATTGTGTAATAATTCATGCAACGCACAGCCACAACTATATCATTCACCTGTAAACTATTAGATATTATTATAAATATGTATAATCTTATATTATCTTTATATTTTCTTATCTTATACATAAAATAATAGATTTTATAGATTGTATCATATTGTATTATACAATATATAAATAATATTTTAGCTAATAATTATCTGTAATGTTTATTATATTTATAAAGCATGAGTTAATGAAAAAGGAAAAGTTCAGAAAGCTAGGGAGCTACTCTGTCAGCGGGATTCGAGGCAAGATGTGTGAGTTTCCACCCAACTAGAAGGGATTAGTAGAGGGGTTGGTGTAGCTTCTGAGAGAACCCATATGCCCAATCGCTATAAAATTAAGCCTAGCAATCATATAAATCATCTATCAATTGTACTATAGATTTTCCTAAATATAAGTCACATTTTTTTATAACTTAAATATTCTAATTTATATTTATAATTAAATTAATTAATATAATTTTAATATCAAATGTATATTAATTTGAAAAATTTAAAAAAAAAAATTAAAAAATTAAATCAATAACAAAACATATTTAAATAAAAACAAATATATATTACTAAACAAATTTCATTGTGTTCATGTAAACAATACCGTTGGAAGTCCAATCTAGAAGATGCCCTGCCCGTCATATCGGATGTTATCAGGAACTCCGTCAATGAACGATTCTGTGGTTCCTTTCTTTGGCCCTTCAAGCCAAAATTTTCGATACCAGAACCTGCAATCGCCAGTTTCAATCTCCATATTAAACACAAGTAGAATTATATAAAAATCTATTAATACAACCTCAAATAGTATAAAAATCACAGGTCAATAGTTTATTAGTACAGGAAATCCTGCTTGGGGGAGAGTGCAATTCCATTGGCAAAATATAGTTCTCCGAGATTGTCGTCCAAAAGTAGAACACGGGTATATAAGACACCCCTAAACATAGGGCACACAGGTATATACGGCACGGCCAAACACATGTAGTAACAAAAAATATAATCACCAGTTGGAGACGCCCGTTTTATACTTAGCGGCTAAACATTTAATAAATATTAATGAACCTGCTAAAAGCCATGAAAAAGTTGTACAAGCCCAGCAATAGCATTCCACACCACTCATGAACGAAACATCACTCACATAATTGTAAATGTTGCAGCGATTTCAAGGAAAGGAGCCAATAAGTGGAATAGATTAATTGCTGGCAAAGAGCTGGGATGCCTTGCCAACTACCATGATGTGCGTTTAACAAAGGTACAGAGTTATAAACAGAGAAATACGTTTTGTTCACTCCAATTTTTTTCTAATATTTTGCTAGCTATGCCTATGGGGGAGGCAAATAGATACGTCTGAATAAGCACAATTGCAACCAATTGCACCAACAAGAAGTATGCTACCACAATTCTGTATAGATAAGTCAAGGCCTTGTACTCCATATGCATAGACTTCCACATGGAAATCTCAATTTCCTTTGATAGATCTTCAGTCTGCAAAATCCTCTTTGATAAAACACTCATGTAATCTTAATACCAGACGCATCTCCTCCAGACAATTTTCATCATTTCTAAAGATTTCCCCATTACATATCTTAGCCAATGCTTCAATATCCGGCCTAATTTATTCTTGCCAACACTAGCACTGATCCCCTGAACTTTAACATCAATATTACTATGATGGGCATTAGCCTCTCTGGTTCCCGATTCATTTGAAATTAATCTCCCATTATTAGCATCCTCTTTAGCCTCTGATTCATCTGAAATCAGATTTTCTTGTACCTTGGACAGAATGGCCATAGCCTGATTTGTAAGTATCCTCCTGTAAAGCAATCGTCTTGCATACAGGGGAAATAGAGACGTAAGAACCTGACTACCAAGTACTGTCAGCAAAAAAAGAACAATTTGCTGAAACTTATGCATCCCTTGTATTCTTATGCTAAGCAGACCTGTCACAGTAACAGAAGAGGTAGAGCAATACGGAGCATCTATGAAGCTCATATGCTCAGAATTTTTCTTAGGACACACCCATAGAGAAAAAGCACCCACGAATCCCAAAAAAATGAAATAAGTAATATGAAGAATCATGAAACGGGAGGGCTTCTGCACCCACGACAATATATCCCTTAAATTCATGGAAAAGATCCTCATGGTTCTACAAATACACCAGTTCCTTCTAAAGAATTTTTTGTGAGAAGTCTCTCCATCCATGACAGATACTTCAATAAAATGCAAGCTTCTCACATGAATTTTGAATTTGATATCGAGAAATTGAAAAGTTGAAGAATTTGAAAAATGGAAAGGGTGGGAATCAGACAAAGTTACATAAGAATTTGGAGTTCTAGAGAGATTAGAAGACTAGTTAAAGGCAGCGTGGTATGTAGAATGCTTAAGTTGCCTCGTAACTTGACAAATGACAACCTATTTTCTGCCAAGGAATAAGGAAAGTCTCCACCATTACAGCTTTCTTCACACTAGAAATCTACCAAAGAATGTGAAACAACTTTCTGAGCAAAGGAGGAGGAAGATACAATAAATGGCATTTCCATGCAACCCATACACACATGGCAGTGAAATTCAATGGCACTTGTTGTAGAACAAGGATGACAATCTAAACTAGGAATATTATGAATTATTTTGAGGTTCATGATGATGGACAGGTTGACAGTAATTTCAGGCTAAACCTTTGGGGATTGCTCCTTCAATCACAATGACATTTTTAATAATTAAGTATAATTATTATTTTAATCTCTTGATCAGTCTATTTTGTGCACTATCAAAAAATGTTTAACTGGCTAAAGATCTCAAAGTTGTAACTCATTACTGTTGCCTCGGTCTCGTCGCAGTTCTAATAGTCTTCATGGTCCCCACATATTATACACTCATCATAAGCCATATACTATGCACTGAATGAAGGCGTAAATAAATGGTACATACAAGTAAATCAAGTACAGGTGTTTTCTTCTCTTCTTTTTTTTAATAAATAACCAAACGTTTACTGACTTAAATGACTTCCATCAACGGACAGTTTTCTGTGACAGGGCCAAAATTAACAGAAATTTGTATTCAAAATCAAACATCTCTTCTTTTAATTAATGGCCATTAAACAACCATTTTTTCCCCGCAAGAGAATTTTAATTAAATTTGTGGTGCCCTCTGTCACAAACAAAAGAAATTGCATTTATCAAATTCCAGTGCTAAACAATCACCTGTTTCCTGCAAGTGACGGAAGAAAAGCAGAACCCTCTAGTTAAGAACGGATGAAATAGAGGTGGAGACGAAAAGGGTCCCATGCACAGGTAACATTAATTTTGATGGTATGCAGTGATTCGTTTGTTCTGTGCCTCGAGATACGTGTGCAAGGATCTGATGGTGGTCGTCTATGCACGATGAGGGAAGATACCCATTGAGATCATGTAACAACCACACATTCATGAGACAAATTTCTGAGGAATTTAGCCAAAAAAATAAAATTGTTCCTTGTTTCTACATTCCACCTTTCGCAAATGTGTCTAGCAGAGCTCAAGAAATCCTTTTGTGCCTCGATGGATATCCATTACTTGTTCAAAAGCTTCGATATTAGCACAGACAAGGAAGAAGCTTGCAAAGATTGTGGAGTTTGGCTTTATACTAGCCGATTGCATTTGCTTGAAAGTTTTTTTTTAAAAAAACCTTTTTAGTTAATATCTGCCGTATTTTAACCAAAAGAAAAAAATCTCTACTGTATATATTCTCTGTAGTCATGCATTTCATGGGATGAAATCTCTCACTAACATTAGATTTGAAGAAGTGTTGTGTATGAGGAATATTCTGTGAAGGGCAATCATGATTAACAATATAAAAATGAATTTAACAGTACAATAATGAACTTTACATTACACAAAATTCTCTTGATAATATAACCGTTCAATTAGAATTACCTTAATTGGAGTTGATCCCGTAACTACAACACATTCTACTCCACTCGTAACTCGAGAAATACATAGAATTTGATAAGATAGATTTTCATTAACTTTAATCAGAGAATCTTTCCACAAACATTAGTTGTGTTTTAATGGATGAGATAAACATTTTCTAATCCAGTGCTACGACCAGACCAACTCATGATATATGGCTGTAATAAAAGCTTTCAGCAGTCACGTTGGCTTTTATTGTCTTGAGATGAACTTTAATGTCAATTGTTTCCTGTCTAAATTATGTACGAGTTCTTTATTCATTATTTCCCATTTCGGACTATTGAGCCTGCTCTTATTATCTTGAGCCTATGACTGGAAAGGAGTCGTAGTGTTTTTTGTGATTCCCAAATGGGAAGGTTTAAGTTGTGGTAGAAGATACTTAACATGCTTCAAGGGACTATCTCTACAAAGTGTGATGGTAACCTAACATTAAATTAAATTAAAAAATAATATTAATTAAATTAATAATTAATCTTAAATCTTTTTGAGAAATAAACCATGTTGAGTTGTAAACCAAAACATGACTACATATTAATCTATATTGAACGTTAATGATAATCACAACTCTTTTTGAATCAATTTGTACCTTAACTAAAATTCAATTTGAACATTAAGCATATACAAAATTCAACCATAATCCTAATACCAATCTAAATTGAAATAAGTAGCACTAAACCAAATAAAACCCTAATGCTAAGCCTAATCTAAATTCTACCCTAAATCATATGTTTGTATTCAAACATAACTTATAAGAAATTGACCCAAACCCTAAATTATATTAAACAGTAACCCTAAACTATACCTAAAAAGTCTAATTTCAATCCTAATCTTACCAGTAAACTAAATTGAACCCTAATCCTAAACCTTGTAATATAGGCAACCCCAACTGTATATAGGTTTAAGTCATTCCTTAAAAAAAAATTAATCATCATACTAATATTAAACTAAATTGAATCCTAACATTAATCTAAATTGAATCCTAACCCTAGTACTAATACAAATGAGACTCTAACACAAAATTAAGATAAACCCTAACACTTAGTTTTTATTTTCAAACTTTCCCTATATACTTTACGAAGCACACACACTTTATTCAACGAAAACAATTTTAATCTTTAATTTTTTTTATTTTAAATTTTTGAAGTTTAGATTCTAAAGAGGGAAGAAATATTACATGAGAAATGTTTTAAAAATAAAATATTTTCATTTTTAGTTTAATAAAATTATTATATTAATAGAATTTTTTTTAATAATATTTATCTGTGTAATTTTTATTATATTATTTAGTAGATTAAATATATTATATGATAAATTTAGCAAAAATATTAATTTACTTTTAAAAATATATATATTTAGACAGTGTTATTAAAATTTAGAAAATACTCTTCAAACTGCTCTCAATTTCAAGTTTTATTCTTAATTATAAAACCCTAAAATCAAAATCAAAAACATTATTTTTGAAAAAATATAATGTTATGTTCCTACTATCATTTTGTGTCCTTATTAATATTGATGAATCATTGACATCAAATTTAATATAAATTTATAAATTATAGAATATCTAAACCAATATAAAGTAATTAAGTTTAATATAAACATAATATTATTATGTGTACTAAATTTAAATTATAAGTATTGATTAAATTAATTATTTTATTTTAATTTAAATGTATTATCAAAATTTATATTAGTATATAAATTTATAAATAATCATAAATTTGATATGAATGCACCTCCGCCAATGTAATGTAAACTTGTGATTTGCAATTTGATAATACATGTTTAGTGTATTTCTTTATGTTAGCAAATTTTCATTGTGTCGAAAAATAACATGCATAAAATTTATGTAAAAGAAAATATTTTAAAATTATATTAATGATGATATGAAAAAACCATATGAATAATATTTCCGATAAGCCATCGCAAATGAATGGTTCTTATTATTAAAATTGTAATCTATTTTATGACACTTTTAAAACAAAATTATATTCTATTATATAGACATGAGAATAGTTTTTGTATAAAAATTAAAATATTAAATATCATTATGACATTATATTGTTATCATCTAAATATCATATTAAACATATTAATATTTAACTAACAAACCAATTTTTTTTTTAATCTAACTATTACACTCAAACTAGTCCACTTTTTTACACACAAGTGAATTAATATCTCACATATTATTTACATGAATGAATTGTCACAAATAGCATAAAAATCTAAGGTAAGAAAATTTAAAATCAAAATTTTTTATTTAAATAGTTTGTCTTTCCATTTTTATAATTGGATAATATTTGGTGTTTGATTTTTAAAATTGATAAATTTGATATATACCTATAAAACTATATATTTGATATAAGTACACTATAAATAAAGTATTTAAATAAAAAATACAATTACACATTAATATTATCATATATGTTTTTATTGATATAAAACTAATATGTATTATATATGAATTGATTAAATAATATATATAATTTGTAGATAATGACTAAAAAAAATACAAAAGTTTGAGATTTAGAGTAGAACTTTGGTTCAAATTTTTAGGTTTTAGGGTTTAATAAAATTGTCTATATATGTACATATTTTAAAAAGTTAAATAATATTATTACTAAATTTTTTATATAGTATTTATAAAAATTTACTAAAAAATACAATTAGAAACATATAAATATAATTCAAAAAAATAAATTCTATTAATATATTAATTTTATTAAATTAAAAAATGAAAATAAATTAATTTTAAAACATTTCTTTGATAATATTTCTTCCCTTTCTAGAGCCTAATTTTTTTAAAAAAATTAAAGTTTATAATGGTTTTTGTTTAATAAGCTATGTGTGACTCATAAAATATATAAGAAAAATTTGGTGAAAAACTAAGTGTCACATATATGCATCAAATAAGTCATATTATTGAAGCCACAGAGAACAAGATATATTTTTCTTATATACATATATTTCCTTTCCTTAGTCATTTGTTGTAGGGTACGACAATTATCGAACAGGCTACGATAGGGAAAATGATTGATTTGATTGCTCAAAAGGTATGGGCATGTATGTGATAACAAATATGACATGGAAAGCTAGCACTGAGGCGGTGCAAATATTTGGCTATTTAGCCAATGCCATCGAAAATCACAGTCCTTCTCTGTGATTCCCGACGAAAGTTCAGAATTTGAGGATTTTTACTTTAAGTCCCGATTTCTTAAGTTCCTTTTGATTTTAAGTCGACCTCCATTTTAACATTTCTCTTCTACTAATTCTAATACTCAAGATGAAATTCAGAAAACATACTCCTCTACTTTCATTTCTGATGGCTTATCGGAAATCTCATCTCTCTATTGCAATTTTTGAAAGTCACGTGGAAATCACACTTCCTTACTACAATTTCCAAAGACTTGATACAAAATTGAAAATCCCACTTCCATTTTGAGATTTTTGAAGTCTTGATGCAAAAGTCAGATATCGCACTTTCGTACTATGATTTCCAAAGACTAATCAAAAAAGTAAAAAATCACACCTTCTTACTGCAATTTTAGAACACATTGAAGGAAAGTCAAAAATTGAAAATTGCACTATCTTACTCTGATTTCTGAAATTTGATCAGAAATCGCACTCTTTCACTGCAATTCCTGAAATTAAGTTAGAAAATGCATACTTTCACTACATTTACTAAAAGTTGATGCAAAAATCAAAAATTGCACTCTTCCACTACAATTCCTGAAAGTTGATGCGAAATTCAGAAATTGCACTCTTCCACTGCAATTCCCAACAACTGATTGAAAACTGAGAGTTGCATTCCTGATCTTCAAACTTGGAGCTAACCAAATGGAGAATAATTTTGAGATTCTGATCAAGTGTTCAGCCCTATCACAATGTGGTGAGATCATGCACTCTTCTACAAAGATCTTGATAGTGAATGGCCTCTAGCTCAGATATCAAATCAATTAGGGTTTCATAGAGGTCAAGAACCCTAAAGATCCTTTCAGGCACTTGGCTAGTAGCGGCAAAGGCTTTTGCGAAGGTGAGAAACCTGGTTGTGGCTTCCCTCATGATTTCTGCAAAGCAAGAATCTCTCATATTATTCATCCCCTCAAACACATTATCGCACAGCTGCTTCTCCCTCACAAACACAACTCGGATGCTAATAGTACAATACCTTATTATTATTATTTGGTTATAAGAATAATATCCTTATTACTCGACTATGAAAAATTATAAAAGGCTTAACATTAAGTAGGTTCCATTTAAATTATTAAAAGTTTTAAAAAGGAAATGATAACCAATTTATACGTAACACACAATTGTCCAATCCACCCAAGAAAATATGATAATTAGTTGACATATCCTTACACATAATTTATATGCCGATATAAAATCTACCCGGAGAAAACCGCTTCACTCAAATTTATGTATTTATAGATTTCCAAGGTCAAGCAAAAGAACTAATCTGATCAATTTCTCTTCTAAAACCCTAAAAGATCAAGCATTTATTTCTTACAATTTCATTGAAACCACCTCATCAATACTCTGCTAAGCAAAGAGCAACAGACATTGAAGACAATTTTTTGTAATATGATCCCAACCACTAATAATCATGAAAGGGAAAGTACTTCAAACATAAAATGAAACCATCATTATATATGCAAAAGACGTCTATAAAAGCATGGACAACTCAGCCCCTTAGATGTTCTTTCATGTGATCATATTTGCATTGATTGAGAAGAATATAAAGCCATCTTTGTTGTCCATCAATCAAACTATAAAACTACTGTGACATTAAAACATTACACAATACATTGTATCATCCCAAAGAATCCCTCTACAAATCAAGACTTGCAATAAGATAGCAAGGAATGCAAGAAGTTCGTCTTGCTTCAAGAGAACAAATCAACCACACAGAAATTAGTGTGGAGATAAGTGAAAGAAGTGGAAATTATTCTCAAATAATACATCTGCTAAAACCATAAAAGCACTCTGCATAAGACATCGACCTATGTAATGGTCCAAGTAAATTCCTTACACTTCTAATTTTGGTTGCCTCTGCCAAAAGCTAATTGCATTTCTCAATCTTCAATATCAAAAAATCTTTGCAGTAAAATAAGCTTGTCTTCTAACTAACCTACAAAATTCCCTAATCACAAACTTGCCCCACACACTCAAGCCATAGACCATGATAATTATCCATGTGATGTAATATGGATTGCACACCTTATCTATATAGCTTTAAAAAGTTGTAATGTTGAAACTATCATACCCTTGGAATTTTTCGCTCTGATGAGAATGTTTTAAAGAAATAATAATGACTGTAATACCTTTATGAAAAGTTTAGTTGATGATCTAATCCTTATGTCTTCAATTCATCTTCATTTTAAGCAAACTACCTACCTCAAGATGATTATTGGGACTTAGAATGATGTATTTAATTGTTTTTTGCATAAAGCAGATTAGACTATGAACAAGAGCAAGTCACTCAAGGAATGGAAGATAAAGTTGTAGCATCCCTCGCCCTAGAAAAAGATTTATTAATTTATACATTTTTAAAGGTAAGAATAGTACTGAAAGCATGTTTTTCATAATAATAATGTTGAGAAAACAAAAAATCAAAACTGAAGCTTAGAAATGAGGCTTGGCCATACCAAAAGAATACAACTGCAGGCAAATTAAAACAAACACCTAAAAATAGTATTGCAATCTGATAAAGGAAAACAAAGATGCTCAATAGTTTCCCCAAATTTTAGAACATGGTATTTATGGAAGCACCACAAAATTGACATCTGAAGGCACACTCTACAATGGATGGCGCAGATGTTTCTCAAATAGAGGGTGCCTTGATTGAGTCAGTCTTCTTGGCACCTACTAATTAGGGTTTACTGTGGTATACAAAAGTATTCTCGGTTCTCAATGGGAGAGAACACACCTTTAGAGACACACATAGTTTCAAAGGAGGTTGTCGTAGTACCTACAGGGGTCACCAAAATAGACTCTAAGCCTGGGGATTGTGGTCAACAACATGGCATACAAACAGTTGTTGAGAAGAGAATGATTTGGGTTGCATGCAGAGGAGAGCTAGATGCTTAGCATAGAGCAAAGCAATGCTCACATGGAAATCATAGCACTTAATTTTATTATCCCCAAATTCACTTATTTCCTGCTCAAATTTGTATATCTAGATTTGTTGTGTGTTAAAGAGTTTCTGATGGGAAAATAGGATACATAGCAATTGCAAGAATGAATCAATTGTTATTTCCTCACCTGTGCACTCATTTACAGAGGTCCTCGAGTTATCGCATTGCAATTTCTGAAAGGGCTTTGACAGAAGACTTTTGGCATGACTTAAACCTTGTTCTTTCACAAATCTACCCCACTGTAACACGGGAAATCGCACACCCAAATGCATCAATGCTCAATCTGTGCAACAATAAAGAATTAAAAGAATTGAATGGCCTATTCCACAGTATCAAGGAAGGGAGGTCATACAGTATTGTAAGCCTTTTGTCTACATCCAAATCTCCAAATCCATTATGATAGGGCAATAAATTAGTGAGGAGAAAAACCCTATCTGTGACTGCAAGCATGGAGTTCAATTGGTTCTAGAACATTAAGATTTAGGTTTTTATCATTCTTGCTTGTTTTAAAAAAGGGCATTCTTTTAGCAATTAATCATTTTCATTGAATAATAAGGATTTTTAACTGGATTCGGGTTTTAGATTTTGAGTACAATTTTCTTAGTAAATGGTAAAAGAGAGACTCTTCTGCATCAAGCTACCAAGAACAGTAAAAGAGACATGATCTTCTTGCTAAAGCTATGGTGTGACAAAGCCACTTTCAATGAAATGATCAAACAAATTGACCACCTAGGACAAACTCCATTACATTTAGCATCATATTACGACTATTTAGAAACCATTGAAGAGCTATTGTGGGATGGATCTGATCCTCTAGAAGAAAGAGATATTAGTGGGAAAACTACCTTACATCATCTTGTAGCAAATACAAGCCTCAATCCTGGAGATGCATTGAAGTTAATAGATAAAATGGTGGGTCATATTAAAACCGAGAGACAAAATGCCCTTTTCCTTTGGGCTTCGGCAAAGGGAATCGGCATTGCAGACATAATGGAAGAGATAAATTTGGATCTTAAGCCAAAACTAATGGAAATGAAAAAGTCCTTCAAAGAGATAAATCTGTTAGAGGCAACAACACAGCATGGAAATTCTAGTTTTATATGGGAGCTTCTAAACAGAGGAGGTGACATTACAAAAATTCCCAAGAAATCAGAATTTTGATGGGGTAAGAGTTGTCTTTTATTATTTTATTTTATTTTCATCTCTTTATACTCTTCAATACACATATTAACTACAACTTTCAATCTATACATTGGACAGTAAGTAGCAAAACAAAGAAATTTTCTGAGCAGGCAACTGACAGGCCAATTAATTAATTAATTACAAAATTGTATTCAATACATTTACTTTTTTGCTAATTTTTATATTGTTATAAATCTATCAATATTTAAAATTAAAATCAAAATTTTCAATTCAATTTAAAATTAACTAACAGTTTATTATTACAAAATATACTATAGTTAAATTATAAAATTATGAAACTAAATTATATATAAATTACTATATTTATATTGATAATAATAACAAAAAAATTACACTATTTATATATAATTAACTTCTATTTAATAATTAATCATGAACAATCATATCTACAAAAAAAAATGATAAAACTAAAAAAAATAACATAACATAACATCTATTCGACGTAAAAATTGCAAACCTAGTTGCAATTACTAGTATAAAATATAATATCATTACAAACCTCACTTCAATTTTAAAAACTTATGACGGTTTCTTCCTTTTCTCCTACACATAAAAATAGGGAATAATGCCATCCTACAATTTTAATCCATTTTCAAGTACAACTGTTCCGTCCACCGACAACCTATTCAGGTACTTATGCACCATAAATCATCTAGCTAAACAAAAACAAAACACAGAAAGACATCGGAAGGATATCATAATAAGAGCACTTCATCAAAGCCTTGAAAGATTGACGTAAAATGGAGCGGGAGTAGGCCAGTTTTCTCAGAACGCTCCTTTCAATTATGACGATTATTCTGCTGGTGCAGGTGCAAGGGGAGCACCAGGAAACGGAAATTTGAAGGAGTATAATGGTGATGGTGCTGGTGCAAAAGGAATCGGAAAAGGCACAGAACTTTCAGTAACTGTTATTTTGAGCTTCTGACCGCTTTCGCAATGCTCCCCTACTCCGCAGAGGAACCACATATTCCCAGCGGCTTTCAATTCTATCTTATCCTGACCGCTTTCAAATATTCCCGAACTTGGTGTTTTGATGCAGTTTTGGAATGCCGAGCCGTTTACCATTATCACGTTGTGATCACCCTGAGCGTAGTTGAACACTGTAACCAAGAAACATTCACAAATTTCCACACAATGGGTGTTAGTATTATGATATCGCCCGTTCAAATTGAGATTCTTCTACTTAATTCTAAGAACAGCGGGATCTATAGTTATATATAAAAGCGAAGTTGAAGGAGGATGAATATACCGAGCGTGTCTCCAACATGGAATTGTTTGTTTTTGGCCCACGCCTGGTAGTTAAAGCCAAGCGTCCACCCTTCCTCGTCGCCGACTGTAATTACGTTGGCATTGGGTGCAGCATTGACGATGATTATTGATAGTACAGAGGCCAATGTAATAACAGAAACCACGAATTTTGTTGCCATGGAGTTCTCTGTATAACACCTCTTTAAATGATTAGAAAGTTCTTCTACAGATGGATGGGAGGAAATGCGGTGGGAATGAGCATTTATACACTTCTCTCTTTGATTAATGGCCATAAAGCCGGAGCCGGACGGCGAGTCGACTGAATTGCACTTTGGTGAACGTCGCCGAACTCGTTTGATACGTAAAATCAAAATGAAGATCTTTGAAAAGACCGAAAGCGCACCACCTTCCACGTGTCTCTGGATAGCGTGGATTGTTTGTCTTGTTTGGATCGCAGCGAGCGCAAGAGGCTGTTTTATTAGCGGTCTTTTTTATGCTTACACAGACAGCTCTATGTTGTTAGATGCAGCTATAGGAATATACCATTTGATGAATGGCTGGAATTAAACTACAAGAAGATGTTCGTCTGTTACTATAAAGGCCACTTGATCGGCACACTCTATGCATTGATATATTAAAGCTATGACGCATATCAAAAATAGGTGGGATGATGGATAAGTAGGTAGAATAAATTCACCACCAAGTGAGAGAGCGAATGGATGCCAAACTACACGTTGCCTATGTTTTAGTTCCTGCCAGCAGAAAACTATTGCGGAGGGCATAGAACTTATTTAGTGATTAAGCTTTCCTCTAATAACCAATCAGAATTAATCTTTTATTAAGATTTGTCTTCTAATTACTATCTCTCTGAGTAAAGTTGCATATTATTTAATAAATATATTAAGTTCAAAAATTTGTGCCATTCTCCTATTGGACTGTGGAGATGGTTACAGGATGTGAAGGAAAGCTTGTATACTGCAGATGCAATAGAAGACATGTCTCTCGAGATATTGCTCTGCAAGAGAATACACGTTTGTTGGATATGGTGGACTCGGTTATGGGGAGTTGTGTTTGTGAAAGAGGCAATATGTTAGGAGTAGAATGTAGATAGACATATCTACATGCAGAGGAGGTGTGGCGATTATGGTTTTAAAGTTGCGATCTTCTAAAAACTGATCTGTGCTGACTATCAAGTGAAGAAGCATTCTATTCTCCTTTCTTGATAGTGAAGCTTTCCATATTATTCTCAATTCCTATAGCACTGGACGAAGCGAGCCATTTACAATGTCCAAGCTCCATTGAAAGTGAGGAGTTGGCAATCGAGTATCAGTCTCTGACTATCATTTACATAACAAAAAATAGAAAGTCATAGGAAGCGAGCTTCCCCTAACAATCTAAGGCCCTGTTTGGTTGAGGAATTAGAATTTCACTCAAAATTTGATTATCTCAAAATAAGGTTTTCAAATTCTGGTTTTCTGTGTTCGGAAGATAGTTTGGACCATTTGATTGCCCTGGAAGATGATTGAGACAATCCATCTTCTCCGTTTGGTTACCAATTTCGAAATCAGAATCCACAAATACAGATTAATTCACAAATACATATTTTTGAAAATTTTTTTAAAATTCAGAATTGACCAAAGTAGAACTCCGCCCCCACCCTACAAAATACACTATTTATAGTTTGAGCTATACAATCTTATTGAGGCAGACAGATTACATTTTTTATTTTGAGCCCAGGAGCATCATCTTTGACTACACTCGAGGAGGAATTACAGTAAAATCGTCATCCAAAATGATGGATTTCTTCTTCCTTCTTTTGTTAATCACATGCCTATTAGTACGCTTCATAGGAGGTTGAACGCTCTATGCGTCAGGGTCGGGCTTCATAAACAAAATAATGATGCACAATTAGTTTGTGCGGAAGTTCACTACTGTTAAATTCGTCTTGTTCTTTTGGAATTTCCGCATGTCCAAGTGGAATAGTGTGAATATAGTGTATATTATAAAAATATTTTGCTTGCCTGAAAAAGAGTTGTAGTTAACATACTTTGATGCTTTATATATAAATTCAACTCAGGAGCCAAAATATAGAACTTTTTTTCTCTAGTCTATGAATAAATATAGAACTATAATTTACCTTCCATATTTAAATCCATGTTAAGAATACCCTATACTAACATCCATTAAACAGACACAAAACGGGAACAGGGATGCATGAAATTAATATTTGAGTTTAAATCTCAAATTATCATCCCGTAGTGTGATATTTTCGGCATCAATGACATACCAGAAGAGAGAATTATTTCATGTGATCAAACATTTCAAAAAATGGATCTGACCGAACAATTAAATGGGGCTCATAAAATCAAATATATGTTCCAAATGATGAATTTTTGAAAAAAGCGAAAGTCCCACTGCCAATTCTGCCCCAATTCCAACAAACAAATGGGGCCTAAGCATTTGGCAATGCATAATTGGGCATTCCTTTGTTTTCTTCGTCTGCTTATTTTGTGCTTGAGGATGATCTTTGTATTCTTCTTTGCGTAGGTAGGGAAAATTGTAGAATTTCAAGACAGCGAAATATGGTCTCCTTGGCTAGAAGCTTTTCTAAAATAATTTTCTTTACTCCCAATGAAATACATGCAGATTCTAGCAAAAGTGAGTACAATATTTACTACTGCGAATACATGGGAGATGTTTTCGTGAGTGTTATAAATTTTCTAGAACACTAGGCAATTAGGATTATTTATTTCATTTAGTTAAATAATGACTATATTTGTATATCTTGTTAGGATGGCGAAACATATTTATATGCCTTTTTTACTCTGTTCTTATTATTAGAACTATAATATTTTTCAACTTTTTTCTACTCTACTCTCATGTACACTTTTCTATCTCTGTGGCACTTGTGGTGTCATTGGCTTCTAACTTTTTGATAATTTGTTTTAATATTTTTTCTTTTACTAAGTCCTTGTGGAAACTATTTCTAATTTCAAACTGAAATGAATCGCTATGTGCATGGTAATTGATTTATATTAGACAACTTTTAAAAAGATTTATATGGTAATTGATTTATATTAGACAATCTTAAAAAGATTTATATGGTAATTGATTTATATTAGACAACTTTTTAAAAGATTTATATATTACTACTGCCAACATATCTTCAATCTATATGAAAACTGACATAAACCTTCATCATTACATTATATGTCATTCACTTCTATAATCAATAGTCTATAAAGAGAGAAAAAATTATTTATCATTATTCTAACTTACACTTACCATGAGAATATAGTTTCTTGATTTAAGGCAAACACAAACATTTTCTACCAGTCATTATTAGCTTATTTCACCCCATTTTTATCAGATCTAGATGTGTTTGCAGATGGGGGGCTACTGTGAGTGATGCTATAGGTAGGTGAGTCTCACAAAATATCTCCAATCCCTACCTAAATTTAAAACTATATTTAATATCTCTTCAATGGATTTTACCAAGAAATATGTAGTCAATCCTACTAGGAGGTCGACGTAGAATGATAGGCATGGAAGGAGGGATGGCCTTATCACAAGTAACCTCTCATGATGGAGTAATGTAACATGAAACACCAACTTTATGAGTTATAGCTTGTGATGATTTTCTTGTATTAGTAATCAAAGAACATCTAGAAAAGAAGTATATATTTTGAATTTAACTGAATGGTTAGGGGAAAATTAAATATTTGATTTAAATTGTAGATTAAGCATAGGTGAATGATGAGGAGTCTGGGTCACGTGATTAAGATTGCATGGGGAAATATGATTTTATAGAGAATTAAGGTGTGAGGATTGAATGAAAAATTAATGAAGTGGAAATTGGTTCAAGGAATAAGATAGGAGGATAAGCATGGTGTAGTAGGAATAGTGAGCGATTAAGATAATTGATTGGAAGGAAAGAGCTATGGAATCCCAAATAGACTTGTGGATAATGGAAAGGTGAACTAGTTATATAGGCGAGGTTTTTGTTGTGTGAAGATGGTGGTTGTAATATGATTATAAGAGAAGGTGGGGATTGTGATTTTGTGTGTGTGCATGCATGTGTGGATGGGCATGTGGCAACACATACATGTCTATCTCTCTGTGTGTGTGTGTGTGTGTGTGTGTGTGTGTGTGTGTGTGTGTGTGTGTGTGTGTGTGTGTGATAGGAGAGAGTTGTATATGTATGAAATAAAATCTTTACCTTATTAGGTGTATAATAAGAATTACTAGTTGGTAGGTTCGATGAATGTTTAGATTCTAAAAGTTATTTAGGGAAATCTTTATAGTAATTATAAAAATAAATCTTTCAAATTTTTACTTATCTTCATTAATAGGACCTTAAGGATCATTAGAATAGATTGGAGTTTAAGAAAATTAATGATTAAGTAAGTCATCATAATAAGATATTTTATATGATGATTAGTTGATGAGTTAGATAGGGATGAACCATGAAGATGTTTGACCTACTAAAGCTTAGATTAAGATGAATAATAAGATTAAGATAGGATTTAGAATAAGCTTAGATTAGGAGATAGATTAAGATAAGATTAGGATGTGAATTAAACTTATATTAATATAAGTACAAACTTTGGATAATTTAGAAAGAAAATGGTACTGATTAAAATCACTCAATTATCATGGATGTGGAGGGGAAATGTAATGTAAGGAAAATGAGGCATTGACTAGCTTATGCATGCACACTATTAACTAGGATATTTTTTTCCTTCAATATATTAAGGAGAGTGGATACACTTAGTTAAAACTCAAATTTGGTTGAAAAGGATTGGGCCCAAAGTGAATTTAGTCACTCCTTGTTTGAGTTGAAAATGATACTATAAAGATGGGAGGAGTTAGAACTAGAAGGTGTAAAATTGACAATGAAAAGCGTAAAAAAATAGTTGTAGAATAGATAATCAAATAACCAACCCAAATTTGGAAAGAGGATAAAGACATGAACCTACACAAAAAAAAATATTGGATCATAAGGTGGTCTATGAAACCATAGGAATCCTTGTACTCCATGATGAATTTCATAGCATTAATAGTTAATTTGGGACCCTATGACCTTGCACGTACTTCCTATTCATTTCACAATATTTATGGGAGATCAGTGGCAACCCAAGAACACTTGAAATAGAACAATGATGTCGTGAACATCATTGAGTAAGAATATGATGCCCCAAGTGTTGTAGACTTAGTTTTTTGTGCTAAAATTATTTTGAAGTTTTGAATCTATTTTTAACCAATTATTTTATTTTATGTCTCCATTGGAAGCCTATAACAAGTAAATGGTCTACACATAAGAGGAGAGAAGTAGTGTTGGTAGCTATATGGGTATTTTCCTTTAAAGATAGACCCTTAGGGTGGGACTCACCAAAAGGCAATGATGAATTGAAATATAAATATGACTTAAAATGATTGAATGGAAATTCGTAATTAAAATGATTATATCTCTAGTTGATTATGAAATGTTCTTAGGATGATTCCTCCATGTTTGATGCAATAATATTATAAATAATGATGAAATCAAAATTAAAGATGTCTTGAAGTAATATACTACTCCTTAAACTAGATGTTCTCTTGAAGAAATATAAGTTCTCTAATTATATGATGCAATGTGATAAGATGTAGAAATCAATTGAGAGGGATTCCTTATATAGGTATCTCAAAGAAAACCCACTTTTTTCATTGACATAGTATTATTATATTTTTGTATCTAGGATAATTTTGTATAGGATAAGACTACTATAATATCATCACAATAATTTTGCCAAAAAGAAAATATCTAGATAACCTTCGGAAAATTAAACCTAACTAAATTGGCTAAATTTTTAAGAGATGTGATATGATAGGGTTATCATGAATGAAATGTATTTTTGTGGACAGTTATAATGTTTATAAATAACAAACATGTCTTGATATTTTTAATGGGGTAGGACTTATAATATATTAAAATATAGGGCATACCTAGAATTAAGGGCCCAAATAATAAAGTGTTGATATATTAAAAGGGAATAGCAATCATGATATTAATTTAAATGAACAATGGTCCTATAATACATAGGGGAACAAGAAATACTAAAATGGGTGCTGGGAGATTGAAATTTGATACTTTAATTAAAGATGTATAATTTACGATATCGTACAAAAAATATTTGATGGGGGTTTTGGTCTTGGAATAGCACAAAATGCCTAGGGATTAAAAGAGATTTTCCATTTATATTTTAGATGGTTGTTGATCTAGGCAAGAAAAGATAAATTTTACTAAAACATCAAGAAAATCCATCATACGAGATTAAAAAAATCCCTGAGAGTTAATTCCCTAAATGAAAATATATTTCTACCAAAAGTTAGAGCATTTATGTTGAAATGGTAGACAAACTATAGACATGAAAGTTTTCTAAAACATAAGTGAAACCATTTAAGCATATCACTTTTCTAATAATCAAATAGATAATTTAATGACAGGAAAAGCTACTTAATGAACTTCAAATCCCCTAAAACACATACAAAATATGTCAAAGAATAAGACATATTAAATATATAAATCCCACCAAATGAACATTAAATCTGCTAGATAAACATTGAATTTTCAAAAAGAGAGGCTAAAACTCTGAAACTAACGGAATGACTAGGTCAATTGACTAGACAAAATACTGAAGTAAAACAAGTACAATAGATAGTAGGATAGACATAAACTAAATATATAATTGTATGAAGGAAAATATACTCTATACTAGAATAACCTATATTTATTCAAGTAGGAGTATATAATAAGTGGTGGCCAATATTGCAAGCACTAATACAATGAGATTAGTGTGAGATATCTCTCTTTTAGGAGTCAATAGGTAAGGATCTAGTGGCAATGCAGGTTATAACATATCTTTTTCCTCTCTTTGGTAGGGTAGAAAGTAGAAACCTATGATTTATGATCTCTTGTCATGGGAGTACAATGTGACTAATAATGGTGCATGATATACATCACGTACACGGCACTAAGAAATGACTTAATTATCTTATCTACTTAGTACAAGTGATCTAATTATGTCCTCTAAATACTATGAAGGTACCTAGGGAAGATTTATGAGCACCAATCAATCACAAGTGTAGATTGAGGAATGTAAAATAAATAATTTTAACCATCCCTATACCCCTATCTCAGTATCACAAAGATTTGAGACTTTTCTAATACACATCATGGCTAGATTGGGATATAGCTTGTTCTCTCTCCTCTTTATATATGCAACCAATTAATGTGGTTAAGGATGTCTCTTTGAGTGATAGAATCTTTAATCAAGCCTTTAATAAATAAGAAAATACTTAGTATTTTTTATACCTAGGCCCATATAGTAATGCGACTATAGAGCATACATTGAAGTAAGTACTCCTAAGATTAACACAACAAGACTTAGGTTAGCCTGTAACTTCATATATCTAGGCTCATATGAGAATGCAAGGATAGGGAACATGTTAGCATGGTATCCATATAAATTAAAAAAAAAACAACTAATTTATCCATTTGAAAATATTGAAGTGTTCCCAGATTAGCAAAAAAGATGTTTTCTTTTAACTTATCCTCAAAAAGATTACATCACTACATTTGGAGTGTGATCTTGAACTATCTAATACAATCTATAAAGGTTAGTGTGATCCCATGGAAAGACAAGTTAGTAGATTAGTACTTTGAACATAAAATCAAAAGACGTAAAAAGATTTAAAATTTGCACATCAAATAAACAAGACTGAAGGACAAGGAAATTTTGTTACATACTACATTTAATTTTGATGAATTAGATCTTTTTCTAACATTTTAGTTTAATATTTAGTTACACTATTGTATCTAGTGATTCCTCTAAAAGATAATAGAATACATGGTTCTATTAAGAATGACAAATCCACCAAAAAATGCTACATTTGTTCAAGTACAATCAAGTCTTCTAGATCTGCATTGAACCTACTAACGAATACAAAAGTGAGAGTCCACCAAAATACCCACAGTTATGTTAATCTATACATAAATTCTAATGGATTATTTTAAGCCTGATGTTGACTTCTTACAAGAATTTTTTCCAAAGTGTATGTGGGTTAGTCACAGCATAAGAAACTCTTCCTGTATATGACCATGTGAATCAACTAAAAGTTGCTGAATTTGTTTGTTCAATCTCATTATGTTGATCCCAATGGGCATTAAAAAAATGTGTGCACAAAAATCAAATTTTAAAAGGGTGAAATGAGTAGTAAAACACATTCAAAATAACCAAACCAAATAATAATAAGGAAAAAGGAGACCAAACCATCATCAAATATATCAAAATCCTAGTATGAATCCTTGATGTATAGATATTTTCAATATGATCAGTTTGGATGTATGTTCATGCAAAACATTAGAGACATAATGGTTCTCAAATGAGAAATGAGTGATAGTTGATTGAAAATGGTTAAGTTATGAATATATTGCTTGGAGGATGAAATGTGTGAATAGGTGGGCAACGCACTTGATGTTATGGAAGGATTTGACTATATGTAATAAGGAATTAAGTGTGTGAACATGATTAAGGGTGGATTTAGAATTGGAGTATGGATAAAGTAAAAGTGGTGAATGATGTGATTTTTGAGAAGGATTAAATAGATTAAGATTATTTATGTAGTTATTTTATAGTAGAATTGTATAAAAGCAAAGGTAATTGATTAAAGACAATTATTTACTATAAGTTAGGATTGTAGAAAAAATATAAGAAAACAAATAATATTAGTTAAATAATATATTACTCTTTAGTTAATATGAATGATGTACAATTAGGTGAAATAAAGATACTTTGACTTGAAACACAAAAAATGAATTAAATGTCTATAATCATAATTTAAATCACCATCTCGTGACAAGTGATTCCTTCATGTGTCTATGTAACCCTTTTCATCATTCATTTAAGCTAGAGACATTCTCAAAAGTCAAAGTAACCTATTCCATCTAAAACTAAGTCTTTTAATCCTTGACATCCCCATAACAATACTTTTGTAATTTTTTCTCCATACATAGATCCTCTCTATTACTTGACACTTATCACACGACTACATCATTAAGCAAAACCCATATCCTTCGACAATCTTAGCCATCAATTATCAATCAACCATAGCCCTTGCTTTTCCCTCTAAATAGATCTATATCTAGAGGTCCTCAACTTAATCAAATCATCCAATCTTATACTATAAAAGCTACACCATCTAACCACCCAATTGTATAATATAAATACAATACTCTTGTAAATTTAACTGATTTCTTTATTGAGTAAATTTAAAGGGTGATGGCTTTATTCTAGGGGAGGTGCCTTAGAAAAGAAAATGCAATTTTAGAAAAGGTAAAGTAAGTTGTCATATAATTATGAAATGAGATTATACTATGCTATAAAACATAACCCCACATAAGAACATAGAATCAAATATCTTTATTCAAAGCATAAGGGATGTTAGTAGTTAGTGCGTGGATATTAGAAATTAGCTTTCTTAAATATATTTATATCATTCATAGAAATTCACTTAAAATGAAGATCAAACGAGAAATTATTACTTAAAATTCATTCTTAGATCCCACTTTTAAATGTTATTATTTTGTCTCCATAATTAGAATTTAATAGGTTAACTATTTAATTTCATTCCTATAATATAAAATGCAATACAGTTATCAAACTTAAAATCAATTTTGCAGACGTAAACTGATGGAATAATTTCATAGTAATCTAAATCTTTTGGCACATCAGAAAATTACTGAAAAGACGTCTTCCTCAACTGGTTTTGGAACTCAAACTGATTGACTAATGTTTCAAATAAACTGGAATTGTGCCCTGCACCGTTAAAGTCTTATTGACAACCAATTCACATATTTCTGCACCATAAAGCATTAAAATAAAAATAAACTAACATAAAACATGGAAAAACTCCAGAAGATGTTCATAAAAGCGCTTCAGGAAGGCCTCGAGTGATAGAAGGAAGATGGAGCAGGAGTAGGCCACTGTTCTCCAAACACTCCATTCCATTGTGACGCTTAGGCTGCTGGTGCAGGTGCAGGTGGACTAGTAATTAAATCACTTTCAGTAACTGTTATTTTGAGCTTCTGACCCTGTGCGCAGTGATCGAATCTTCCGCAGAGAAACCACATATCCCCAGGGGCTGTCAAAAATACATTGTCCTTACCGCTCCCCAAATTTCCCAAATTTGGTTCTTGTATGCAGTTATCGAACGCCGAGGCGTTTACCGCCATTATCACGTTGTGATTCTCCGGAAGATAGTTGAAGACTGTGATCACCACCCAAAGAACATTTCAACACAATGGGTATTAGAATTATCACATCTCTCATTCAAATTGAGACTCGATAACTTAATATAAAAATATAGAGCGATGTAATGTTATGTATAAAAATGAGGTTAGAGGAGAATGAAAATACCGAGGGTGTTTCCAACAAGGAATTGTTTATCTTGTGCCCAAGCCTGGTAGTCAAAGCCAACTGTCCATCCCTTCTCATCACCCACTGTAATAACAAATGGTAGCAGAGCATTGACGGACGTGTCCGACACTGTAATTATTGATAATACAAAAGCCAGCGATATGAGAGAAACCATATATTTGGGTGCCATGGAGCTCTGTCTTTAATACTTTCTCCGATGAAAAGAAAGTATTTTGCTCCTAAAGATGGATGAAACGTAGTGCGTCGGCATGGCCATTTATAGCCTTGTTTACTACAGTAATGAGCATTGATGGGAGGACGCGTGGTGGGGGTGGGTAATGATAGCTTTCCTTATTTGATTAATGTCCAGAAAGCCGGAACCGGGCGGGTAGCCCAATAAATGCCACTGTGGTGAACATCGCTGAAGTTGTTTGATACGCAAAATAAAAATGAAATTCTTTGAGAGGATCGAAATCCCATTGCTTTCCACGTTGCTTGCTGTTAGTTATGTAGCGAAAAAGCCATTTGCTCTGATTAGGTTAATAAATATTTATTTAATTGGTAGTTGTTGACAACCAATTCAGTTTTGGTTGTTGAGTTCTTTTTTATTTCAGCTGTTGATTGAGATCAATCTTGGCCGTTGATTTTTCATCAAGAGTAGTATAAAAGGGGGGCTAGGAGGCAATTGGAAAATATCAAGTTGTGAAGAAATCATTTGCAGTGATAGCAGATATTCTTGTAGTGGAAGCAAGGGTGCAGTGTTAGCATTGGGATAGTAGTGGAGGATATCAGCGGGAGATATTAGGAGTTTATCGGAATTCTGCCGGAAAAAGGCAAGAAATCTTTTGTAACTCTTATATTGCTGAAGATTAATATATTTTCCAACTGTAGAACTAGTTTTCCCTTAGGGGTTTTTTCCAGGGACAATTTTGTCCGAAAATATTGTGTCATTGTGTTCAAATTTATTTCCACATTTATTTTTGTGAAGTTGTAATTGTGTTGTTATTCAATATTTGACTGTAAATTAGTTTTGGCAGTTAAATAATCTTTCAAAATAGGAGATTAACAATCAGTGATTGCAATAGTTAATTTTCACACTTGCGATATTATTGTGTGTTTGCCTTGTTTGGAGCCTATTGAGCGGATAAGGTTGTGTTGTAGTTTACTAGTTGGGCAATAGACCATATTTGATGGAACGAGATGGAGTTCAAACATCTCGGTCCAACCCCTTGTAGGAACTTTAGTCTAATTAAGTTGAATAGTGATTGAAAATACATAAAAAAATTATGTTAAACAAATATAATTTTCTACCATGTTGTATAAATACATTGCTTGAATATTTCCATTAAAAAAAATAATGGAATAAATCAAATAGTGGCATGTCTTACCAGTAGGATAAAGGTTTTGAAATATTGGAAATTTGTGACAAGAGTTCTAATGTGTAGTTGATTCTTACCTTGGCTAAGAAGGATTATTTGACATCAAATGAGTGTATTGGGCATGGTGGTAGTTGTGTATTATTATTATTATTATTATTATTATTATTATTATTATTATTATTATTATTATTATTATTATTATTATTAGAGTGATGAAGCCAAGCTATATGTAATGTGAATGTTTGTGTTGTTAGGTTTAATAGAAATATGCTTTTATTTTCAATTTCTAAGTTTCCTTCTTAAATAATTATAAATATATTTTCTTTTCTTTTAATGATATAAATGAGTAAAATTAAGATTAAATAATAAAAGATACAATTTATGGATGAAAATTGGACTAGTGAAAATGTTTCATACATCAATGTATTCAAGAAAATATTGTATAAGTTCTATTTTTAAATAATTTATAAATGTGAAAATAAATATTTAAATAGAAAATAAATATTAAATAGCATAAGTATAAATAGAGAAAACTCTATCAAAAGAAAAAATTCACAGTCCAATGTATATCAACCTACTATATGGGTGATCCCATTAAGCTATGTCCCACTTTTAGGGACGAAGAAAATCGGTGTCGTAGGAAAATTTAAAAATTTAGAGTCTTCGTGCAAAGTCATCACTTCGAGCGAAGTGATGGACCCACTTCGTGCGAAGTACCCTACATAGGGGGCTTTGCACGAAGACCCACTTCACGCAAAGTACCTTATGTAGGGTGCTTCACGCAAAGGGGGTCTTCATGCAAAGCCCCTTATGGCTGGATTTCGTTATATATTTTTGGCAATTCTTTTTTATTTGTCATTGTCACTGTTTGAATTTTGTGGACCCTAGGGCTTAGAGTGAACCAGTGACGTCTGGTACGACATCAGCACCTCCCGAGCTTTTTTGACATCTTCAGATTGTTAGCAGTATCAGGTACACACATTTTTCTCATTTTTTATTGTAAATTATATGTTTTATATTTATTTTAGTTAGTTATTTGTTTTAAATAAGTTTTTATTTGTAGAAATGTTAGAAAATCGTAGTTAAATATTAGAATATGTTAGAAATTGATAGTAGAATGTTACAAAATCATAGTTAAATATTAGAAAATGATAGAAATATTAAAAATCTTAGTATAAATGTTAGAATATGTTAGAAAATGGTAGAAAATCGTAGTAGTTTGTTAGCAATTGTTAGAAAATATTTACAAAACATTAGAAACTATAGTAGAAATGTTAGAAAATGTTAGAAAACATTAAGATCTTATAGAAATTATTAAAAATATTTGTTTTTAAATTTCAAGTTTAAAGTTAGTAAATATTAGGAATCTCTCTCTCTCTCTCACACACACACACACATGTACACACATTTTAAGTAAATTTAGTAAATATTAGTTAGTTATTTGTTTTAAATAATTTTTAGTTTGTAGAAATCTTAGAAAATCATAGTTAAATTTTTTAAAATGATCTAGTAGTATGTTAGAATATGTTAAAAAATTGTAGTACAGTAAGTTTCTAGGGCCCTTATCCCTCCCTTATGACATATTAAGTCACTTAGGATACCTTACGAATCTCAAGATCTTATTATACATATTAGGATGTCCTATGACCCGTTGATGTACATGTGAGGTTCCATTAATACATAAAAGGACTCATTGTTTCCCTCAAGGCTCCTTAAGACATATTAGGATGAATTAATATAACCTATGATCTCTTAGGACCTATTATGATGCCTACAACCCCTTAAGACATTCTAGGACCATTACGTATCACTTATGACATCTTAAGACACATATGACCCCTTAGGACCCATACGACCCATTATTATATCTTAATGTCCTAGGACACATTCATCTATCTTAGCTTCTGTTAATACATATGTGAACCCATCGTTGCCCGCAAGAACCCTTAAGACACACTAGTATCAATTAATGTAACCTAAGATCCCTTAGAGAACTTATCACATCTATGACCCATTAACATTATTGAACCATTATACATCTCTTACAACATTTGAAGACATATATGATCCATTCAGATCATCAAGACCCATTAACATATCTTAGGTTGTCCTAGGACACATTTATGTATCTTAGATTCAATTAATATCATACGAGGATCAACTAATGTAACCTAGGACCTCTTATGTTACCCATGACCCCTTAAGACACTCTACCTAACCCTTATCCATTCCTTATGTCTATCTTAAGACATATATAGGACCCATTATTTCCCTCAAGAAACCTTAAGACATATTAGGATCAATTAATGTAATGTAGGATCCCTTAGGACCACTTATTGCACCTACGACCCATTCACATTCTAGGACTCTTATCTAGATCCCTTATGAAATATTAAAACAAATATGAAACCGTAGGACCCCCAAGACCCATTAAAGAGTCTTAGGATGTCCTAGGACCACTTCTAGACCACTTATCACATCTATGACTCATTAACATTATTGAAGCATTATCATCCCTTACGACATTTTAAGACATGTATATGACCTCTTCAGATCCTTAAGACCCATAAACATATCTTAGGTTGTCCTATGACACATTTATGTATCTTAGCTTCAAGGAATATATACGAGGATCCACTAATGTAAGCTAGAACCCCTTATGACCTCTTATGTTACCCATGACCCCTTAAGACACTCTAAGACCCTTATCTATACCTTATGACCTCTTAGGTTACCCTTGACCCCTTAAGACACTCTAGGACCACTTATTGCACCTACAACCCATTAACATTCTAGGCCTGTTATCTACATCCCTTAGGACCCCTTAGGACCTGTTATGTTACATATGACCCCTTAAGACACTCTAGGACCCTTATCTATATCTTAGGACCTCTTATGTTATCCATGACCCCTTACGAGACTCTAGGACCACTTATTGCACCTACAACTCATTAACATTCTAGGAATCTTATCTGGATCCCTTATGAAATCTTTTTAAAAATATGAAACCTTAGGACCCCCAAGACCCATTAAAAAATCTTAGGATATCCCAGGACCACTTAGACCACTTATCACATCTATGACCCATTGATATTATTCGACCATTATACATCCCTTGTGACATTTCAAGACATATATGACCCCTTCAGATCCTCAAGACCCATTAACATATCTTAGGTTGTCCTATGACACATTTATGTATCTTAGATTCAATTAATACATACAAGGATCCACTAATGTAACCTAGGACCCCTTAGGCCCTCTTATGTTACCCACAACCCCTTAAGACACTCTAGGACCCTTATCCATACCTTATGACCTCTTATGTTACCTATGACCCCTTAAGCCCCTCTAGGACCACTTATTGCACCTATGACCCATTAACATTCTAGGACTCTTATTTGGATCCCTTAGGAACCCTTAGGACCTCTTATGTTACCTACAACCACTTAAGACATTGTAGGACCCTTATCTATACCTTAGGACCTCTTATGTTACCCACGACCCCTTAAGACACTCTAGGACCACTTATTGCACCTACGACCCATTAACATTCTAGAGCTCTTATCTAGATCCCTTATGAAATCTTAAAACAAATATGAGGACCCATTCATGTATCTTAGGTTCTATTAATTGATATGAGGACCCATTCCCACCCTGAACAACTAGGTTAATAACTTTTAATACCAATTATTACATCCTAGGACCCTTAAGACCTAATAAGACCACTTACTTGACCTAATAGGACCTATTAATACCAATTAGTACATCCTAAGACCCTTAAGACCTAATAAGACCACTTAGTTGACCTAATAGGACCTATTAATACCAATTAGTACATCCTATGACCCTTAATACCTAAAAAGACCACTTGCTTGACCTAATAGGACCTATTAATACCAATTAGTACATCCTATGACCCTTAATGACCTAATAAGACCACTTGCTTGACCTAATAAGACATATTAATACCAATTAGTACATCTTAAGACCCTTAAGACCTAATAAGACCACTTACCTCACCTAATAGGACCTATTAATACCAATTAATACATCTTTGGACCCTTAAGACCTAATAAGACCACTGACTTGATGTAATATGACCTATTAATACCAATTAGTACATATTAGGACCCTTAAGACCTAATAAGACCACTTACGTGACCTAATAGGACCTATGAATACCAATTAGTACATCCTAGGACCCTTAAGACCTAATAAGACCACTTACATGACCTAATAGGACCTATTATTACCAATTAGTACATCCTAGGACCCTTAAGACCTAATAAGACCACTTACTTGACCAAATAAGACCTATTAATACCAATTAGTATATCCTAGGACCCTTAAGACCTAATAAGAACACTTACTTGACCCAATAGGACCTATTAATGCCAATTAGTACATCCTAGGACCCTTAAGACCAAATAATACCACTTACTTGACCTAATAGGTTCTATTAATACCAATTAGTACATCTTAGGATCCTTAAAACTTAATAAGACCACTTACGTGACCTTATAGGACCTATTAATACCAATTAATACATTATAGGACCCTTAAGACCTAATGAGACCACTTATTTGACCTAATAGGACCTATTAATACCAATTAGTACATCTTATGACCCTTAAGACCTAATAAGACCACTTACGTGACCTAATAGGACCTATTAATACCAATTAGTACATCTTAGGACCCTTAAGACCTAATAAGACTACAATATGTGTAGGATCATGGTATGCCAAAAAGTGGTGATGTGAAAAAGAAGTCCTGATTGATAGACTCTTTGAAAAATAACTATAACTTTCAAACAATATAATATTTTTGAAATCTGAAATATACATCACATTCTACACTTCACCTAATACAATAAAAATAAACAATTATTTCAATTTGATGAAGTTTAGACTAAGTTAAGGTGGTAAGACATGAGAGTTTTAATATTCAGGAAAATTTATAGCAGAAAAATCATAATTAATTATTTATTTATAAAAAAAAGATAAAAAATATACATCACATCCGAACATGAGTCTCCTACTTTTTGCTAGAATCTTATAAAAAAAAATTCATTTGATTTTGTTTAATGTGGTCAGACATACACCTACTTGTGATCTTTCTAGTCTCGATTGATAGACTTATTAAAAAATAGCTATAACTTTCAAATTGTATAACATTTTTGAAATCCAAAATATGTGTCACCTTCTATGCTTTTCCTACTATAAGAAAAATAAAAAAACTTTTCAATTTGATAAATTTTAGACTAAGTTAACATGGTAAGACATGAGAGTTTTTGTATTCTAGAAAAGTTGTAGAAGAAAAATCATAATTAATTATTTATTTGGAAAAAAATTACAAAAGAATATGTGTCACATCCGGAAATGAGTCTACAACTTGTATCTAGAATCTTGTAGAAAAAATTATCATTTTATTTTATTTAAGGTGATCAGACATACACTTAATCCTTATTTGTTTCCTGAAATTTCGGTACTACTGCATTGAAGTTTGAAATTTTCAACATATAGAATAATTGTTTTTCAAAATGGGCCTAGTATCTTGGAAACTAAATTCAATTAGTACGTCTTAGGACTCTTAAGACCTAATAAGACCATTTACTTGACCTAATAGGACCTATTAATACCAATTAGTACATCTTAGGACCCTTAAGACCTAATAAGACCACTTACGTGACCTAATAGGACCTATTAATACCAATTAGTCCATCCTAGGACCCTTAAGACCTAATAAGACCACTTACATGACCTAATAAGACCTATAATTTTATATATTTAGATATTTGTTTCTATTTTACACGTAGTTAGAAACATGTAATCAAGTACTTAATTATTAACACTTAGCTTTCACATGTTATGTATCTATATGGCCACTTAGGACGCACCTCAGACTCCTGATATACAGACCATTTTTTAGATTGCTAAAATTGAGATGGCTCGACTTAGGGAGTCCATTCGTACATCTTCAAAAGATAGTATATATAGAGATACTTGTGTCACTATGTTGTCCAGGTACAGAGCCAAATGGAGTGGGGGCACCAACAGATTCTCCAGTTGTAGATCCAGATGCAGAGGCAGTTTCATATCCCCCAAATGTGGATCGAGCATATCTATATCCAATGGTGGAGGGGTAAGCGAATCTACCAGAAGCAGATCGAGTTGGATATTTAAATGTTGTGGATCTAGTTATCCACCCACCTAGGTTTTGAAACCATTAGCATCTGAATGGTTGATCAAATTACTATAGATGTGTAGCAGACCTCCTTCGCTTATAACTAAACTTCGTTGGCTAATTGGATCTTCTTCAACCCTCCTCTACCTGTCCCGTGCCTCTGCTCGCATCCCTCTCTCCCCTGCAGGTTTGCTTTGAGGCCTGGATGATCTTGTGAGTGGGTAGAAAGGAGTACTATTGTAGTCACATGAATAATAATATAGTTTGGAGGTGATGACTGCTAGATTGAGATCTCACTCCTCCTTCATGCCTCAGGTAGTTACGACTATTTTTTGAGAGTTGAGGGTCGAGGTCTGGGGCAATGTTTCCTTGGTGATGGTTCAAAGCCTTGTCCCCAAAGAAATCATCAAATGAGAGGTTTTCCCACATTATGATGGGAAGACCATTGTGAGGGCATATCAGGTCACAGAGTGTGTCATTTGTCAGATCACATGTATGATATACCCTCAGTTTCTTATAGAACATGGTCATTATCCAAATAATAACTAGATTCCATTATATTTTGCACAATAGATGTACACTGAGTTCCATTTGGGACTAAGGGTCAACTGTTTAGAGCTTCTAGCATATTATGGTTAGGGGCATGGTAGGGGTGCAGACCATGATCAGTATCGTAGGGCTGATCAAGTTGTACAACCTCATAGATAGCTAGTTGGGTACAAGACTCTAGTAGTGGCACCGCCGCTAGATGCTACTACAGATAGAGTCATCATTGCTTCTCAGTGGGGAGTAGTGGATAGTATAGGATAGATTGCTTCTATAGCCACATCCATCACTATAGATTCAATGGGCAGATACATTTTGACTAGACTGAGTAGAGCCAGATCATCTTTTGAGGCTTTGTCTAGTACTACAGTTGGTGTGACTGATGAGACATATAGAGCTACAGGTCTCCCTGCACCTGGAGAGATATGAGCACTTTAAGCTCATTATATTTTTTTAGATATGGCCCTTTTCTTTTTGGAGGATCTCCTCTAGTCTTGTTCTCATATTGTTGACACACAGGATCCCAATACATTCAGTTAGGGATTTCATTGGACTTGCATGGGGTCTTGTATTTCCACTGATATAGGATGCACCATCTACTAGTAAGGCACAACATAGTGAAGAGCACTCTGCACCCACAAATCACTCTATAGTTGCAAAGCTAGGTATACAGGTTGGAGATGTACACATCACCACTGAGGGCCTAGATAGTTTTGATGAGCAGTTGCATGGGTTGGGTCAAGTGGATGTTGGCACTAATGTTGGGTCATTTATGGATATGTTATTGCATCCAAATGGTTCAGGTTCTACATCACTCCCCTCCCTACTAGTGTCACCCCTACACTCCTCATTACTGGAGAGGTTCAAGACTGAAGGGGGTGTGGCTGATGTAGTTGCAATTGATGATATGATGGTCCAGCACACTGACGATCCTCCTGCTCCTGAGACCCAGGTACATATAAATTTTATTTTATTTTTTCTTAGGAGTTTTAGTGAGCAATTAATTGTAGATGTGTGTATTGATGTTTGTTCAATGTATAATATTTTGTAGGCACAATTAGTAGAGCATGTTACCTCTAGTGTGGGCTTGAAGCATCTTCATATGAGAGATCCATTTGATGTGACACTAACTAGTGGGTAGGTAAGTTTTAGATATATGTATGTTTAAGTATGCATGTGTACACATGTATTTATATATTTCAAGTACTTTCTATAATATATATACTATGTAGATGTATATAGCCAACTGTTGTACTAAATTTTTAGGGGTCAGTTGCTGCTTTACAGTCATAGGATGCTTTTCATAGGAGTGATTCAACAGATGTGATACCTAGTAGTGGTTAGGTAAGTTTTTAAAATATGTAAGTTTAAACATGAATTTATAATATTTTAATTATTTTAGATTATTATTATATATACATGCATTTATATTCATAGGGATGAGTTGATGTCTCATAGCAGTCGCTTTGTTCGCATGCGCCTAGATGACTGCTTACTTTAGGACATGTTGCACATATCTTCTATTTGAGACTCATTATATATGTCATTAGTATATGTTTGATATTTTCAGTTTATGGTTCAAGACATATATTTGATTAGATGATATGATTTGATTTGATTTGATTAGATGATTTTATTTGATGATATATGATTTGATTAGATAATTTGATTAGATGGTTTTATTTGATTTGATTTGATTAGATGATTTTATTTGATGATATATGATTTGATTAGATGGTTTGATTTGATTTCATTAGATGATTTGATTTGATTTGATGATATGATTAGATGATATGATTTGATTAGATATGATAATTAATCTAACTAATTTCATCATTTTTTAGTGTCTTAAGGGGATCTTTAACTAATAAGTGATCTTAAGCGGAGGTCTTGAGGGGATTGCTTGGCCAAATAATAGTATCAGAAACCTAGAGCAATGAACTACCTATTTCAGGATTGGACACCCTAAATGATTCCTAAAGGAATTATTTGGTTTCATTTAATTATCGACTAGAGACGTAAACTTGGAATGGCATTTGCAAAGTATATGCTTCAAACCTTCTCTTTCTATGACTAACTATGGAATTCAAATGCTTATGCTTCAGGAAAGCTATGCTAAAACTGGTAAACAAATGTATTCTAATCAAAGTAGTGAATTGTGGTTAGGAACTACTCCAACTGACTGTGCTGCAGGAACAGGCTACTACTTCTATTATTAGTATCTATAGGAACAATAGAGTTCTAACTACTTAGAAATGAATAGGAAAATGAAATCTACACTAATAGAAAAATTCACTCATCAAGTGGCCCCTCTTGAATGAGTGAATGAGAAATACAATCAAGATGAATGATACAAACTTGAACTAAACATTCTATTTATCCATAACAAAATGATTACACTTGATTGAAATAGTATGCAAGAGTTCTATTAAAAACCAGTTTGTTCGACTAACTCCAAAAGAGTCACAACAGTTGATTATTTAAAAGGAAGCTACAACTATCTCCTAAATATATGATCACTTCATAAATGAGGATCAGTTACAACTCATAATGTTTCAAAATAAAAACATCATTGACCATGAATAATCCCAGAAATATAACGCACTAAATCTATGTATTGCATGCAATAGAAAGTATCAATTGACTTGCTTGCTTGTGAAGATTTTGCAATCCATGGTTGGCTTTGATTACTCCCGCACCAATATGTTGGTCTTTGAATATCCACAATCAACACCTGCAAAACAATCAATGTGCACACATCCAACCATATACATATATATTTGCATCATTAATATTAGGAATAGGTGTAAGTCTTAATTAACACTCTTGGAAATCCTACGGCTACATGAGGTAACTACCCAAAACATAGCTTAGGCAAGGAAACATCCATTAACATGTATAGCTATTGTATTCACCATTCCTATCCATGAATATAAGAAGATATTATGTCTTTAAAAGTATCCACATTTCCACCTTATGTTCACACACATATATAATATATACATAGAAACCATAAGTTTGTATGCTTAAAAACCATAAATTCATGTCTATGTGCAATCAACTGTTCTAGAAAAAGGATAAAAAGTATTGAGAAAGATGGCTATTTTAGAAGCCCATCAGGAATATAGAATTAATATCATAAAAAATAACTAGTTAATACATGTAACTAATAGAATAACTATTCTAACTAATTCTAGAACTAACACATGTCATAAGTAATCTAACTAATTTCATCATTTTTTAGTGTCTTAAGGGGAGGTCTTAAGGGGATCTAGAATTAATATCATAAAAAATAACTAGTTAATACATGTAACTAATGGACAATACCTATTCTAACTAATTCTAGAACTAACACATGTCATAAGTAATCTAACTAATTTAATCATTTTTTAGTGTCTTAAGGGGATCTTTAACTAATAAGAAGTCTTAAGGGGAGGTCTTAAGGGGATCTCAAATTAATATCATAAAAAATAACTAGTTAATACATGTAACTAATAGACAATAACTATTCTAACTAATTCTAGAACTAACACATGTCGTAAGTAATCTAACTAATTTCATCATTTTTTAGTGTCTTAAGGGGATCTAGAAATCATAAGCATCATAAAAGTTATATAATAATCAGAGCATACATAAAATCTTTAACTAATATGCAATCTATAAAAATCATTGAATAATCAAAGTATACACATAAAATTCTATATATTAAAGCCATTGAACCATCAAATAGGTCCATCATATATCAAAAAATTATAGTCCATCACATGTTTAAATATATGAAAAGGATTTATACAATGACTGTTAGGTCAACCTTGATTAAAGGATTTTGACTGATACAATGGTTAAAAAGTAGCAATAGTATTGATCTAAAAAACATACAAATCACTTTGCAAATAATCAGATCCAATTCTGTACACATATGTTGGCTTATTGATTGAGTACCATTTCCATCTCCATCACTAATCTGCTTAGAAAACCCTTCAAGAAATCACAACTCTGATCAACCTCTTCAACTTCAGCCTTTCTGCTTTGTTAGTCAATAACAACAACAATTTCCATCATACTCTCCTCTTCTCAACCTCTCTCTCAAGTTTACTTAATACTTTTTTGATAGGTAGATTCATCTTTTGCTGCTTAATCTCCTCCATAGATCTTAGGGTTAGGTTAGATTCATCGAATACTTCCAACACTATCTTCTTTGTCCATCCTTCTAGAAATACCTTTAATCTCTTTATTGGAATCATAATAAAATAGTTTATTGTGCATTAAATGCTTGATACAGTCAATTAATAAAGTCAACATGATTTACATAATCCAAGAATTCAACTATGTTGGTTAGGAATCTAAATTATTCCTCAAATGTAAATTATTGACGCTCGGTCAATACTCTATTCAACTCCTCAGTCATCACTACATAATTGGTCATCTCTTCAAAACTATTTCCTTTGGCAATACACTAATGTTCGGTCAACATTGAATTTGTTCAGCATACACTAGCTTGATCAATACTAACATTACTCGGCTTAAGCTAGATTTATTCACTTTTTCTCGGTTAAGCCTACTTGTTCAGCCTTGCTTCTTACTTCGAAAAATAATACATTATCTTATCATTGTGCTACATAATCAAGTACTCATTGAAGTATCAAGATAACTCAACCTTTCCCAAGGTGCTATTGTTACCAACCTTTCCCTAATCCTTCTCATCAACTGATAGATATAGTACTTTCTTAGATAGCAACAATCTTACCAGTTAAGGTTTGAAATCAATGACAGTACAACAATTTCTTCAATTACAGTTTCCAACAAATTCCCATTGAGATTTTACCTTTAACAGGGTTATGTTGACAACAAATATTGTGTTACTGTGTTAGCATTCATTGTGTTCATTTGATTTGGTATTGCTTCTATTCAAAGTTTAAAGTTTAATAATCTATCATACAATTGATTCACCCCCCCTCTCAGTTGTAT